>LPNX010002491.1:156767-196692 GCA_001517045.1 Pseudotsuga menziesii
ATATGCACTTGAAATCACTCAAGTTACATGTTAAAATCATTTAGTTTACATGATGATTTTCCATGCAGGGCATGACAATTTAAATGGGCCATGCTAATCCAAATAAAAATTCAAACAAAAATACTCTACAAGTACATAGCAACAATGTCTAGCTACAACACTTATTGTTTTGTAGTTGTTTCAATAAAGGGTTCACACAACTCTCCTGTAACTACAACATTAATATTGTTTTCCAACACTAAAAACTAAATTTAAAAAAAAATTGAATTAAAAATACGTATCCCTAATTTACTTAAAATTTTATTTATTTTAACACACAATACTTGTTATAATCATCTAGTATTCATATTTGAAAGGAAATGATATTTTTTATCTACTTTAATGAAAATATTTTCATCAATTTTCTTTGATAAATATATACTAAAATACATATATTTTTGCAAAGAAGTTATAGGCCCATTTATATCATTTATCATCGCAATTTAATGCCATGTCTTTGTATCTTTGTATGATTTAATTTTTCATGGACCTGTGCATCTAACCAAACTAAGCTATCTCTAAAAACTTGATATCATACAATGCTTAACAATATTGATTGACATTTCCCTGTGTACATAAAACAAAATCATGTTCATGTTCAAGAAATTTATGTAACCATAAAATTGTCGAAAATATCTCCGAGTTTGGAAGTTACAAAAGGATTTTTCAAAGATTATTATTTTATTAGTGGATAAATTAAGTCAAAATTTGGTTAAAATTTTTGTATCCGTCATTAAAAAAATTGGATATTGCTAGAGCTACAATCCCAGCTATGGAACTATTGTTTTCCAAACATACATATTCATCTAAACAAAAATTAAAGCAAACAAAACAGATAGATATATTGTTCATCCAAACAAAAATTAAAACAAAAGAGATTATACAAGTAGAGAAGGTAGTACAATCACCATTTGAGCTAGTTAGAGTTGATTCAGTTTTAGAGCTTGAGCCAAAGCAAGTTGATTGAGGGAAAGTTGAGGCAACTAAACTAATAGAGATACAATTGGATCTATAGTAGTAAGTATTAGAGAGTGTAACAAATAATCTTGGAGCATCACTGGTGGTTTGTGTTGGAATAGAGACCACATGGGATGGATATTTTATCTATTGTTATGAATAAGTGAAATGTATCCACGCAAGCTCATACTGGTAATCGAAAGTCCAAAGAAACTGGTCTGTGCACCCCAACCTGTTTTTGTCTGGTCCCATCCAACCCAACCAACCCAAACACAGCGGAAAAGAGTTTTGGCATCGAGTAATAATAACTACCCTATTTACTCTGGATCTATTGAACATGAACACCACCTTGCAATCATAGGCACCCATTTTAAACACCTATTTGTGCATGCCTGCCTCAACCCATTGTAAACACCTATTTGTGCATGCCTACCTCAACCGAACCTGCTGAGGCCATTTAGAAATCAATATTGTCTGGTGGGTGTAAGAAAGAAAGTAAATGGATTCTATTCAAGTGGTGTACTTATTTTCAATAAGGTTGGTGTACCTCACACACTGAAGATTAATCTCTCTCTATAAGAAGTTCCATATGGGGGGATTAGGAGATATAGCACAACAAGAAAGAGAAGAAAGAAAGCTTCATCCCAGCTGTACCATTTGTCTCTATGAACCATTGTATAATTTGAAGATCGTTATATGAAATAGATTCAACACAAAATGGACAGGAGACCAAGCTAGTTTGGTGTCTGATTTTTTATCAATTATCAATTACCGACTTGGTATATTCTACACGTTTCATATCGGACTATATCAATTATGAAACTGACCTGGTATATTCTACACATTTCATATAAGATTGTATCAATTATAAAAATAAAGAATTGTTTGTGCATCAAGTTCATGGGGTGCAAGGCAGAGTTGGGTTGTCGAGAATGGCAGAAGGTTATAAAAATAAACCTGAAGATTTTTTTGTGCATTGAGTATCATGGGTGCAAGGCATAGTGGGATAGTCAAGAAGGGAGAAAGGTTATTAAAAAATGGATGAGCAAAGACAATTTTGCAGTTACATTCAAAATACAAAATGATGGAGATATCTAAATGAATACAAAGAAGCACATTACAGAAATTGTTTCACTAAAGGGTTTGCAACTTTGCACAGCACTTGAGAAAAAGCTTCATCCCAGCTGTACCATTTACCTTGGAAACTTGTTTCAATTAAGGGTTTTCCTAGGCCTTGAGAAAAAGCTTCATCCCAGCTGTTGTCACGTCCCTGTGCCTCCGACCGGCGAAGAGGACGTGGCCCATGGCTTCAACCATCTGGGCTAAGAGCCCCATGAACATGTACATGCATAAAATTGCTGAAACAGAATGCTGAAAGGCAATGCATTGAAGTAAAACATGCACAATTGCCAATGTTTCTCATACACAGCTATAGTGATTTATCATGCACAGCGAGATCAACATGCATTCACACAAGCATTCATTTAACATGTTCATCATATCATTAACAGAAAAGATGGTTGCAGAAGTAAAAATGGACAAGATCACTTATCTTATGAAGAAGTCGATCTGCAACCAGCTTCGTCGCTGCAACATTCCACGCAACCATAGGCCAGCGTGCTCCTTAATCTCTCAGTAGTGCTACCACCCCCAAGCTGGGCATGATTCTCCAAGGAATAAGGGAACAAGCAGGCTTACACATAGCCAAGGATATACAAAACACAGCCAAGCCAACACAGTTGGGTTTATCAGGCCATCAAGGAGTTGGGGAAAGGCTCAATGCTAAGCTAGTGAGCTCATTACAGAGCCAACAACACCTACACCAAAACTAGCCTGACCTATAAGACACCCACACACACCCAACACAAGGAATCAGTCCCTTCTCTGCTACACAGTCCATCAAGCCCTGCATTCCCTTCCAGTCCTATTCAGGGGTGATGGAGAAGAAGGCCATCCCTCTAGCTCTGTCTGTGTGGTTTCTAGCCACCAGGTTTATCAAGCAAACCAAGCCCCCATCCTTGCTCCTTACACAGTCCGAAGACCAACCATTGCATGTATGCAATCAATCATCTATTACAGCTTAACAGGGGGAAAACAACTCCAAACAATCTACAGCAGCCCCAAAACGTAACAGCAAACACAGCCCACGGCATGGGGAAATTAACAGTCCCAAAATGTATCAGTGAGCGTGGCTCACAACATGGGGAAAACGACAACCCATCCTAGGGCAATGAAGTCACCGGGAAAACATACATAGACCATGCTGAGGAAGAAATTACAGTCTCCCAACCTGTGCATGAGTAACAACAACGCAAAACCCACAAATCAGCCCATGGGGAAAAATATACAGCCACACCATCCGCAAATCCGTAGAGGATAGGTCTATGTGGGTAAAACCAGGAAGTTCCACACGTGAGAATGAACAAAAATTCCCTGCGTGAAGATGAACAACCTACAGAGAGGACATGAAAATGGAAGTGCATGAGCAACAGCAACGTTGTGGGGAGAGTGGTATTGCATGCGTGGGTGATCGCAGGGGTTTTTCCTTTGCCATTGTGAAGTCAACCGTGGTGGAGTGTGCATGTGGGTGAGGACTGATAGTCCTGCCACCCCACTCCCAAAGACCATAAATTCCTCAACCACCAGCAACAATTCTTAATGAAAGTGGTTGGAATAAAACAAGGGAAGATGACACATGGGTTTTTCCCTCATTGCTCGAGGTTTAACAATTTCCCCACCCTTATCCTTGTGAAAATCATGCCCCTTCTCAATTTAGTTGCCGTGATCGTAGCTGGTTGTGTTCATTTTAATTAAAGATGCATATTTACATGATGACAAACATAATATATGCCGCATGCCCCGATATACCATCGGTGACAAATTTAAATCCAAAACATAGCATAACCGATCAATGGTGGGGCCTTGGCCTTTAGCTTCGCACCATGATCATTACAATATATACATCATGTACATTTAATGCAATGGGGTCAAAACCAAGGTGTTACATTCCCCTCCCCCTTCAATAGCACTATCCTCAGTGCTTTACAAAATTGAAAAAAATGCTACACTGGTATCGCCTCGGTGTTCCGCAAAATTGAACAAAAATGGATGTGCCAATCGCATGGCATCCTCCAGCTCCCATGTAGCCTCTTCAGGTCCGTAGTGCTCCCATTGCACCTTTACCTGCCCTATGGCCCAGTTCCGGAGCATCATGACCTTCCTGTCGAGGATGCGCATTGGCTTGATTCGGAACTCTCCCTCGGGTTCCATCTGAATCACATCCCAATTTATCACATGGTTAGGATCATGTACATATATCTTAAGCAAAGAAACATGAAAAACATTATGAGCTCTAGTGCTAGCAGGCAATGCAAGTCTATATGCAACTGGCCCTATTCTTTCAAGCACTTCCAACGGCCCACAGTATCTTGGTGACAAATTGTCACAACTTCCAAGCTTCAAGGAACTCTTCATTGCCCTCACTCTGAGGTAAACATGATCCCCAACACTAAACTCCTTGTTCACCCTATGCTTATCCGCATAGCTTTTCTGTCTGTCCTGTGCTACTTTCAGATTTTTCCTGATCTTTACAACCTCTTGCTCCATTTCCTTGAGCAATTCTGGTCCAAACACAATCTTGTTCACTAGATTGTCCCAAGTCACTGGTGTCCTACACCTTCTTCCATACAAAGCTTCATACAGACTCATCCCCAAGGATTCCTGTTGTCCATTGTTATAAGTGAACTCTACCAAGTGCAAGTAATCTTCCCACTTGGTTGGTTTTTCCATTACATACATGCGAAGCATATCTTCAAGCACCTGATTAACTCTCTATGTCTGACAATCTGTCTGAGGATGGTATGTAGTGCTGGAGTTCAGCTTTGTACCCAAATCTGCAAACAACCTCTTCCAAAAGTTGGAAGTGAACTTGACATCTCTGTCAGAGACTATTGCCTTAGGCAATCCATGCAATTTGAATATCTCCTTCATGAATATCTTTGCAATGTCATCTGTATGATGCGTAGACTTAACCGATATAAAATGTGTTGCCTTAGTAAACTTGTCTACCACAACCATGATAGAATCATGTTGCCTCCAAGTCATCGGCAATCCTATAATAAAATCCATGGAAATAACTTCCCATTTCCATTCCAGAACTGGCAAAGGCTGCAACAAACCTGCTGGATGTTGATGCTCAACCTTTACCTGTTGACATTTCATACACCTTAAAATGTATTCAGCCATGTCCTTTTTCATTCCTGGCCAAAAGTACTGCTTTTTAGCTGTAGCAATTGTCTTCTGATATCCTGGGTGACCAGAATACGGAGCTTGATGGATTTCATCCATAACAACTCTCCTCAAATCTGCTACATCTAGAATATAAATTCTACCTTTATAAGTGAGAAGTCCATCTTCTTCCACTTTATATCCCTCATACCTCTTCTCAAGACTTTGCTGCTGCAAATTGTCTTTTACTTGCTCATACAATTCATCTCCAACAAAATGATTAACAATCTGCTGCCTCAAATCTGATTGGCAAATACTAAGAGATGCCACATGCATTTCTTGCATCTTCCTGCTGAGTGCATCAGCTACCTTATTCTCTTTTCCCCTTATGTGCTTGATTTCAAAACCAAACTCACATAAAAATTCCAGCCATCTTACTTGCCTAGCATTTAAATTAGGCTGATCAAATAGATACTTCAAACCACAATGGTCTGTTCTGAGCTCAAATCTTCTACCCATCAAGTAATGTCTCCACATCTTGAGAGCATGTACTATGGCTGCAAGCTCTAGATCATGAGTGGCATAGTTCTTCTCATGCTCCTTCAGATTTCTCGACTCATAACATATCACGTGGTTGTCCTGCATAAGGACTCCTCCAAGCCCTTGTCCGCATGCATCGGTACACACCACAAAATCCTTCTCTGGATTTGCAACCTTCAATACTAGTGTACTGGTGAGAAGATTCTTCAATCTCTGGAAGCTTTCTTCACACCTCGGTGTCCATTCAAACTTCATCCCCTTCTTTTGCAAAGAAGTGATAGCATGTGCAACTTTGGAGAATCCCTCAATGAATCTCTCGTAGTATCCTACAAGTCCCATAAAAGATCTCACATCTGTCACATTTCTTGGATTAGGCCAATTCATAATGGCTTCAATCTTTTTAGGGTCCACCGATATACCCTCCTCTGAGATAATATGACCCAAATATTGAATTCTATCTCTATAGAAGTCACACATGCTCAATCTCAAATGCTCTTCATGCTCTTCCTCATTCTTAGAATAAACAAGAATGTCATCAAGGAAAACAAGAAAAAACTTGTCCAAATACTTGTTGAAGACACTATTCATAAAGCACATAAATGTAGTTGGTGCATTTGTGAGGCCAAATGGTACCACTACAAACTCATAATGCCCATACCTTGCCCTGAAGGTTGTCTTATGAATGTCTTCATCCTTGATTCTCACCTGATGGTAACCAGACCTCAATTCAATCTTGGAAAATACCTTCGCTCCCCTCATTTGATCAAAGAGGTCATCAATCCTAGGCAAAGGATATTTATTCTTCACAGTAACCTTGTTCAATTGTCTGTAGTCAATACATAACCTGAGTGTACCATCTTTCTTCTTTACAAACAGAACTGGTGCTCCCCAAGGAGACACACTCGGTTGGATATACTTCTTTTCCAACAAATCTTGCAATTGCATCTTTAATTCTAGCATCTCTGGTGTACTCATCTGGTAGGGTGCCTTGGACACTGGTGCTACTCCTGGCACAAGTTCAATTGTGAATTCAATGTCCCTCTTTGGAGGAAGCCCTGGTATCTCATCAAGAAACGCATCCTTGAATTCCTGTAACACCTGATAGTCCTCCAACCTAGGAGTTTCATCTCTCGTTTCCTCCAAAATCTGAGCTGCATACAACTGGCAACCCTTCCTACAGAAATTCTTTAACTGCATTGCTGAAACCTGCCTCACTGAAATCACCTTTAGAATGTCTTTCACAAATAGTAGGTTTCCTTCTTCATTCATGCATTCAAAAGTCTTATTGTAACAGTCAAGCTTCACCTTGTGAGCTTCTAACCAATCCATTCCAATGAGAACATCATAGGAACCAAGTGGTAGAACATTCAGATCTACACAAGTGACCAATCCATTCATTACCAATGGACATTTCTCTACCACTTCACTAACATTTCTCTTAGTTCCAGTGGCTAGCTGGACTAACCAAGACTTCCTATGCTTTACCTTCTTAAAAGCACAAATCTCCACTACTCTAGGAGTAATGTAACTGTGCGTGGAACCAGGGTCAATCAAAATAGAAACAGATTGCTCAACAATATTACCTGCTACTTCAACTACAGTTGACTGGTGATCTTCCTGGCAGTCCTCCAGTGCTGCATAAATCCTAGGGATTGCCCTTGCTACTTGACCCACTGTTTCTGCTTCTTGAACATTGTAAGCTGGTCTTGCACTCTCATTCTCGAGTGGACAATTCCTGTGCATGTGGGGTCCTCCACATTTTCAACATTGAAGTGGTCCTCTATTTTGTTGTGGATCTTTAGGATTTTATCTAGTCACTTCAACTAGTTTACTTGCAGCTTGAGATGGTTGCTTCTACTGATTCCTGAAGTTAGAAGGTTTAAAACCTTTCTTCCTTTGGTCAAACTTCTCATTCTTCTTGTCCTTCCATGCCTTATGGTAATTTGGCTTACCTTTGCTTTGCTCATAACAATACTTAGCCTTCCTTATTGCTTCCTCAAGAGTTATAGGTTCATAAAACTCAATTCTATCTTTGTAATACTGAGGTAATCCACTCAGAAAATGCTGGACCTTCACTTTTTCATCTTCGATGTACCAGACATACCTCAACAGCTCCAAAAACTTATTTGCATATTCTTCCATGGTCTGTTGTCCCAATCTCGGCTCATGGAACTCCTTAATCTTGTCATCATAATACCTGTCTGAAAGGTATTTCTGCTTGAAATACTTCTTGAACTGTTTCCACTTAAGTCTCCTCTCACTTATCCTCTTTAATTTCTTGAAGTGTTCCCACCAAATGGATGCTCTTCCATTCAAATTGAATATGACAACTCTTGCCTTCATGTTTCCTGAATAGTCATGCACTTGAAAGTACTTCTTTATCCCAAGAAGCCAAGCTTCAGCCTCTTGTCCAGTCTTTATCTCACCATCAAATGTAGGAGGTTTAGCCTTCTTAAATTCATCCCGAGAGCGATCCCTATGGTGTCTCTTTCTTTTCCTTTTATGAGAAGAAGAGCTTGAATCCCCGCTGGATTCTTCAGAATCAGATGACCCACTAGAAGTCCTTCTCCTTCTCCTAGTACTGCTCTTACTGCCTTCTGGTCTTGCTGTACCTCGTCCAGAGTCTATATTTCTATGTAAGTCTGTCAAACTCTGCAACATAGCAGCATTCAACTGATGTTGTTCTTCATGGGCTTTGATTAAGCTTCTCATGGTAGCTGCAACGTCTGACGGTATCTCTTGGAATCTCCTTCCATTAGACTCAATGTCATCATTTCTATTATGAGAATTTTCTCCCATGGCATCTTCTGCTTGCTCATGAGAATCCTAGGCATCATACCCATCATGGGTTCTCATAACTGAACCACCACTTACTTACCAAACTGCACTACCTAGAATACTTCTCTGGAAGGTTTCTACGATTCTGCAAATGTGTTAGTAACACAATTGTTAGATGCATAACATTGATACAAATCAGAATCACTTACCTTCTCTTGGAATAACCATAAAATAACAATTTGCCCAAACACACAAAATTTCTTCATTTTTTTTGTAAATCATTGGTTTTCGCGCAATCTGGCACGTGAGATCACTGCCACTTTCTCTTTCTCAGCCCATGAAAATCCACTTAAAAACAGCTGAAAATCCTGCTGAAAAATCAAAATTTCCTCCTTGTAGAATTGGATCTCATTTCCACCATTGACCCAACGTTTCGGCAGCCCAAATGACTAACTTCTCTGCTGTATCAGCGGTCGAAAGAACTAAAATTTTCTGACATACATCGGCTGTCGGATCCGCTAAGCACTAACGTCGGAAATCAGATCTTCTAACCCTTCGAAAGATTAGTCCTTTTGTCAGCCGCAACAGTGGTCGTTCATTCCACTGTGGGTTCCGATGACCATACCAATCGGCTGTCAAAAGCTTTAACTTTATCCGATGTCTTTATACTTAACCAAAATTTTCAATTTTCTTCTTTTCATCGGCGTTCGAATCCACTATCCTTCGGAAGGATAGTCCATTGGATAGCCGCAACGACGGAACGTGATCTTCTTCTTTCTTCCGATCGTCCGCACAAGCTTATCGGTATCGGCAGACCTTTTACATCGCAAGACTAGTGAATTTGGCTTCCGCAACAGCGGCACACCAAACAGTAACTTCTTCCGATGGCCGCTGTCTTCCTTCGTTAGAAAAAATTTAAACTTCGACGTCGGCAGTCTTTTCTCATCGGCAGGCTAGTGCCTTTGGCTTCCGCAACGGCGGCACACCAACCACTTTCTTCTTCCGATTGGTGAACTGATTTTGACTGGCATTAGTAGTTGGAACTTTCCTCTGTCGAAAGACTTAGTGCTTTATACTTCCGCAACGGCGGGCACACGAGCACTATCTTCTTCCGATCGGCCGCTGTTTTTGTTACTTAGAAAAATTTTAAACCTTCAGCGTCGGTGCTCTTTCTCATCGAAAGACTTAGTGCTTTTGGATGCCGCAATGGCGGGCGCATGAACACTTTCTTCCTCTGACAATCAATGATTTTGAGCCCTAACCCTTCTTGACGGCATTGGTGATCGGAGGACTTTTTCGTCAGGTGCGTAGTTGTTTCGCCGTCCACAACAGCAGACGCTCGATCGACTCTCTTCCGCCGATGGTCGTTCAACACTTAGGAATTTTTCCTAATTTCCTTCCAATGGCTCTCCATCGGCATGCTTCCACTACAGCGGAAGTCCTTCCCACTAGCTCTTCCGCTACAGCGGAAGTCTTTCCCGCTGGCTCTTCCGACTACTCCATCACTTAGACCATTTCTTGAATTTTCCAATCATTCAATTTGTGATTTTCGCTGGGCAAAATGAGGTCCTGCCTCTGTCACTACATCATTCAAGGCTCATTCAGGCCCATGCTTGCAACATAAGCTCTGATACCACTAACTATCACGTCCCCGTTCCTCCGACCAGCTAAGAGGACGCGACCCATGGTTTCAACCATCGGGGCTAAGAGCCCCATGAACATGTACATGCATAAAATTACTGAAACAGAATGCTGAAAGGCAATGCATTGAAGTAAAACATGCACAATTGTCAATGTTTCTCATACACAACTATAGTGATTTATCATGCACAGCGAGATCAACATGCATTCACATAAGCATTCATTTAACATGTTCATCATATCATTAACAGAAAAGATGGTTGCAGAAGTAAAAATGGACAAGATCACTTATCTTATGAAGAAGTCGATCTGCAACCAGCTATGTCGCTACAACGTTCCACCAAACCATAGGCCAGCGTGCTCCTTAATCTCTCAGCAGCGCTGCCACCCCCGAGCTGGGCATGATTCTCCAAGGAATAAGGGAACAAGCAGGCTTACACATAGCCAAGGATATACAAAATACAGCCAAGCCAACACAGTTGGGTTTATCAAGCCATTAAGGAGTTGGGGAAAGGATCAATGCTAAGATGGTGAGCTCATTACAGAGCCAAGAACACCTACACCAGAACTAGCCTGACCTCTAAGACACCCACACACACCCAACACAAGGAATCAGTCCCTTCTCTGCCACATAGTCCCTCAAGCCCTGCATTCCCTTCGAGTGCTATTCAGGGGTGATGGAGAAGAAGGCCAGCCCTCTAGCTCTATCTGTGTGGTTTCCAGCCACCAGGTTTATCAAGCAAACCAAGCCCCCATCCCTGCTCCTTACACAGTTCAAAGACTAACCATTGCAAGTATGCAATTAATCAGCTATTACAGCTTAACAGGGGGAAAACAACTCCAAACAATCTATAGCAGCCCCAAAACGTAACAACAAACACAGCCCATGGCATGGGGAAATGAACAATCCCGAAATGTATCAGTGAGCGCGGCTCACAACATGGGGAAAACAACAACCCGTCCTAGGGCAATGAAGTCACCAGGAAAACATACATAGACCACACTGAGGAAGAAATTACAGTCTCCCAACCTGTGCGTGAGTAACAACAACGCGGAACCCACAAATCAGCCCGTGGGGAAAAATATACAGCCACACCATCTACAAATCCGTAGAGGAGAGGTCTGTGTGGGTAAAACCGGGAAGTTCTGCACGTGAGAATGAACAACAATTCCCTGCACGAATATGAACAACCTATAGAGAGGACGTGAAAATGGAAGTGCGTGAGCAACAGCAACGTCGTGGGGAGAGTGGTATCGCCTGCGTGGGTGATCGCAGGGGTTTTTCCTTTGCCATTGTGAAGTCAACCATGGTGGAGTGTGCGTGTGGGTGAGGACTGACAGTCCTGCCACCCCACTCCCAAAGACCATAACTGCCTCAACCACCACCAGCAATTCATAATGAAAGTGGTTGGAATAAAACAAGGGAAGATGACACATGGGTTTTTCCCTCATTGCTCGAGGTTTAACAATTTCCCCACCCTTATCCTTGTGAAAATCATGCCCCTTCTCAATTTAGTTGCCGCGATCGTAGCTAGTTGTGTTCATTTTAATTAAAGATGCATATTTACATGATGACAAACATAATATATGCCACATGCCCCGATATACCATCGGTGACAAATTTAAATCCAAAACATAGTGTAACCGATCAATGGTGGGGCCTTGGCCTTTAGCTCCGCACCATGATCATTACAATATATACATCATGTACATTTAATGCAACAGGGTCAAAATCGAGGTGTTACAACTGTGCATTTGCCTTGGAAACTTGTTCCAATAAAGGGTTTGCACAAAACTTGAGAGAGTGATAAAGCTCCATTAGAGCTGTACCATTTGTCTCTGCCATCTAAAATCGTTATATGCCATACATTTAACTCAAAAAGGGACCAAGCCAGTTGAAACAAATGGAAGTTCCTTATATAAAAAAACCTGCCGATATGAATGTGTAGTACACAAGCTCAACCTGTAAACAGAGTATGCTTTAAGACAGGGAAGGTGCTGATTTTGAGCTCAGCTGAGTTCGTAAAAGGTAGTAAGCTCCTGCCCTTATTTAGAAGGGAAAGGTCTTACGTGAGTTCTATTGTGGCTGTCATAATTTGGGATCGCCTCCATTCTGTCCCTTGATTTGGCAGTTTACAGAGAATATAAGATTGTCTTATAAGAAGAGTCCAATGTGTTCGGTGGTGGAACTCTTCGCCTCGTCAGTCTAGTGTTATATGTGCAGATGGAGGTATCCACTCCATTGTCCTATGATTTCTTTGCCAGTATGCTGCTAAATTACAAATAGTATAGTGTAATAGCAAGATGGATCAATATAGGTTATCCTTTCTTAGAATTATAAAATCTAAATTTCGTCACTTGGAATTTCCCAAGTGACTCCCACAAGTAGACACTTAGAATTTCCCTCTCAAATTCTGTAACTCTCACAAGTAGCCGACTGCTCTTGTAGATTCAAATGGGAGAAGCTACAAAGAGAATCCTGAAGTTAATGCCACTATGTATATTAGGGCCATCTATTTAAATAGGAATTTGAATTACCCTGAGTTTCTTTGAAATCCCGTAGACTTTTCCCCTTTTGCAAAGTCAAAAAGACAAAATCAAATCTGATTTTACAGATCAGCTTCTAGTTCCGAGTAATTAAAAGTGTTCCCTGCGTCATTGAGACTCCTTGGCTTAAAGACGTAGAAAGGTGGGCACCTAATAAATGAGGACATGCATTTGAACCATGGCTTTTACAATCTCGAAATCGAAATTAATTTATTTTCTTATTAAATTGTAGAATAAATCCCTAGGATCTTTTCCAAACTGTCACTTCACATTTTTAGGACAGATAATGGAAAATTGCCATAGAACGAGATCACGTTTCAGTGAATATAATTGTGTGTTTCTAATTTTTACACGTTTCAGAGAATATGATTATATTTTTTAGTTAAAGTTCTGCTCGACTTATATTAACACCATAGGAAGAAATTTTAACCCCTAGAAAGTTGCTGAAGCTGCTCATATAGATATGATTGTTTTTAAAATAATAGAAATTTGAGAAAAAAAGGCATGAAATATAGAAAAATTCCTCCAAAGACTTGAGAGCACAACACATCAGGCTGCTTAAATATGGCCTGTGCTACTGAGAACATGCGAAAGGGGGCCACACAAATGTTGCTTCAGCCAACAGATCGGAAGAAGTGTAAACTTATTCTTGAAATTAGTATATTAGATTCTTCGAATTCAGGAATTTTCACAGCTGCAATCTAGTGTGTATTGAGGTAGGTATATGAGTTCTTACATATGCTTAGGAGACACCAATAACAAAAATATAGTAAAATCGTATATGAATCTGTTATCTGGTAAGAAATGGTTAACATGAATAAACTTTGGATGATAGAATGATGTAATTTTCCTTTTTTACTTTTTATTTTCAAGAAATGCTCTGCTTTGTTATAAATTTCAATAGAAGAGCAGAGTCTCTTTTCATCTATAAAATCAATTCCAATCAAAAAATTAGGCAAACCCTTTTCATGTTTTACCCCTAGTTCGAAAGATGATCTATGACAAAGTTTAGTTTCAGACTTTGACTTGGCAACAGTTACTCTGAACATGTGATCGCATCTCGATTCGTTTACTGTCCTTACCACATCTTTTAAGCTTTTTACATGAACTTCTGAAATATATTTAATAAACGAGTCAGAATATGACTTTGCGTTTGCAGTCTTGTTAATTTTGGATTGCACAGAATTCACCAATGCAGGTATGGATATAAAAAAAATCGGGCGTTGAATCAGTTGTAGATGGATATGCAGCAGCGAAAATTCCTCTAGAAACGATATGGACCGACATTGATTATATGGATGACTTCAAGGATTTTACTCTAGATCCTGTGAATTTCCCTGAGAAGGAAATGCAAAATTTTGTTGAACGAATCAATGCTAATGGGCAGAAATATGTTCTCATTATTGCTCTAGGTAGGGCTCCATTCCTTGATGTCATGAATTGGAGAAACAGAACATAAAGAAAGGATTAAGAACTGAACTTAGCTTTATTATTATATTCTGAACATACAAATTATTTTCTTAATTGTGCAGGTATAAGCTTAAATGAAACATACAAGACTTTTCAGAGAGGGATACAATATGGCATTTTTCTTAAACGAGGAGATGTGCCATATTTGGCACAAGTGTGGCCAGGCCCGGTATATTTTCCATATTTTCTCAATACCAATACACAGTCGTTTTGGACAAAATAAATTTCTGAGTTTCATGATACAATTGCATTTGATGGCCTTTGGATTGATATGATTGAAGTTTCTAACTTGTCTAGTGGGAGCACATGTTCCTTGCCAAAGAATGGGGATTGTCCACGAAAAGATTCACAAACAAATTGTTGCTTAGTTTGTAGCAATGTAAACACCACCAGATGGGATGATCTCTCTTACAAACTCAATGCTTCTGGAATATACAGACCATTGGGTAACAAAACAATGGCTGCTAGTGCAGTTCACTATGATGATATCTTGGAGTACAATGCTCATAATCTGTATGGGCTATCTGAGGCTATCATCACAAACACAACATTGAAATTGGCACTAAATAAGAGGCCATTCATTCCAGAGTAGAGCACCGCCGGTTCACTACACACAGAGTATAGCATTGTAGAGTTCGTTCCACATGCAAAGACAGGATGGCCACTCAGACTCAGACGGCCAACTCCCTACACACACAGAGTAAGTGTCCCTCTGTCAGCTGAGCTTATCCAGCATGTACGTACATGCTGGTTAAGCCAGCCAACGTGGGTCCAGGTCGAAAGAGTCCACCCTCCCGGATTGTTTTTAAACTTTTCGACTGCACTGTAGCCCACTGCCATCAATTGAATGTGGCCTGTACTCCGCCGTTCCGAGCAGCATTGTCATCAATTTAATTTAATGTGGGATGTACTCCGTCGTCACCTATGTCCGAAGCAGCGAGCAGCAGAGGACGCCATTCTCCGGACCGCACATTGTTTCGGATGAAAGCCCGTAGAATTTCTTATTTTCTTATTTTCATGGCTTCGTGTAGAGATGGGCTTACCGTTTCTTCTACAATTATAAGCTGCTGATGCTGTGGATTGCGAGCTCAATGCAGGACCATGACGAGAACGTTGTTTCGGACTCTTCTTCGTATTTTTCTGCTTTGCTAGAGTCAGAGGCTCCTCGATAGGGCTGAGCTTATCTAGCATGTACGTTCACGCTGGTTAAGCCAGCTAGCGTGGGTCCAGGTCGAAAGAGTCCACCCTCCGGGATTGTTTTTAAACTTTTCAACTGCACTGTAGCCCACTGCCATCAATTTAATGTGGTCTGTACTCCGCAGTCCCGAGCAGCATTGTCATCAATTTAATTTAATGTGGGATGTACTCCGCCGTCACCTGTGTCCGAAGCAGCGAGCAGTAGAGGATGCCATTCTTTGGACTGCACATTGTTTCAGATGTAAGCCCGTAGAATTTCTTATTTTCTTATTTTCATGGCTTCGTGCAGAGATGGGCTTACCGTTTCTTTTGCAATTATAAGCTGTTGATGCTGTGGATTGCGGGCTCAATGTAGGACCATGACGAGAACGCTGTTTCCGACTCTTCTTCAGATTTTTCTGCTTTGCTGGAGTCAGAGGCTCCTCGACAGTCGATGTTGGGGCTTCTGCAGATCTTTTGTGTTTCAGAGGAGCCGGAGCATAAGCCTCTTTGGTCTTCGAGGGTGGTGGAGCAGGAGCCTCTTTGGCCTTGGAGGAGGTTGGTGGTGGAGCAGGAGCTCGCCTTCCATTTTGAGAAATGGCAAACAAGATTAATTATTCAGAAGCAACAGTTACAGTGGTCGCTCTGCTGCTGCTGTTGTTTTGCTTTCACATAGCTGAGGCGGAGGCAAAGGAGAAATTAGGGCGGGAGAAGATAAGCCACCTGCACTTCTATTTCCATGACATAGTGTCCGGGAAAAATGTGACGGCCGTGAAGGTGGCCTTGGCTTCTACCACCAACTCTTCCGCTACTCTGTTCGGCACTATAACGGTGATGGACGACTGGCTTACCGAAGGGCCGGAAGCGACCTCCAAAATGGTGGGCAGAGCGCAGGGTATCTACGTTTTGTCGAGCCAAGAGAAATTCCATCTACTGATGGCCACCACCTTTGTTTTCCAAAGAGGCAAGTACAACGGCAGTACCCTTGCTATGATCGGAAAGAATGCGGCCCTAGAACAGGTCAGAGAAATGCCCATCGTGGGAGGGAGCGGATTATTTCGGTTGGCTCGAGGCTACGCACTCGCTTGCACCCATTTCTTCGAGCTAAATACCGGCAATGCGGTTGTTGAATACAATGTTACCGTACTCCATTATTAGTCTGAATTTGATATCAGTTTCAGCAGTTTCCTGGTGGTTTTGCCACATATGTTTTAAGGTTTTCAGTATATGACCTGTTTACTGAAGTTTTATAACTTGTATTTCTTGCACTGTAGTTTAAGCAGTTTTTTGTTTCTTTTTTCCAGTGTAATTTAAGCAGTTTTCTGTTTCTTTTTTCTAGGAATGCCTTTAAAAGCTTTACTGTAGTCATCTGGAAACTGTAGTCAATATGGAAGAAGACTTGGATCATGCACAATCACTGAATTCTCTTTGCCTTCTCAAACTCTTCACATACCATCTGTCACGTGTAATTGAGAGTCTACAGCCTGGTTTCTTTATTTGTACATGTAGTAAAAGGTTATAAACCTAAAGAGTCCTATATATCTTAGGATATCTTCGAAAACAAGGCTTTAATATGATTTTTTTTGTAAGAGACTTCTTCCATTTAAACTAACCAATCACTAAAAGGAATCTCCAAAAACCAATTAATCACCAAAAGGGAATCTTCAAAAAGTTGAATGGGCTGAACATTCAGTATTGCCACATATCTGTTAGTATTACCACATATCTTTTAAGGTTTTCAGTATATGACATATAAAAAAGTTTGATAATTTGTTTTTTATATTGTAGTTTAAGCAAGGTTTAAAAGGCCTATGGGGTATAGCAGTTACAATCTGATGAACTAGATGTATGTAATGTCTATATGGTCTCTCTAAACAAGGTGGTTTAATTTAATAAAATGAATTTTGACTCTGGAAAAATGTAGTGATGAATATCTTAATTTTTTTATATGGTAGATATTATGATTATATTTTAACTGTTTTATTTAATCGATGAAAAACAAATATTTTGAATAAAATTATGTTAAAAATGTGAAGGAAGTTGGGATTTTGGTTAAGCAACAAAATTTTGTTTTAGAAATTTGTTTTAGATAATTTTATAACCCTCCAAATGCAAAAAAAGAATATTTTTAAAATTTTAATTTATTTAAATTTTTATTTAATTTTCTATATAAAACTTTAAGAAAAATTTAGTGAATTTAAAACAAAATTGACAACTTATTTATTGCTATAAATATTTGTAAAAAAAATTATAGAAAGATATGTATAAATGGACATAAATATTGTGCTCATACCAAATACTTTTTGAATTTTTTATTATTTTCATATTTCACATAATAAATTCATATATTTTATGTTGTTAGTTGATTGCACATAATTGGTTTGAAGAACTTTATCCATATATAATTAAAGATTAACATTCTAAAATTGAAGATTAACATTTTAGATGTTTACCTTTTACAAAAACTTTTTAACTTAAATTTGAATTGCAATTACTAGACATATCAACGTTTTAAATATTTATATAAATTCTTAAATCATTTTTATATTATATTTCTTAAAACATTTTTTATATTATAATTTGATTACATAATATTTAGATTATATGTTGTGATTTTAATAGATGATACACATTATTATAAAATTATGAATGGCAATGCATCTATAACTATAGATGTGTTTGTTGAGATACATTTGGTTTGGGTCCAAGAAGATGTTGGGGTTTGGAACTTTGGAGTGGAGCTTGCTTTGGGCGTTAATGGCTATATTCTGACCGTTAATTTGGCGTTGCCCAGACGTATTTGGTGGTACAGCTTGTAGTCATGGTGATTATCTGTGTCCTGTCCGTATGATTCTCGATCTGATGTCCATTGTATGTCCTGGCTGGGCTTTTAATGTACTTTATTAGTACTGTCCATAGCTTTTATTTCCCTTTCCCTGTGGAGATGCCACGTTTTCAATGATTTGATTTCAATTTTTGTGGCCTCTGGATGCGTCTATTCCCTTATTCGCAACGATTTGGTTTTGGCCCTGTGTCGTTACCCTCCGGTCTCTGCGTTTTTTCCTCACCATCAGCAGGAGGATTTTTTGACGACTTGAAGAATTTGTCGTTGTGAGCTGTAGGTGAAGGTCTGCTGCCGGTGTTTGTTGTATGTGTTAATGACTATTTCTGATAGTTATTTTGAATGTTTCCTGGATTTATCTGGCAGTTATATCTGTGGATTCTGCGTGCTGTGCTTTTGATTCTCGATTTTGAAGACCCTTTGTTAGGGCTGGCTGGGCTTTTCAGGATGCTGCGTTTTTGCTCCGTTTCTGGGATGCGGGGTTTTTTCGGTGTTTTAGGCCGTATTGAGGATGCCATGCATTTGGCTTTAGAATGACCAATGCAGTGGTCATCGCAGTGATCTAGCAGGTTTATTTGGTTTCTTTCAAAGGCCTTAGTCTCGGTTTGATGGTTTGTGTTATGATTGTCCAATTTGGCCATCTGTCTTTCAGTGGTCAATGTGGTGCGCTCCTCTGATCGTGGTGAACGCTGATACATGCCAGTTTATGTGGTATAAAGGTTAGTGGTTTTTGCCGATTGTTTTGGCGAATTTCCTGTTCCTTCATGAGCTTGGGGCTGTTTTGAGGGTGGGTCGTGCTCGATGATTGGAGAGTCTTGATCAGCTTTGGACCTTTATTTGGCTGTTTATTGGTTTAAGTGCTGGACTTCTTGTCCAGTGATTTTTGAGGTAGTGGCGTTTGCGGTTCAGTCTGTGTTCGTAGTTGTTGTTCTTCGCCACAGGTGCTGCGCGTATCGTGGTTGTGAGATACCTCTGATTCTTTGCGGTTTATGAAGGATTTTTGGGGTTTTATTGTCCTGGTTCTATGTTGGCCGCGTTATTTGGTCGATTTGCTGAGTTTCTGGAATTCAGGTGGATAAGCTACATTTCTGATGTTCGGGTTTATGAGTGAATGTTTCTACTTTAGATGAGGTGTTTGGTTTCTGGCAGAAGAGATTTGGCATCTGTGCTGTTGGAGAGCTAGCTGAGCACGTTATTGGTGATATATCAATTTTCCCTGGCAGCGGTTATTCTGTGATATCCGAATAATATGCAGGTATGTTCGGTATCAACTCTGTCCTGTGTTTTTGTTAATTCTCCTCTCTAAGAATTTGATCAGATCTAGGGGACGAGGTTCTGTCTTTTGGATAGTTGTTCCCTGGTGCGTTTCTGTTTGGATTTGGAGGCTATTGGGGTATCTTTTCTTGACAGTTGCACCCTTGGTATTTACGTTGTTATGGGAATGTGCTAGAGGTATTTCTTGTGTAGTGAGACTTATACTATGGCTGCCGAATTGGATTATATGCGAAGTCTATAGTGTTCGGTTTTATTTTCTGGGGCGAATTGATGTGATTTGATTAGCTGTGTGTTTCTTTCTAGCATTGTGTGCTATTTTCTAGAGTATATGTTATTTGATGCCTGGTCTTTGACCGGGGTTTTTTTCCGTGCTCCTGTTATGTCTTTGCGGGCGATCAAATCCTTGGTCCGCACTCCGCCAGGGCACCTGCAATGCATTAAGCAGGGCAATGGGGTGGAGAAGAGGCTCTCTGCTACCTATCTGCCTTTAACTCTAGGCGATCTGGGGCCTGTCAGTGGACGGGATGATCTTTTGGATAAAGTTTCTTCCCCAATGGAATGTTTGGATGATGCTGGTTTGGGTGGGAGTCAGCTGCTGAATCCTATCCTTTCTTCCCCGGTTGTTTCTGTTCTTTTGGGTCAGCCGATTGTTTCTCATTCGATGCTAGGAGAAGATCTTTATGCTGCTGGGGACTACCCTTCTAGGATGGACTTGGGTCTTAGGGACGTTTCTTTTCTTAATTCTCAGACGAATGGGAATTGTTTTCTGGTTGAGGATGAGTCTCACCCTACAGAATTGGATCTCCACGGTCAAGCCTCTCAATGCTTGGGGAGTTGTGGGAAACCCTCACTTGCTGGTCATATGCTTGGGACTAGTTGTTTGGATGGGATTTTTCATTCTTCTCCAAAACTAGATTATCCTTTGGATTCATTGGGTTTACATCAAAGTGAAAAGAATGCATGTGAGCATATTTATGATTATCAGAATGATAATCCTAGTTTACCGGTTATCCAGGTAGATGGGATGGTTCAAGAGGTTTGTAAGATTGCAGAGTTGGGAACTTCCTTTTCCGCTGGGTCTATGGATCCTGATAATGAATTTGAACCTGAGCCCCATTACTCTGGTAGCATTGGTCCATCTAAGCCTAAGAAGAGGATCCCTAAACCTATCAAAAAGACAAATCCTGTCTTAATGACTTTGGGGGAAGATGTGCTACTAAATGACATAGTTCTTACTAATGCTGTAACTTTGGTTGGGAGATTTGGAAGACGAAATTATAATGCAGATTCTCTTCATGGGTGGGCTGTTCGGATTTGGAATGGGATTATCAGCTCTATTCCGGAGATTTATATGCTTCCATGGGGTTGGATAGCATTTAAATTTTCTTCAGCAGACGATACTGATAGGATTCTAGCTAGTGTCTGGAAATGGGCTAATGCTGCTCTTCTTATCAAGAGGTGGTCCCCTTTATTTGATCCGCGAAAAGAAAGGTATGACCAAGTTCCTACTTGGGTAAAACTGTCGCATTTACCTTTTAAATTCTGGTCTGCTGATTTCTTCAGACTTGTTGGGAATACTTTGGGCACCCATCTTGAAACTGATTTCTCCTACTTAAAATCTGGGGTCTGCTGCATAGGCCAGGTTCTTGTTCTGTTAGATTTTCGACTGGGACTACCTGCCGAATTGGTCATTAAAACTGGTAACAAAGATTTCATTCAGCCATTGGATTACTTGGGACTTCCCTTTAGATGTTTTAGATGTCATGGGCTTGGACATTTGGCAAATGATTGTTCCCTATCATTTAAAAAACATTCTTCTTCTAAAATTTGGAAAGTCAAAAAAGATTGGAATCAGTCTATTGCTAAGGCAGGGATACCAGTGGTTGAAACCATGGATAAGTGCTTAGATGAGATTCAGTCTAATGCTGGAAAGTCTGTTGATGAGAATCTGGATGTTCATGCTGTTTCTCTTGGTTTTGATCCCTTAGCCAATCTTAAACATATCAGTTTATCTAATCCATTGGATGATAAATTTTTTCTGAATCTTACTTCCGAGGCATTATTTTCTTCTGTTCCGAATACATCTTTGAAGGATCTTGGTTTTGTTTCTCCATGTAAGGCTGTTGTTAGTAAGGGGTATTTTCTCAGATCGACTACTAAATCGGTTCAGGATTTTAGGCCTGTCAAAGATAAAATTGGGATTCTTGAAGTTGAGGAAGGTTTGACTGGTGATACCCTATTAGTGCAAGCTGATTTGAGAGGTGATGGGACGCTTAGAGCATCTGTCCTCAATCAAGTTCCCTTATGATCCTTATGTCCTTAAATGTAAGGGGTTTGGCTAGTCTTCCTAAGAAACTAGCAGTTAAGAGGCTTATAGATCTTCATTCTGTTGATGTTCTTTTTATTCAAGAAACTATGATTGAGGGGGATGCTTTGGTTCAAGATTTGGAAATTATGATTCACGAATGGAAGTTCATATTGGTGGATTCTATGGGCAGATCTAGTGGACTTATTATAGGATGGAAGTCTTGTAATTTTCTTATGCTTAATGCATGGGCATTAAAAGCTGGGTTGTGTGCTGTTTTATTTGATTATGACTTACAAAAAGAAATATCTTTTGTAAATTTATATGCGCCCTATCTGGATAGGGAATCTTTCTGGAACAATCTGATTAAGCTGGATTGTCTTTTTTCTCCCTATTTAGTCTTTGGAGGCGATCTTAATTTCTCCCTGGGTCTCTCTGAAATTTGGGGGGTTCATGCTCAAATTGATCCTTTATCTAATTTTTTTCATAACTTGTTGGAGAATTTGGGGTTAGTTGACATCAATCCTTTGGTATCAATTCCTACCTGGAGTAATCGCAGAGCTGGTGACGAGGGTATTTGTAAAAGATTGGATCATCTATTAGTCTCGGCTGACTTCCTAGATTGCAATTTCCTTCTTAAACAATGGATTGGTTGTGGAGGTGTATCTGACCATCAACTTGTTTTTTTGCAAATTTCCCCTCAGCACTCCAAGGCCCACAGTCCTTTCAAGTTTAATGCAGGCTGGCTGGATCATCTTGATTTGGTTGATGCCTTAAAAAACTCTTGGGTTTGCTTTGATGCATGATCGGCCTTATCTCCTGAGGCTCAATTCTGTGTGAATCTAAAACGCATAAAAGAAATTTCTATCAAATGGTCTCTGAATAAAAAATCTCAGAATATTAAAGACTTGGTTGAAATTGAATTTGAGTTAAAAAGATTTCATTTTAGTCATTCTTCTAGTATTTTATCAGTGGCTGATAAGGATTTATTGACTGAGATAGAATCTCGCAAGCAGGCTATTCTTCTTTTTAGGGAAAAGGAAGCTCATAAAAAAAGTAGGGTTTTATGGCTGCGTTGTGGAGATGATAATACTCCCTTCTTTCACAAATTTGTTGCCCATAGGAAATGCCGTAACTCAATTTGGAAACTTTTTGATGATTATGGAAATCTTGTGGAAGGTTTTGAGGCTATAGCAGAAGCTGGGATTCAGCACTTTGAAAGTCTATTTAAAGAAGAAGATGATCTCCATCTTCCAGAAATTGTTCTTAGCGCTGGTCATTTCCCTACATCTGTTACTAAGGATGACAATGCTGGGCTTATGCAAGCTATTACTCTTCAAGATATTAAGCATATCTTAAACATTAGCAAAAATGACAAGAGTCCTGGCCCGGACGGTATCCCTGTTGAGGTGTACAGATGCTTGTTTGATGTTTTGGGTGAATATCTCTTAAGAGTAATTGAATTGTCCAGGATAAGTGGCAAGATCCCAGCTGTTTTTAACTCAACTTTTCTTGCTCTTATTCCTAAGGTTGACATCCCTTCATCTTTTGAGGATTTTCGACCTATATCTTTGTGTAATTTTGTATACAAAATTATTGGTAAGATCATATCGATTAGAATCAGAAAGGTATTGAGTAGATATATATCTGGTGAACAGTTTGGATTTTTGCCAGGAAGGTAGATTCACAATGCAGTAGGTGTCATTCAGGAGGGTATGCATTCAATGCATGTTAAATCCATGAAAGTTGTCATGATTAAGATTGATCTATCTAAAGCATATGACAGATTCAGTTGGGTTTATCTTCGGGTTATTCTTGCAAAAATGGGCTTTGCTGGGAATTTCATTGCATGGGTTATGAGCAGTCTTTCATCTGTCTCATTCTCTTTGCTCATAAATGGTGTTGCTACAAATTTTTTCAAATCCGGTAGGGGGCTCAGACAGGGGTGTCCACTAGCACCACTCATGTTTCTTATTGTGGTTGAAGGCCTTGGGAGGGCTATTCTGCATGCTTCACACAGTGAGTGTTATCATGGTTTAGACTTTGGTAATGAAGTGGTATTAACTCATGTTCTATTTGTGGATGACATTGTCATGGTTAATGATGGCTCTGAACAATCTCTCTCTACTCTTTATGAGATTTTAATGCATTTCTGTAAGGCATCTGGGATGCAAATTAATAACAATAAATCATCACTTTACTTCTCTTGTATGGAAGAGTCTGAGGTTATTACATTACAGAACATTTTTAGTTTTCCTGTTGCTCGAATTGAGTCTGGAATGAAGTACCTGGGGTTTAACCTTAAACCGTGTAGATATCTTATTAGGGATTGGGATTGGCTGATTATTAAAGTTGAACAAAGGATTCAGAATTGGAGCTTCCGTTGGTTGTTAAAAGGAGGAAAGCTGGTACTGATTAAAGCTGTTTTAGAGGCTACTCTAGTATATTGGATGCATTTTTGGGTTCCTTTGGGTGTCATAGACAAAATCAGAAAGCTATGTTTTAAATTTCTTTGGGCTGGTAAACAGAAATCCTCTGGTTTATCCTGGATATCTTGGAAGACTATCGCTTTGCCTAAATCTTTGGGTGGTTGGGGACTCAAGGTACCTGTCTTATTTGCCAAATCTCTTGCAGCAAAAAAGGTATGGGATATTATTCATGGTTCGGGTTTATGGGTTAAGATAGCTCATCAGAAATATATTTTTCCCTTAAATAAACTAGATTGGATAAGATCCTCTGTTAAAAAGAAAAAGAATATATCAATCTGTTGGAAAGCAGTCCTCTGGGCCTTTGATCTTATTGGGAATTTTCTGGTTTGGAAGGTTGGTTCTGGAAAAGCTGTTCGTATAGGCTTAGATCCGTGGGTTGGATGTAAATGGAGACATTCTCTGCCTATTCCTATGATATATAGGTTACATTTGGCTGGATACCATTATCTTTCTGATATTGGAACTATTGATATGTCTGTTTTATTGCCACAAGAATGGTTACCTGCAGACACTTTGGGGTTTAATGATCCATTTGAGGTTGTTGTATGGAATGGATATATTTCCATTCTAAAATCTAGCCATGTTAGACTATCTAATGAAGATGACTGTCTCATCTGGTATCTATCAAAATCAGGCAAATACTCTCCAAAAGTGGGATATACTGAACTTATTTTCAGAGAAGTGGACTTGAACTGGTGGTGGAAGATTTTATGGAAGATGAAGTGTCCACTAAAAAAAAAAAAATTTAGTTGGTTTCTCCTCATTGGTAAAGCATTGACATGGGATGTTCTTTGCTTGAGAGGTAGAGAGGGTCCGGGTAGATGTTATCTATGCAAACAGAGCTGCGAATCAAATTTCCATATTGCTGTAGAATGCCCTTTTACGCAAACTGTTTGGTCTATTATTGAGGATCATTTGACCCTTAATAATCTATGGATTGGAGACTCACTCTCTGAATGTTTTAAAAATTGGTGCCTGTTATCAGATGTAAATCTCATCAAATCTTTACCCATCATTGTCCTATGGTTTATTTGGAAAGCAAGAAATAGATCTTGCTTTGAGGATTGTGACTCATCTCCTGCACAGATTTCAAGTTATAGTTTGGGCATGCTGAAGAATTTACCGCAGTCTATACCTGTGGTTTCTACCAGATCAATTTTTGTAGAAGAAATTGATCAGTCATATGCGTGGGGTTATTTTGATGGATCTATGGCTGGGGATCCAATGATTTGTGGGGCTGGAGGTATTCTGTACTTTTTCGATAGGCATTTTATATCTTTCAAAGAAGGTTTAGGTTTGGGCACAAATAATTTTGTAGAATTATGTGCACTTAAGCTTCTCCTTAGGCTGGCTAGGATGCATAATTTGGATAAAATTCAAATTTTTGGGGACTCCCAGCTTGTTATTAATTGGGCATCTGGTAAGTATAAATTACAAAATCTTGAACTAGCCTTGATTCTTCAAGATGTCCATTATTTATCGGACAGTCTTGATTATGTGTCTTACAAACACATTTATAGGGAAAGAAATTCCAAAGCTGATTTATTGGCTAAAGCAGGGGGTAACATTCATGAAGGTTTTTGGAGTACATATGAACAGAATGAGGCAGAATCCACAGAAATATTTCAGGTTTTCTAAAGCTGTTGTAGCATGCTGTCTGTCATATGACAGATTGCTGGTACTTGGTGAAATCTCCAGATATGATGCCATGGCTGATATTGATCTGCATTTTCTAACAATTGGTGATCTCAAGCAACAATATTTAGAGCTTGACTTGTGGGCTGGTTGGCCTCTTATATATGGTACTGAATGGTTTTGGAATTTTTATGTTTCATCTTTGGATGGTCTGGAATAGGCCAATTTTTAGCTGTTGTTTTATTTTTATCAGCATATGACTTTTCTGAGACTTCTCCAGCATGCTAGTTCTGCTCTGATATCTTTGCTTTTGATCACATTCACATTTTGATCTGACCTGATTTATCAGGAGTGATGATATAAGTCTGCTAAGATCAGACTTAGTTTTTTCATTTTCTATTGTTTTCTTTCTGTTGGAAAGGACTTTAGTGAACATTATGATCTGATGATGTATGGAATGGACATTAGATTTTGATTGTGGATTTGTGCTCTTTTTGAGGCAAATTTTGTAATGACAACTTCTTTGTTGTAATTTGTAAAATGGACTATGAGGGCCATCTACTAAATGTGAATAAAGTATTTACGATTTTTTTCTTTGGAAAAAAAAAAAAACTATAGATGTGTTTGTCATGAGGATTACCAATTATCAAACTAATTTAGAAAAGATAAAATGATGGTTTGAAGATAAACACATTTACGGAATCTCTTCTTTACGAAAGGAATTAAAGATAATAACGATGGTTTAAACAATTAAATCTATGGAATTGATTATATGGAATATATCAATTGTATATATCATGTAAAACAAAAACTAAAGTAGAGTGAAGGAATAACCATAATTTTAAAACAAAATGTTAAGATTTGTTTGGATTATTAATGTAAATAATGATGATAAAATAAAATGGTTGTGAATTGTTATAATAAAAACATGTAATACAAAGTTACATTCTTTTTGACGTTATGTTAATTTATTGAGAAAATGGATGAACATTAATTTTTTTTTTAAATTTAGAGTTTAATGAAAGTGTTATAAGTTAAAGATTAAATTATTTTTATTATTTTTAAACTGTCACAGTGGTGATGGTTTATAAAATTACTGAAGTTAAAACAATAAACAAATAACTAAGTTTAAGAAGGAGAAGCATTTTTTCCTGGTCTTAGTTAAAATCCCCTTGGGATATACGCTATTGAAGCCCAGTAGACTCAGATGCATATATATATAATTGATGGCTGATAAAGATAACATATAATTTAATTATGTATATGGGTACTTGAAGCATAACTATAGTATAATTTTGTAGTATTTAACTTGTGGTTTATGGAAGTTCATCAACAACAACTTAAGTAGGTGTGATAGTTTATAGATCTTAATGTGTCAAATATATACCTCTCGTGGTATTCCAAACATATTAATTTTGTTAATATGGTTGTTGCTAGTTACTTACTAGAGGTATGTCACTAGAATACCAATACCTAACTTAGTTATCTCAACTTATTTTTTCAAAAATCTTTTTCAAAATTTGGTTTGAAGATTGCAATTTTAATAGTTCTTAAATTTTGAAAAATTTTACAAATTCAATGATCACAAAATATAAATTTAGAAATTTAATAATTCCCAAAAAAATATTCAATAATCCCAAATCATTTTTTAATTCTCAATAATCATAAATACCAATTTTATAAATTAAATAATCCCAAATGAGTTTTTTAATTAATTTTAAATTATGTATAAGAGTTAATTTTTCTAATTAATAAAATATTTTAGTTAATTATTTCAATTAATTTTAAGTTAAAGTTTTAATTTATTTTAAACTATGTCAAAATAGTTAAAATTAAAACTTTTAAATTAATATAAGATTATGGTTAATAATATTAAGTTTAGATTAAAAAAGTTTCATATAATTAAAATAAACTTCAATTTTATAATTAATTTAATGAACCCTAAATCTTATATTTAATTAAAATCATCTATGTGCTTATAATTAATTAAAAAGCTAAACCTAATATTATAATTATAAATTAAAGCAATTTAAAAAAAAAATATTAATTTTATAATTATTTCAATTAATAGTTTTCCCTTGTCTCCTATACTTATAAATTATTTATTGAAGTTTGTTGCATTATAAGTTTTTTTTTATCTTTCTCTTTTTCTCACTTCTTTCTATTTACAATGATTTTAATTTTTGGTCACTTCTTTCATTTTATGATAATCCTTATATCTTTCTCAATCGTATCTTAAAAATAAAACTCATAAAAAATACTTAATAATTCCTATTCTCTTCAAATTACTATAGTTATCAAAAAGTAAACTCTCCAATAAACTCTTCAATGTAATGCTTTGTATCACACACCCAACCACATTATTTTCATAGCATAATCTACCATTCATGTAGTCTTCTAACATTATTGTTTACAAGGTCTAAAATGATAAACATATTTGTACCATCAATTTATAAACAAACTTATGTGACGATAAAAAATAAACATGGTCTTCGAAAATGATGAATTTAAAAAGGAAAAAATAATCAATTTAACAATATTGTTTGTTACAATAAAAAAAAAGGCAAATTTTTGAAAACGATGGTTATGATTTTTTATTTTTAGTTTTTTTTATAAAAGATATTAGAGAGTATATCATTTAATGATGCACACTTAAATACGTCAAGAAACTTTGAACTCGACTTTGCCGTCTTATTGGTATTGAAATAGCTGTAAATAACTTGTAAATCTTATTTTCCATGTATTATAATTATTCTTCAAATAAACATTGAAAAATAACTGAACAATATAATAAAAATATATATATATAATGTTTTTATACAAAAGTGGTAGTTAATTGTATTTTTAAACATTATCGTGTTTGTATATGTGATATTTAATAGAAGTTGTTCATTAGTTATAGTTTGTGAAACAAATTACTGCCGTTGTACTTGCCGCTCTGGAAAACAAAGGTGGAGGCCATCAGTAGATGGAATTTCTCTTGGCTCGACGAAACGTAGATACCTTGTGCTCTGCCCACCATTTTGGAGGTCGCTTCCGGCCCTTCGGTAAAGCCATTCATCCATCCGGTAAAGCCATTCGTCCATCACCATTACAGTGCCGAACAGAGTAGCGGAGAGTTGGTGGTAGGAGCCGAGGCCACCTTCACGGCCGTCACATTTTTCCCGGACACTATGTCATGGAAATAGAAGTGCAGGTGGCTTATCTTCTCCCGCCCTAATTTCTCCTTTGCCTCCGCCTCAGCTATGTGCAAGAAAAACAACAGCAGCAGCAGAGCGGCCACTGTAACCATTGCTTCTGAATAATTAATCTTGTTTGCCATCTCTCAAAATGGAAGGCGAGCTCCTGCTCCACCACCAACCTCCTCCAAGGCCAAAGAGGCTCCTGCTCCACCACCCTCGAAGGCCAAAGAGGCTTCTGCTCTGGCTCCTCTGAAACAAAAAAGATCTGTAGAATCCCCAACACCGACTATCGAGGAGCCTCTGACTCCAGCAAAGCATAAAAATCCGAAGAAGAGTCCGAAATAGCGTTCTTGTCATGGTCCTGCATTGAGCCCGCAATCCATAGCATCAGCAGCTTATAATTGCAGAAGAAACGGTAAGCCCATCTCTGCACGAAGCCATAAAAATAAGAAAATAATAAATTCTACGGGCTTTCATCCGAAACAATGTGCGGTCCGGAGAATGGCATCCTCTACTGCTCGCTGCTTCGGACATAGGTGACTGCGGAGTACATCCCACATTAAATTAAATTGATGACAATGTTGCTCGAGATGGCGGAGCACAGGCCACATTAAATTGATGGCAGTGGGCTACAGTACAGTCGAAAAGTTTAAAAACAATCCAGAAGGGTGGACTGTTTCGACCTGGACCCACGCCAGCTGGCTTAACCAGCATGAACATACATGCTAGATAAGCTCAGCCCCTCTTGAAAGTAACTTTTTTCAGTTCTAACGGATGGGATAGGCACGTCGAAAGCTTGAAATCCAAGAGGCCATAAGGCGGCTTTTTTTTGTTTTTTATTAGGAAAGCTTGAAAGAGTCGGTTATTTTTGTTTTTTATTTGGAAAAAACACTCATTTTCTTGAGAAAGAGTAGAACTGAAGTTTCTAATTTTAAAAAAGCATGCATAATTAGCAAGTGCTGAAATGTTGTATTTTATTTATTTATTTACGCAAGTGTTAGATATATTATGATATGATTTTCTTCATTATAAATTTGTTTTAGAAAATAAAATATGTATTTGGTAATTATATGATGTATTTTTATTATTGTTGCAATAAATTATATTATAGTTTTATTTTGGTTTATATTGTTATTAGTACATTTTTTTAACAAAAATGGATAGTTTTATTGAGAAAGAATGTAAGTTTGAATTGACAATAATCAATCAAGCTAATAGAAACATTTCAGAAAAGGAATGGGTCGCCAAAAAAATCCTATTGATAACTGCAAATTTATGGAATTGAATGAAAAGAATTAAGCTCCCCATTGATACTGAAAAATCCAGGAGGAAGGAGGCATGCCTTGTTTGCTAGAGCATCTGCTGAATTATTTAAATCCTGAAGGATGTGGACTACGTCAATCTTAGTAAATTCATTCAAATTTCTCCTAATTCTCTGAAGAATTGCATTCAAGGCAAAATTGTTGAGACTAGCCGAAGAATTTAGAAAATTTATCAAAATCTCAGAATCACCATAAATTAGAACCGACATAAAACCTTTCTCCTTAGCCAACTAGGATGCCATAAGCAAGCTGTAACATTATGCCTGATTGTTAGACATGATGCCAAGCCCCCAACAAAACCAGAAAGCGGATAATCTATCAAGAGAGAGAACCAGACCCCCAGCACCTGAAACCCTGGGGTTCCCTTTTGAAGCACCATTGAAAAAAATGACAGTTGAAGGAGAGTTCCACCATAAAGAAATAAAATCCTCTTTTCTTCCACGAAACCTCGAGGATGGGGCTGACATCGGTTTAAGCATCCGCACATATGGAGAGGACACCGAACATAGAGAGATAGGAAATGAAGATAATGGGCAGCCAATTGGTTCTGAAATCCATGCCAAAGACTTGGAAGAAACAAATTGGAAAATCAACCTTTGATTATTAAAGACACAATTATTCCTAGATAGCCAAATAGACCACAAAGTGAATTTCAAAATCAAATGCCATGTCTTGTGTAGAAAAACAACACGATTCTTAGAGGGACGACATTCATGCCAAGATAGATAGAGTTCTGATATTGTTGATTGCATAGGAAGAGATAAATGAACACCAGAAAGAACCATATCCCATACATTTCTGGAAAAATCGCATTCCACAAAGAGATTGTTGGCAGTCTCCATGGCCGACAAGCAAAAACAACAGCAAAAAGGACCAAAAAATCCATGCTTATGAAGATTATCACCAGTTAAAGATTTATTTTTCAAAAGAAACTAGATGAAAAAATTCACCTTCGGAAGACAGGAATGCCATACGGATTGCCAGATCGCTGGAGAAAAAATAGTCAGAAGAGATGGTTGAAGGAACTTGAGAGCTTTGGCTACTTTATATTCACCATCATGACCCCAACCCTGTCAATCTTGTTGAGAGAAACGAACAGGAGCTAGACAAGAGAGAAGAGAGAGCAACACTGATTTTTGGGACTCTAATCTAACAGGGAGATTTGGAAAGCTCCAACCTGTCCAATATCAATCAATATCCCAAGTACAAATGTCAGCCAGTCGTAAAAGGCCTTTATTTTTGGAACAATTCATGATATCATATATCTGAAAGACAGAGGAAAGAGGAGGTTTTCTGGAGATGTGATCCTCCAAGAGAAGAGTCATCAACCCATTGCCTGGAACTCTAAAAAGATGATGACTGAAGAATTCAAGCCCTTTCCTATAGGAGTTCCAAATAGTTGAACCTGAAGGAGTGTTAGCAGCATAAATATCTCTTAATGTACCACCTTTTAAATACTTCATCCTAAAAATTCTATTGACAGGATGCTTTGGATTAACAAACAGATGCTAATATGCTTTCCCTTCATTTCCAAATTAGCAAGATCTAGATCACAAATTTGAAGACCTCCTTCTGACATAGGACACTTAATTTCCTCCCATCTCACCAGATGAATCTTATTTTTCCCATGAATCCCACCATTCCAGAGAAAATATCTCAAAATCTTTGCAATCTAGGTTAATATTGATGTAGGGGCCAAAATCAGAGTGGACTGAAAAACTGTAAAAGCTAAGAGGACTACTTTAATCAGGATCAATTTCCCGGCCTTAGACAACCACTGGCCACCCCAGGAAGAAATTTTAACCTTTAACTTAGCCAACACCTCGAGCCAAAGAGAAGGAGTGGACATACCAAGAGTTAAGGGAAGCCCCAAATACGTAATCTTTTCCCACATGTCAAAACCTGAAAATCCAAAGAAATATGATATTCAAAAAAGAGACCCTTGATCAACATTCCATCCGTATACAACACTTTTATTTTATTTATCAAAGCTCCTGAACTTTGGCAGAAATTTTGAAGGATAACATTGAAAGCCCGGGCGATCATCAAAGAGGCCCCTCCAAGAAGAAGGGAGTCATCTACAAAAAGAGCATGATTGATAGGATCAACTCCCTTGGAAATCTTAATACCCGGTAAAAACCCAGCTTCCTTTTCAATTGAGAGTTTTCTGCTGAGGGATTCGGCCATCAAAATGTACAAGAAGGGAGACATCGGACAACCTTGACGAAGACCTCTAGTGGCTTTAAATAAATCAGTAGGTCTACCATTAACTAGTGGTGCTATCCAAGGTTGATTCGTACAAGCTTTGACCAAATTTACAAATTCGGGACAGAAACCAAAAGAGAGTATAACATCATAGAGGAAGGGGAGCTTCACTCGATCGAAGGCGTTCTTCATATCCAACTTTATAATCATGCCTTTTTCTTTCCTTAGAAAGCTGGAATGAATAGCTTCTTGAACTTGAATTACATTGTCAACTAGGTACATGCCTTTGACAAAACCCCCCTGAAGAGAAGAGATCAGCTTACCGAGCAAGGGCTTGAACCTGTTTGCTAATATCTTGGCTATAATCTTGTAAGAAGAGTTACACAAGGAAATTGGATGGAACCTATCGAAGGAGGAAGGATTGACTTCTTTGGGGTTGAGGGAAAGGAATATTGAGTTAGTACACCCACCCATTTTTACTTTACTCTTAAAGGCAGAAACCATGCACAGCAGATCGGATTTGATAATGGGCCAGCATACTTTAAAAAAATGAATGGACAAGCCATTAGGCACAGGAGCTTTGTCAAACTCCATATCCCAAATGACATCTACTATTTCCCTTTTTCCGAGAAAGGCTTCATTAAATCATAGTTTTCCTCCTTACTGACTAGAGAAAGAACATGATTCAGGAAATCCTTAGACACTTCTTCATCGAAAAAGCCATCATCTTGAAACAACATCTGAAAATGCATATAAGCTAATTGTTTTAATAATTCTTGACCTTTGATAATGACCCCATCATCATTAGTAATTTCTGAAATATGATTTCAAGAGAGCCTGGATCTACACTGGTGATGAAAGAAAGAAGTGTTCTTATCCCCGGCATTCAACCAGAGACTTCAAGACTTTAACCTGAGATGCTCCTCCTCAAACCTGAAAGATTGAGTAGTATGGAACTGGGCATCCTGTTCAAGAGCAATATGGGAAGGGGAAATATCATTGTTTTCCATTCCAAACTAAATAGCAGCTAACTCATGCACTCATTCTTTCCTACTGAGTGCTGGGGAAGGAAGAGGAACTTTAAGCCATAACTTCAATGCTTTTTTTGTCTGCTTCAATTTCTGTTCCCAAACAAAACTGGGGGAGCCATGAACAAATTGGGTCCAATCCTGATAAACAGTGGCCATAAAGCCATCTTGTTCGATCCAAAGTGGAAATAAACGGAAGGGAATAGGACCGAGCTCATCTTCGTTTTAAAAAACCAGAGCAATTTGATGGTGATCCGAGGAGAGCTTAGGGAGAATTTGGGAGGAAATAATCAGATTTCCATCCAACAGAGAACTATGGACTAGAAACCGGTCAAGTCTGGAAAAAATGCTAGCGACCCCAACCCTTTGATTAGACCACATGAAACACCCAGTCTTAGGTTTCAAATCGAACAGCTCCCAAACTTGAATTAATTCTTCCACTGTATCTTGCAGATGGGCTTTACCATGATTTCCTCCTTTATTTTCATTCAGAGCAAGAGTTATTTTAAATCGCCTACTAAGATAATGCTTGTTGGAGAATTGGACACCAGAAAATCGGATAACGAGAGCCAGCACTCTTTTTTTTTCCATATAATTGACTAGGACATAGAGGTTAAATAGGGCTAAAGTGGCCTTACTGGAGTAATGAAATAACTCTGTAAAAATCCAATGCTGAGTGGAATACCATTTTTTTAACTGAAAATTCTCATCGTGCCAAAGAGTTACAAGTCCCCTGCAGGAGCCTTTGGCACTAACCATTTTACCTGAATTAAAATTCCATTTATTTTTACTGATGAGAAGGAGAGCTTCCCCCTCAATTTTGGTCTCTTGGAGTAATAGGATTTCAGAAGGGGCCAGCTTCAATAAATATTTGACAACTTCGGATTTAGATGAGTTTCCTAAACCCCTACAGTTCCAATAGTTTATCTGCATTACTTACCCAAAGGAGAGGGAGTAATTACTCCCTTAGGAGGCCTATTTCTCTTATTCCTTCTGTAATACATCTCTATAGTGGCCTGACTACCTTGAGTCTTAAGCCTTTCTACCTCTTCTTCCCAAATATCCTTCTTAGACTTCCTACCTTTTTTGGATTGCTCAAAGGACTCATCTTCTAAAGAACCATATCTTACTCCTTGCTTCTTCTGAGCAATGTCTCCATAAGAAGGGCTAACATCTTTAGGATGGGAAAGAGGAGAACCACCGACCAAAGAAGGGCTCAAAAAAGAAGGACCAACTTGTTCCTTTGAAGAAATATTTTCATCTAAAACCAAATCTTGCACATCTAATTGCTCCATTTCACCTTCTTCAAGAATAGTTTTAGAGGAACTTAAAACAGAAAAGGGATTAGGGAGAGCCTTGGGAGAGACAACAACATGAGAAGCAATTGGAATTTTCTCACCTACAGGAACGCCTGACACGGATTTAATTTCTTTCCCTTTCTTTCTAGAACCTTGATTAGAGTTTCCTTTTTGGACTTGAGTCCACTGATGTTCTTTCTCAACTATGATGACTTCTTCTAGTATTTTTTTTGCAATTTCGAGCAAAATGCCCGTAACCATGAAAAAACCTACATTTAAACGGGATTTGTCATAATCCAACTCCTGAATATAGGACCACTCTACAACTGTTAACTAGATTGCTTCAAGAAGACCTATCTCCAAATCGACCTCTACACATATTCTAGCACAAGAATACTAGTATTTCCTCTCAGCCTTGTCAATAAATTTGCCCAGCTTATTCCAGGGATTCTAAATTCCAACAATGTAAAGGGAGATGAAGAAGTCTTACCCATACAGGGACAGCAGATGGAACATCTTGTGAGGGGTCAAAGTCAGGGGTCCACTTATTCAAGTAGAGTCCCTGAGGACCCATGAAGTATGGGCCATTCCGAAATATCAGAGCTCGATCCTCCACAGATTCGAAAACAAAAACAAAGAAACCTCGTCCAACAAAATGGGTACGGATATCTGCTTAAACAAGAGGCCTCTAATTCCTCTGCACCCAACCATCGATTGCCTTAGGGGAGGGCCAGAGGCCATATAATTGACCAATTAGCCCCCGTTCAGCTAGATTGAGAGCCGAACGATAGGTCCATTCAACAGGGAGTTCAACCGATGGGATATCCACCTTCTTGATTAATTTTTGATAACCTCCCCCATTCCTCTTTCCACCAAAAGCAATCAACTTATTAAAAGCCTCCAATTCAAGAAGAAGGGGAAGTGGAGGAACCCCACTAGGATCCATGAGGATTTCACCACCAATGCACCCTAAACCAAATAAAGAAGGATAACAAAATTCAAAATTCTTAACAAAATCTTTCACCAGAAAGGAAGAAAAAAAAAACCCTGGAGGAGGGAAAGACGCAAATCGGTACTAGATCCAAGAAATTCACAAACCAGAAAACAGAGGCAAGACCATCATAAGACCCCAAGAAAAACTCAATCATTAATGATCAAATCCCAGAGGATACAGGCCAATATCAAGCCCAAGCAACCACCAAGATAAATCTCAAAGGCCAGGATGCGACCCTACAAGCAAGACAAGCAGCCACCTTCACTGGGATATGAATCCACCACTAGAATGGACGATATTCTCTAGAGCTCAGCAAATATCGACCAGAAGAAACAATGCCAATCACTGCAGATGGCCAAGAAACAATCCCAATAGAGAAAGGACTCGAATCAAAATCCAGGCCAAGCCAAGCTGACTGAGAGAACCTCCAAAGAACATCTACCACGAGAAACCAGACAAAACAAATTGAACTAGAGAATTAAAATCTTCTTGGAGCGTTTAATCAATTTTTTTGATTTCCCTAGTAATAATTAGCAAATCTACTTCAGACTATGACAACCACGTAGACAATGAATCTAGAACAACTTAAGTCCGAATCAAAACCCTACAAAAAAACCCTAGAACAAAGCCAAATGAGTTTCAAGAATTCAAATCTTGGAGCCCGCTCAAATGTCTCCCACTTAGTACATTTTAATATGCTAGAATGTTTTATTGTTTTATTTTTTAGAATGCTTTATTGTTTTAGTTCATTGTTGACATGGTTTACAGCATTTTGGTTCTTGCAAAAAATTTCCATTTCCTTTTTCTTTTTTAATTTTGTTAATAATTATTTTGTATACAATAAAGAATACCTTAAGCATTATACATAGTTGAACCAAGATGTGATTATATCATTATACAAAGTAACCCTCTCTATATAGGCAAGGATAACTAACATTCTTTTCCCATGCCTTGAACTCAAGAGAGTCTACATCTTTTCTAACCATGTCATTTTTATCTAAAAATAGGTTAACCTGACCCAAATGAAAGGACGTGGTGTCCCCACTAATTATGGCACAACACTGTCATTTACACGGTAGATATTTATAAATCTTGAGGCATTCCTGCTCTTCTTCAAATGTCCCCAATAATGATAATTTTCTAGTGAAGGGGGGATACAAAGACGATGGAAAACTCAGAATAAACTTAATATTAAAGAATTTGGAAACCTTACAATCCAAAAACTCATGTTCTACTATTTATACTTGCTAGGAAATTGCATATCAAGCATTGGTTAGACTTAAGTGGTGGGACTTATCTTAAATTGATGAGCTGCTATTAAGCACCAACCAACCAAATACCTTGGTCTTAAAGGAAGAGAAATATTTCCAGTTGTTTCAAGATGTCTCACACCTAGTTTTAACATCATAGCTCTCTTCTTGTTAAATTTATCTATGACTAGGTATGTTTTTCATATCTTAGAATTCAACTCTTTAGATTGTTTGGTCCTTAAATATTTCCCATAAAACCATTTGAAATCCTTTCAACTTGATATACAAGTAATTCATCTTGAGTTGGATGGAGTCGGGACAGATCTTACAAATTTTTATGCATGTGTTTTTAAAAGTGGCATGCAATTGTTGAAAAACCTTTTCAAATTTCCAAAGTAGTTCCATTTTTTCTTATTTGTTGCACAATTCCCTGTAGTAGAAATCCTTATAGGTTATTATCTTTCCTTCAAAATTATATCCCTTAAACCCATCACAAACATTGCACACTTCAATGTTGAGATGTAATACTTACTCGATTTGATGATGAAAATTTTGAACACTAGATACCCAACACCACACTCAAATCATTGACAGCCACATGATAACATTTGTTTCCTAATCCCTTGGTAGACCCCTTCACACCAATCCATGTGGCACTTAACATTCCAAAGCATCCTCCCTGAGGTTTAGGGTCATCATTACCAAGACATGGTAATATCTAGGGAGGTGAAGGGAAAGAGGTAGGTGGTTATAAATATATAGATATCATTGGGTGAGAACTTATAGCTTTAGGGAGTGAAACAAAATAAATCTAATGGACTATGGGGATGGGAATGATGTCATCATGCAGTCTATATTTAGGTCACATGAGAAGGTTGTTGACAAATGGGAGTGTTTCAAGGTGATATATATCATACATGATTCTGAGGTGGTATATATCATATATAAAAGTAAAGTAGTTTCTGAATAATTTTGTCTATAGTTCCTATGAATAGCAACTTAGTAAGTGACTTCACAATGGGTGGATTTTTAATTATACAATTTTGTTGACACACTTTTCCATTTTTCATCTGATTTGTCCAAATGTTTGCAATCTAATGTTAGTACAAATATTTGCAGTCTTTTGTCCTTTTACCATGTGCTACCTTGTGGATTTGTTGTCTTCACCACATTGGTCACTTTGGTCTCCACGTTACCATTATGTTTTGTCTTTGACTTACTATGGGTATGCTTGAAGGGTCATGGAAGGGTGTCACAAATATTGAAATGGGCACCATAACCTTGTTGTAGGCCAATAATTCCACATGCAAAGGCTCATTTGATGGCATGGGGCCCACACATAGTCCATGATTCCTAAAGGAAAACACTATGGATTCAAACTATATATTTTGACCTTGGACCGTGTCTAAAGTTATTATAACCATCCTTAATGTACTAAACTCAAAATGACCATCATATGTTGATCACATGACAAATATTCCCTTTACAAGACCTTTTGTGGTGTCTAAGGGACATAATTATGTCTCATGAGCCCCATAGATAAACATTATGGTATAATACCCTAAATTTTTGCATTGAACCACATCACGGGCACCAAGAACCATGTCTAGTGTTCTAAACTTCAAAACTAGCGCTATGTCCCACTTCCACACCAAAGATTCCCTATGGAGGGCCAATATGGTGGTTTGGTACCACACACATGGACCATATCTCCATAGTAAAATGATACAATGTAAGGTCCTAGATGTTTCATTATACCATGGAATGGTCCTCAAGTTCCCTCTCTAATGTACCCCTCCTCAACTTGTTGGCCATATCTCATGTGTAGGCAAAGGATTCCCTACACAGGCCTTATGCAATGACGCGGGTTACTATGCAAAGAACATGAGCCCCATAGGAAAATGTTTTATCCCAACCACATGGGTTTTTTATCAAACAAAGGATTAGTGACCTAGAAGAATCCATGATGTGACGAATCTTAAAATAGCCACCATGTCCCTATCACTGGAAAAAGATGCACTAGGGCCTCATGGATGGCCTATGTAGAACCCAAAATCCACATGTCACTGGACTAAAAATCTGGATCTTCACCCTTTAACATGAATTGGGTCATGAGAACCATCCTTTGTGTACTAACCCCTTAAATGTGATGCCACATATTAATCACATGCCAAATATTTTCTATGCATGGGATATGTTGTGGGATTTTCAAATGTGATATAACCACAGCCCCCAAAAGTCCAAAATATCATGACTTTAAAGGGAGGTTTTAAAATCTCCTTAAAAGGGACCTTTAGGGGGGTTTCGAGTCAAAACCCCCCAAAACATTCATGATAATTGGACTTTTGAGGAAAGATTTATCACAACTGCCCCCACAAGTCCAAATTCCCATAACTTCTCGCAACAACTTTCAAAATTACTGCCCCCAAAATCCCAACTATCATGCCATTTGGGGGTGACTTTTAAACAACCGCCCCCAAAAGTCCAATTATTATGACTTTTGGGGGCGGATTTAAAAAAACCGCCCCCATTAGTTCATTTATAATTACTTTTGGGGAGGGTTTAAACTGCCTAAAAGATAACCTTTAGGGGGATTCTTTCCAAAGCCCCCCCACAAAAGTCCTAAGAATTGGACTTTTAGGTGGTTTGGGGGGGGGTGGTGTTAAGAACCAGACCCAATGGCCTAAAAAACTTCTTCTTCTTCTTCTTCTTATTTTTTTCGGGG
>LPNX010002491.1:196783-209115 GCA_001517045.1 Pseudotsuga menziesii
CCAGAAACGCCTCCAAAAGGGTATTTATTGTAGTGTATTTTGTAAATAACAAATCTAAATAGTTATTAAACTTAGCTTGATAAGTTTTTTCTCAATATTTCATTTCAATTCCAATACATAATATGAAGTATCTTCTTAAATCTTAAGTGAATTCAACACTCAATATGAAATATCTTCTTTTGACTTCATATGCAAGCATTTTATTCTTTAGCAAATACCAAAAGCTGAAATTCTAATTAAGTGCTCATATATTCTAATAATTTTATAATCTATTGTCTCGATATTTTTCTTGTCGTAACATTTGCATTTCCTTGTCTATAATATTACAAAACAATTTATCTTAAACTTATCTATATAAACAAATTCCATAATAGATTTTCAATATATAATCAGTTCACATAATAGGGACTCACCTACCTTGTGTATCAATTTTATCAAACAAATAAGATTTTTTCACCTAACCAAGACACTTCAAATGCTCATTTGTATCATTGAATGTATTCACAATATTTTTTAAATGGTTTTTCTTTTAATATCTAGAACAAATTTATTTCTTTGTTGGGTTTTCAAAACAATGATATTTGAATATGTCAATAGAACAGAGATGAAGGGAAGCAAGACTCTAACCTCCTCTATCCTATGCAAGTCTTTTCTCCAAACCCTATTAAGATGTTTCTAAGATAAGGAAACCATGTTAACAACATGGAGAAGTACATGAAGGATAAATGTTTTTGAGAGGTAAGTCCATGTCCCTGTAATGAATTCCACAACTGATTCTATGCAATATTCGACATGTGTTGGCAATATTATAATTCAATTTTTTAGTATAATGTGGATCTATTAAGTACCTCCGTTGATAATCAGGATGTAAGCATTTGTTTCTTACCATATCAAGTAGATCGAGAAGGAATATGGAGGGTGGTCTTATGGAAATCTATCTTACTTTTTTGAGCCCATCCCGATGGTTGTGTAAGGTGATTGGGCGTGAAGCGAACTAAAATGATCTTTCCAGTAAGCTCTTTATGATCTCTCTTGGATTATCTTTGCTTCTATTTACATTATTAAGTTGTATGCAACTCAAGGCATTTGGGGGAATTTTTTTATTTCTTTAAGGGGGCGTGCTCATGATGACAACATGAATGATGATGATGAAGACAATTATGGTGACAACGATGATGATGGTGACCATGACAATAACGATGATGATGGATATGATGATAATGAGAATGATGATTATGATGACAATGACGATGAAGATGATGACAACGATGAGGACGATGATGATGATGATGAAGAAAATGATGATGAAAATAATGATGATGAAGATGACGACAACGACGATGATGATGATGATGATGATAATGATGATGATGATGGTTATGAGGATGATGAAGGCCGTAGTGATGATGATGACAACGACAACAGAAATAATGATGATGACGATGAAGACAATGATGATGATGATGATGATGATGATGATGATGATGTCGATGATGACAATAATGATGATGAAAATGATGATGATGATGATGATGACAATGATTGATAAGGTTAAGTTTTTGTATTGCAAATAATTAGAAATTTGGCTGTGATATATATCAAATCTTTTATTCAATGTTAAAAAAAAACCTTTCAACTGACACTTGTCAAATTCATATGCATTACAAAGGTTGAATTGCAAAAATTTTAATGAAACTTCATCCTCCAGAATGATTTATGATATTAAAACTTATCCATATGAATGAATAGTTTCATATTTGTTTTTCACCAAGAAAAAATCATTTACTTGATATTCCATTATAGAGCCGTGACACATGAGGGGGTCTAAAATTTACTAAATTTTATCACTACAGATGGATTCAAAGACCCCCTAGAAAGGGGTCTCTGAATCCATCTATAGTGTTAAAATTTAGTAAATTGTAACATTTCATTGTCAAAATTGCATTTCTTCATTGTCGTTGAGTGACACAATTAACATCACTCATGTCTTTCAATCTGTTTATAATGTTACAATGTGTTTTACATTATTAGTTTAGTTACTTGTTATCTAGTCATATATTTTATCCCGTGACCAAATTGGTCGTTTATCTTGGTCATTTTTAGGTGGATCACCTTAAATTGCTCAAGTTTGGTCATTTCTCCCTTGAAAAAACCACAGTGACCATATTTTTTGGTCTCAGAGTAATTTATCTCTCGTTTTGTACTAGTGAAAAGACAAAAGGATGTTCTAATAAGTGCAAGTGATCATCCAAAATTAAGGTCAAGACATGGAGTACAATCTAGGAATTCAACAATATTATTATGTTCACATGCAATATGCATGTATTTGTTGAAGTTAGTATGCTCATGCGCAATGTGAATGGATGTGTTGGAGATGAAACTTAAAAGGAACCATTTAGTTAGGGATCAATGATAATAAAAAAGCACTATTGTATGTGAGGTAGAAAAATAATAATAAAAAAGTGGAAAAGAAGGCATTAAGTCTCTATATCAAACCCTTGAAGCAATATGTGTTGCAGTCGATAAGAGTGATCCATCACAGGAATAAAAGGAGTGAGTCCCTTCAACCAACATGAGGTAAGGATAGCACAATTGTATGATTCAAACATGGAATTGATTCAAAGGGATATCCAAAGAAAGAAATCAGGTGATGTGTACTTCCCCTTATGTGGCATAGATGATTGTTAACAAGGTAAAAAACCATGACATAAGCATCACGGAAGGAGGACTCAACTAATGTCTAAAGGGGGCCACTCAAGAGTGGAATCCTTACGAAGTAAGTGGACCCACTTAACAATTTTTTTTTATGTCAGTTGGGTAGGAAAAACTCAAAATTTTACATTTTAAAACACTCAAAAGGGAAATATCCATGGAAGAAGGGGAAAAGATCAATTATTTCTTAATCATTTTCATGAAATGAAAACTCATGCCATTTTTTATAGCCTAGATACTTGCATGTCAATTGCTCAATTTTGTTTTGTCATAAGTTAAGCTTACTTGGACTTAGAACCTATGCCTTTTTTTGGGGGGGGGAGGGGAGGGGGTTTAAAAATGCATTCAAAAGGACCTTTCGATGGGGTCTTTCAAACCCCATCCCCCAAGAAAAAAATAAATAACTTAAAAAATAATAAAAAATTATGACAATTGGATTTTTTGCTGCCGAGTTTAAAATGGTCCCCCCCCCAAAAAAAACGGTCTTGAGAAATGGATTTCGGAGTGGTTTTAAAATAACCGCTCCCAAAAGTCCAATTTTCATGACTTTTGGAGGAGGATTTAAAAAAAATACCCCCCAAATTCCAATTCTCATGTCATTTTTTTGTTTGGGGGTTGGGAGTTTAAAATCCACGTTTAAAAATATCTTTAGCAAGGGTATGTCAAACCCCCCCCCCCCCCCCCCCTCAAAAGTCCCGAGAATTGGGCTTTCAGTGGTCGTTATTTTACAAGGCTCCCCCAAACTCAAATTATCATGAAGTGTTTTTTCTGGGTGGTTTAAGAAATGCCTTGAAAACCACTTTTAAGAAGGTATTTCAACCCACCCCCCTACCGATGGCTCTCCAGCAAGACATTGATAAGATCGAGGTGGAAGCTACTTAGTTTAATACAGTTCGATGGACCTTCCTATCCACTACTCTAGTAGCTATTTGAAAAGCGAGTTTATGGGATAACCTTGATTTATAATTCTCCACCTTAAACATAATCATAGTCGAATTCTCAGGATCGAAAGCCCCTAGAGCTGACAACAAATTATTCCGCTGTGTAGGAAAAATTTGGAGTACTTCCAATGCAAACATAGCGCAAGGGGCTTGGGCTAAATCTTCAACAACATTATAAAATTTAGCAGCTCGAGCACTAGTATTGAAAATGTTTTTACAGATTGTACTCTTAGGAGGATGCAAGATTGTGTCAAAACTAGGTTTCTCAATAGTGAGAGGACCATTAGAAGGAGGTGGAGGAGAAGGATTGTCTAGAGGAGTCTTCCTGGAAAAAGAACCCTCATATTTCTTCTCAGGTGTCTTTTCATATGTCTTACTTCTGGTATTCAATGCAACTATTTTGACGGACATCATACGAATGTCTTCAGTAGAAGATGAAGGACCATGCAAAGATGCATGGTCAATCAATTGTTGTTGGGACAAAAAGGGGTTGGTTAATACCGCTAGTGTGGGGTTACTTTTCAAAAAATGTATTGATATCTTCATGATGAGGACACTCCTCGTGAAGTGATCATCTCCACACAATAAGCAAGGATACTTAGCCTTTTGTTTAGGTTTTGCATCATTCTCTGGGGTAGATATTTTTGTACTCTCCTGTTGGTTTCTAGGCTTATTATTCTTACCTTTTCCTTACTTCTTGTTGTCGGGTGATTATGAGGACTAAATTGCATTCACCTCACCGAAAACCATAGGGATAGAAGAAGTTGTAGTTGAAGCACTCTGTGGTTTAGTAGGATTTGCTATAGATGAAGGTTGGATTGTACCAACAACACCATCAACATGAATCTCTTAAGGTGGCTTGGGAGGATCAGTACTGGGACGAGGAGCATGAGGAATTAAATCATATAAAATTATGGAATGAGAATATACTAATTCTAAATATGTGTCCCGGCTAATAACCTACTCTTTTGTAACAGCACCACCCATGGCCACATCTTGGGAAATAGGTGGAAATGAGGACTTGGTGAACCAAACATCCAAAAGTTGATCTGGAATGGGATTCTTGATTAACCTTCAATGCCTCCTCCACTCATGAATATGATCTAATATGTGAGTGGAGGCATTTTATCAAAGAGAGGTCAAGATATATGTACCAGTTTCACACCAGATAGGTAACTGGAAATGAGTAAGAAACATTGTTTCCAAAGAATTAAAATCCACAAACGAGTGTTGTGGAAGTTCAATATACCATTTTGAGGCTATGCCAGTCAAAATTATTTGGAAGAGTCTCAATTGGATAGAATCATCCATTAGGGACTTGGACAAACACCACAAATGGAAATTCATCATGTGATTTTTGGGATCTCCACCTTGTTTTCCATCAAACTTTGGAATTTCTGACAGAAGTTTGACCGGGATGGTAGGCCAAAATGGATCATGTTGAATGGGATCGTTTATTAAATTGGATAAGTCAGGTAAATCCAATGTATCCAAACATGGAAGTTGTTGGTTGGGTTGTGGGTAATTGTAATATTGATAAGGTAAGGCCACCCCTGTAGAATTAAAGGTCTGCTGAGGTTGACAGTAAAACCCACCAAATTGTTGATAGTTAGGAGCATTTTGAACCATAAAAGGTGGTTGCAACTGGTTATGCCCGACTCGAGGTCCATAAGTAAGTTGAGGCCATTGATTAGTAACTGCTATAGTATAAGGGACATATAAAGTATTGTTGTATTGTGCCCTACTAAGGTATTGATTACCAATGTTAGGATGTTGTGGAGGGACCCAAGTTGATGTAGGAGGTTGTGAAGCAGAACCAATAGGACCAAGACCAGGATGACCACTAGATCTTATAGCTGGAGGGGGAAGATGTGAAATATTATGTAGAACATGTACATAAGAACTTCTAGTCATTTGGGATGTAGGAGGGACAGATTGACTTCCAACATTCGATAAACCTATGGGAGGAATAAAATCTCCTCCCATGTGTGAATTTGACATAGGATTCTGAACTAACTGTAGCACTCTTGAAGGAGTGGAAATTATAGACACTGTAGGTATGGATGGAGGATTATATGGAACAACACTAGAAGGAATATTCAATGACCTACCTAAAAGATCACTAGGTAAAAGGTATGGAAAGGGTCTTCTAGAGTTTGGGTTCAACTCCATAGCTAACACATTTACGGTAGTAGTAGTATCGAATTGAGAGATAGCTTGAACAAGGGTAGTTTCCCAAAATGGATCATTAGGTCCAAATATAGGAGCTACTATTTCATCAAGATGAAATTAATGAATCCCAACTCCAAAAGGAGTTGGGGCGACAAAAGAGGCATTCCGATAAGAGGGTTTCTCCACTAATGGTGGTCCTGATAGGTTCGTCAAGGGATCATTAAGAAGAGGAGATTCAACTACTTCCTCTTCAACTAGATTTCCTTCCAGTTCGCGCATAGAAGCACTACCTTCCTCAGAATTGTTCTCCATGTCTCTTTGCATGGGAGGTTGAGTCAGAGAAATCAAAGGATTTTTCGGTGATAACCCTTGTAACTGATGGGAGCTACTCCACAGGAAATCAGCCAGTTTATAAAAATAAAACTAATCTCAAAGGTAAAATATCTATCTAAGTAGGAAAAACAAACCCTACTCAAGATAAAGAAACAATCAGAACTTGTGATAGGAGTGGTACAAAATTCAAGATCCTCACAGAATTTTCAAACCACCACAACTCACTATATACTGCAGGGTCCAACAGTAGAGTGCAATAAGGAGGATTGGGACCGTACCCTTGCCTAAATACCCAACTACCTGGATGGTATGTGCATAGTAATATCCCCGATTTTTGTTCTCAATGTATTACAATTATAGGAATGTCAAAGGTCTATGCTCATATGGTCTCAGGATCCCTAAAAGTGTATCCCTATATATGCAAGGTACATGGGAGCTCCACTATGTAGTAGTGCTATCTAATGCATAATCGTTCGAAAGGGGCCTTTTGATATACAACTAAGTACATGAAGTACCTTTCTATATACCTCAAGGGTACGTGAAAGTTTGTTCTATGTACCAGCGGTAGATGGAAGAACCGCATGATCCCCAAGATGCAGTGCAAGAAAAAAATGACAGCTCCTACGCTTAAAGACGTTGGAACACATATCTAACCTATCACACCTTTCTACAAATTTGAATCTAAGTCTAGCACTTGATTTTATCTTTGCGATTAAGTGAATGCATGAGTTGAATACATAAAATTAAAACCATGCAGAATGCTTGTGCAAATTTTTCCTTTCACTTTTCCCAAAATGCCCTACTTAGAAAATAGATAGAGGTTCGGTTCCTACTTATCAAAAAATGACTAAATCCCAAGAAAATAAAAAGAACTATATCTTCAAACCTATTGCAAACACATCATGACTTCGAAATAAAAAGTTATTTGAAAGGGAAATGACAAGATCTCTTTTTCAAATAAAAACTATGATGACTCCTCAAAACACCATATTTTCTAAACTTCTTCAAAATAACATTAAGATGAACACAACACACTTTTTACTCTTGTATGAGAGTAAGAAACTTAATAAACAAGCAGACTGTAAACACTTGAGAGTCTGGAATACCAATCAAGTCTCTACCAACTCATGCCTAAGCTTGATCTAGACCTTTCTTTGAATTTTCCAAAATCAAAGAATGAAAACAACCTCAAATTAAACTATGAAGAAACTAAAAGCAAATCTACTTTCTTTCAATTTGATTAAACAAATTTCAGATATCTGGATCTACACTTCCTTTCCAAAATTCTTCTTCGACCAAAAATCAAAACTATAAGAAGCTTACAAGCCAATTCAACTAGTTCTCGGAGGTCTAACCTAACCAAGCCTAAATCAAATTCCAGATTTCAAGTCAGAGATGAAAATAACATAAACAAGACAGAACAACTTGAGAAATAAGAAATACAAATGCTAAGCTTGAAAATTACATTGGGATTGAAAACCCTACCTGGCACTATTGTTTGAAGCTGTAGTACAAAGCGTTACTGCTCTAGCACCGCATTTTTCCAATAGGAACAAAGCGGTGGCACCGCTGATTTCCTTTGCATAAAGTGCGGTGACCACTCTTAGTACACTACCCAGGTGCGGTGGCTCTTGTAAATTCCAAAAAAAGACACAAGGGAAAAAATAAAATGTCAATATTCAATTTACTGACATCAAATGATAATAAAATCAAGGAAATAAAGCATATAAGGTAGATTTCAACATATCTAAGCAGATATAATCAATCTCAAATCAAATCCAACTAAACAACTAGTAGATCTAATCAATTAAAGAATTGAAGTTCAAAGCAAGGCAAGAACCAAGAATAACCAGAAGTTCTAATACTCTCCCCAATATGGTCTCCATATTTGTTACTAGAAATACTCACATTCTATGGACAGAAGTTATTTCCCTAACCCGAAATCTTCACATCTAGAATAAATGGGTTACAACAAACTAAAATTACTTCCCATAAGATCAAATGGATTCTTTTACATGTCACACACTTTAGTATGTTGGCCTTTGGAGTGCTTAATCTCCACAGATTCACCTGCAAGAAATACACAACAAAGCATATACAATGTCAAAGCACCAAGTACAACCTATGATCCTATGTTGATGACTAAAGAATTCAACAATGAAATAATTGATCAATACACAATACAATCCATGGGAAAGGAACTTTTATTGCATAAACAAAATGAAGGGAGAAATTACAACCAAGATCCTTAGTATTGAGAAGTATCCTCTCAAGCAACATCTTGCCTCCAAATTTTCAAAATTTTCCACCTAATGCTCACTCTCCTTGGCTATATTTGGCCAGAGTTTTGATGCTATAGAATAATATTCCTCCCTTTACTTATGGGAGTCGATCCAATACTTATAGCCATAGGAGGATAGGTATGGTTGATATTATCATGGGTAAGGTGGAGGGGATATTCTACATGCCTCGGATCTCAATCCCAGGTGGTCCAGGATTCTAGGGATGAGGTTGTCATGAAGCTAAGATTTGAGAATCCTCCAGAAACTTATTTTTTTAGCTTTAAAACTTGAGCACCACTATTTTTCAACTAAGATAGAGCATTACCCATAGTGCACCACTCATTGTATAAAGGCATATAACGGTGGCACCATTTTTTGTTCAAGGAAAAAAAGGTGTTACACGTTGGGGTAATGCACATTGCCCACAAGGAAAGTGCGATGGTGGAAAAAGGCATGAAATCACTGATCCTGGTCCAAATTCAACTTCATACTTGGGGATTTGAGGCAAGTTTTGATGTTTGGTTCTCAGTATATGATGATGACAAGAAATATTTGTAAGAAATATAAGCACCCTTAACAATATTACTGAAAAAGGATGCATTTTCATGGATTCTAGACTCAACTAAGTACTTTGAATAACTCAAAGATGCCATGTGCAGAGCTCTAGTCTTCTCTACACCCGACTTCATGAAAACCTTCATTGTGGCATTAGATGCATAGGGGAATGGAATTGGTTTTGTTCTAATGCAAGATGGAAGGCCCTTTGCCTTTAAAATATGACCAATTAAGGGAAAGAATCTGCACAAACCAATTTATGAGAAGGAAATTATGCCCCTAACTCATAGGAAGACATTTCAAGGTTAAAACCGATCATGATAGCCTTAGACATTTCTTGGAATAAAGGGTATATTCAAAGGAGTAGAAAAAATGGGTGCAAAATATGTTGGGCTATGACTTTGGAAGCATATACAAAAATGGGGAAGCAAAATGTTATGGTAGATGCACTCTCAAAGAAAGATCGGGCTGTTGAAGCGTTGAGACATGCTATCTCTATCATTTAACCATATTGGATAATCGAAGCAAGGGATAATGGTATAATGACGAAGAAATGTGGACATTAATTTAAAAGTTGTAGCAGGATCCCAATGCATCTAATACATTTATGTGAAAAGATGATTTTCTATGGTACACATATCGCTTATTTCTTTGTAAGAGTTCCCAACTAATTCAAAAGTTACTTTTGGAATTCCACTCCTCACCGATAGGAGGGCACTCAGGTTTCTCAAAAACCTAGCATATGGTTGAGAAATATTTTTTTATGGATGGTCTTAAAATTGATGATAGAAAATTTGTGATAGAATGTTTGAATTTCCAATAAAATAAAGTGGAAACAATTAAGACCTCAATTATTATACAACCACTTTCCATTCCAAGTCAATGGTGGATAGAGGTCTCAATGGATTTTATCACAAGTTTACCAAATTCTGAAGGAAAGAGTGTCATCATGATGGTTGTTGATAGACTTACTAAATATGCACACTTTTGTGCACTATCTCATGTTTTCAAAGCTAGCACAACCATCATTGCTTTTATGGATAAAGTCCAAAAACTACATGGTACTCCAAATATTATAGTAAGTGACAGGAATCCCATTTTCACTGGGAATTTTTGGAACGAATTAGTTTTTTGTTTTTATACTCACTTTTCTCATAGCTCATCTTATCATCCTTAATTTGATGGAAAATTGGAGATAGTGAAAAATTGTTTAGAATAATATCTTGGATGTTTTACAACTAATAAACAAAAAATATGGGTCAAGTGGTTACCCTTGGAAGAATGGTGGTATAACACTTCCTTCCATACAACATAAAAAATGACCCAATTTATGGCACTTTATAACTATCATCCACCATCGATCACATCTTCACTAAGATACTTATCTGAGGTTCAAGCAGTGGAAGACCACATGCAACATCAACAACATGTTCTTAAACTCTTAAAGGACAACTTGACCTTGGCACATAATTGAATGAAACAACAAGCAAATGAACACTGTAGTGAATGAATATTTGATGTGGGGAATTGGGTGTTTTTAAGACTACAAGCTTAGAAATAGATGTCCCTGAAGAACACCAAGAAGGATTATAAATTATCACCTAAATACCATGGTCCTTATAAGATGCTACAAAATATTAGCATTATGGCCTACAAAGTGGAACCACTTGCATCTTCATGAGTCCATCCAGTATTCCATGTTTCATGTTTGAAAAGGGTAATTGAAGACAATAACCAATTCAAATGATATTACCAATACTTTAGAAGGAAAAATCATCTTGGATCTTGAAGCAAACACTAAAACAAGAATAGATAGGTCCAAAATCAATCAATTCCAGAGTATCTCATTAAATGGAAGAACCTACCTAAAAAAGATTCAACATGGGAAGACAATTCCTTTATATCACTAGTTATAAAATGAGATATAAATTACCATGCGACATAAAACATTGGTAACACAACTTTTTCAAGGTATAAATGACCAAACTTGATTGAACCAACTAAAAATGACTAGAGGAATGACCAATTGGGTCATGGGATAAAATATATCTCAATTTAGAAAGTAACTAAACTAAAAATTATCAGGTAACAATAATATTAAGAATATGAATTGGTCATTTATCTGGTCATTTCTAGTTTCTCACTCCGACAAGAAAAATTGCAATTTTGACAATAAATTTGTACAATTTACTAAATTCTAGCACTGCAGACAGATTCAGAGACCCCTTTCAAGGGGTATCTAAATCCATATAAAGTGTTAGAATTAAATAAATGTTAGAACCCCTCATTTGTCACAACTCAACATCAATGCATGAAATATATTTTCACCACTTACATCAACAACCTTATACATAGTCTTTTGTTTTTGGAGTAGAAGCAATTTTCTTATAAGATTTACATCCTTCCCAAGATCATAATTAATTTTTAATACAATTGTGGTACACACATTAATAAAAACCAACCCAAGATGAGCTATCACAAGTACCACAAACCTAAACTAAAAATGACCACATAACAATTAGTCATTTATTTGGTCATTTTTAGTTGTGTCACTCCAACAATGGAAAATTAAGATTTTGACAATGAATTTTACAATTTATTAAATTTTAACACTACAGATGGATTCAGAGACTCCTTAAAGGTGTCTCTGAATCCATATGCAGTGTTAAAATTTAATAGATTGTAACATTGTAGATGGATTCATAGAGATGATCTAGTGCCGAAACATGACGCCATAGGCAAACCTGCTGAACTTTTTTGCAATATCAGTTTATCTATATTGTCACATCCAGTTCGATGTGCTTATCATGTTAATATCTTATTTCATAATTTTTCCTTTTGTATTATCCCTTCGACAGATTCACCAAGTTTCATCATGTGCATCATCATAGTGTGTGCATGTGATCCATTATCATAGTGTGTTGGTTTATTTGAGTCTTGGATATTTTTCATCTGTTCCTTTGGGTATTGTAATTCTATGAAGTTGGTGCTATTGTGTTCATCTCGTACTGTTCGTGTTCATATTTTGTTTGAATAAAACCATGGTTGTTTGACCCTCTTGGAAGTCTATTAAAGTTTCACAAGTTCTTATGTTTTGTGTCATGTTAGCTAAAAATTGTCAATTTCACAAACTCCATCAATTCTCCATATGCATACATTTTTCATGGTTCTCCTCGCACATGTCCTATCACGAAGTTGGTGTCATTGTGTTTATCTTGTTGTGTTAGTCACATTCATATTTTGTTTGAACAAAACCGTTGTTGTTTGACCCTATTGGAAATCTATTAAAATTTAGGTAAGTTAATGTGTTTTGCATCATGTTAGGTAAGTTATTGTC
>LPNX010002491.1:209121-276643 GCA_001517045.1 Pseudotsuga menziesii
CATTCGCACAACCACTTTATAAATATACTTAACATATTTATATATTATAAATGTTAATATATTTATATACAAAAGCACAACCTAATTCCATGAATTAATATCAAATGGCTCATTTCGGAATATGATTGAGTAGTGAGTCTGCACAATAACTACTAGGAAGTATAAGGTGTTCATTATGACCCATAACCTCCACAAGCTCTCTCATGATGACAAATGTTGCACATGTGTCGATATAAGAATTTCTTATCTTGCATGATGACTCCTTTGATTGGCAGCCATGTGGATTTCTAATCCGACACCATCCACCAAAATCCCGATATGCAAACACTCTTCTCCAACCTCAATCCGAGTATATATATATAATAGTTATTATAATATAACTATAGATAAATGTTATATATATATAATTATTGCATATACTAATTTACTATTATATATATTAGTTTTATATTATAATATATCTATATATCAAACAATATAAAAGAAATAACTAAAGCATATTTTTTTTAAATTAACATAAAAATACTAAGAATTCCCTCCTTTTATTTTGGAATTCAAAAAAATAAATAATAAAAATATAAAAAAATTTAATAAGTTCATCTTTCTGTTATCCTCCAAATTCCCTCACCCATAACTCAAAAAACATAAAAACAAAAACTTAACGAAATATAGAGATAGTGAGAATTCCCTCCTTCCAATAGTGATAATTCCGTGGAGAGCTGTCAGGACTGGTCGGATCGTTGTCAATCACAGATTTTGTGATTCCATTAAAGGAAGACAAAGTTCAACTTTTTTAATCCAGGTTCGAAATTGATAGTATGCAACAAATTGTTTCTCACTATATCATTAGTTGACAATAATCAAATGTTGACACAAAGAGGGATTATTTCAAAGTTTCCTTCTTAAACAAAGGAATAAAAAATAACTTATGCAACATGAATCCCTATGTTGCAAAGGTGTGGGATGAATACAAAACAAACCCGCAATATTGGATCAATCGAGTCCACTTCACTATCTTCAGAGGTGTGTTATTCCATATATGTTAATTATTTTTTGTTTATGTATTTTTCTCATTCAAAGGGTTACAACAATGTTATATTCTTGCTGGTAATTGTCTTTGCCATATGCAAATTTTCCCTAAATTGATGATGTATGAGGTGTTTGGGAAATGAATAAGGGGAATATTGTCTTTTTTTGTGTGAACAGTCTAGTATAAATCTGCAACGCGTGGGCATCAAAATTCTACTTATTCTAAGTTAAAAAGGGGGTACGTTCCTTCAACAACTGCATTCCAAACTTCATGTTGTATGTTTCCCTCTTCCTTCCTCCTTGGTGTATGTTTCCCATACAAATAATTAATGGATATGAAAAAATGTCTCACATATATATATATTTTTTTTAATTGGTGTGGTATTAAATCTATGATTGATAGTGGACCTTTATCACAAAATTCAAAACTACCCTTCATCCTTTTTATTTTTACATCATTTCCGAAAGTGATGCAATGAAATTGTATCATGCCTATCCTTGTCTAGTTTGATGTAGTACACATACTATATTAACCTAAGCATCATCCCTGCAACTCTTTGCAGGAGAGACTTGTGTAATTGTGTTAAATTATTTGTTTGAATGACATCTTCATGACTGCATTTTGATCCATGACTGTTGGTATTTGTATTTCAAGTTTTCATGTTTGGAGTATTTACAAATGGGGATGATGGTGTATTAAATATTTTTTATGTGGGCTTGAGTCTATTAGTGGGTCTATTAGTTTTTATTGTACACCTATGTATCCTATATATATAGTAAGGAGATATTTTCATGTTGGTAAGCATTGCATATTGTCTTGTCTTGGGTACATAGTACATTGTGTAAGGAGGTTCCTCCCTTGAAGAGGATTGTTATTTATCTCTATTCTCCATTATTAAGGCATGGATTACTCTTTTTTGGTCTATTTATGCTCTTTTTATGCTATATGTGGGACTTGGTTGCATAACATTTGGTAGTAGATCTCTTTCCTCAGGAATGGTTTCTTTAAAACAAGTGATATTGGAATTTTATCTATCAATTTTCTTATACAATGATTTAGACAGTGAAACACAGAACCCACTCCCAAAAAAGGCCAAAGGATCTGTGGTAAACATTTCATATCTTGATTCATTACATGATCATAGTTACACCTTAAAGAAGTCATGGTTTTTACTATCCCAAAATATCGTCTCAAACATGTGTTCTAGGGAAAATCATTATCTCTGGAGCATACGAGATCCAAATTTAGTGAGACGTGTTGAATAAGAAATAAGGCATACAAAAGTACATTTGTTAGGGTTTTCATCCTCAGATACAAAATATTGCACATGTGGCATACCAAACAAGTTCGCTCCCTTAAAAGGAGAAAAAATAAGAAGTGTTGGGACATTTGAAATAAATTTATATTGGAGAATCCAAATTAGGTCATACCTATGTGGTAGGAAATAAGACACATCAAGGTACCATAGGACGAAGTTTCATACCTAGAGAGGCTAAAATTCAAATTTCAATTCAGTTACAAGTCGGCCATGAAATTATCTTCCAATCAGGATTTGGAAAAGGTGTTGTGGGGAAAAATTTCATATCTGGGGCATCCAATATCCAAATCGAGTGATACATATTGCATAAGGAATAAGACGGACCAAGGTATTTTTCATAGTTAATTTAGACTCATATTAAAAATATTGGATACGTGGAATACCATACATGTTAGCTCTTCGGGATAGGCAAAAAATAAGAAGCGTTGGGATATTTGTAATAGATTTTTACTGGAGAATCTAAATTATGTTAGACCTACATGACCGAAAAGATGAGACATCAAGAAACTGAAGGACAAAGTTTCAAACCTAGAGGAGCCAAAATTCCAATTTTACCTCAGTCCAAGCTGGCCATAAAAAGACCTTCCAATCAAGGTTTGAAGAAGGAAAAACTATAGTTCAATCAGTGGTAGATCACAAAGAGAAATAACAAGTAGTTCTCCAAATACTAAAGGGATCCAATAGGATCTTTCATTATTGGTCATTAAATAAGTATTCAAACAAAAAAATAAAGCTTACCATGGTAAAGAGATCGCCGATACCTTTCTATTAACGCTTGTTTAGCATGAAACGACCTCCAGATGCACAAGTTGTTACGGTTTGAATTTGTGACAAAAAGATGCAAAAATGGAAAAAAAATGGCTAATGCACTGTTTGGAAAAATTTTGTGGAGTCTATGGGATTCAAACCCAAGACCTCCATCTAGCCCAAAGTCTTCACAATGTCCCTCTAGCAAAATCTCCCGCATGTGTTCCTTATTATTCATATAACATAAGTAATATATAAAGTTGTATAATATTTCATTTGGAAAAAGGTGCAGGGTCGAGGCTATAGCCCACGATCCCATGACTAACATTGCAGCCATATAATGGAGGAGCCACCATGGATCTAAGCCATACGCCAAGGAATCCAATGGTATAACAATCAAATACCAACCATATAACCATGGATCTAAGCCATACACCAAGGAATCCAATGGTATAACAATCAAATACCAACCATTTGAGCCATATAGCATGCCACATGATGAACCAACAAAGTGATAACAAATAAAATGCACCAAGGTATAACGTAAACTCGATGGGGATGGATCCCACGACCTCCGGTGCAACATTTCAACATGTTACGACTATGCCACAGCTACTTCATTGAATGGGATATGAAATAATCAATTTAAAATTTTGTTTTGATTTGGTATCCCAAAAATGGGCACGTGGCCAACATTTCGGGCCCAAAAACCACCCTAAAATCCTATAAAAACCATGCTCAAGGGATCATGTACAAGTATAGGAGACAGAGCCAAGACCACAGAACTTAGAGTGGGCATAAATTCTGAGGCAAAGTACAAGAATGAATCCTGAGGTGATGTATAACGATTAATGGGAATGAATTTTGAGGTCAAATCCATACTGTTCGTACTATTTTGTCATTTATGCAGGCATATTTTTCTCGATTTGTGTGTCAGAGGAGGCCTCAAGCAAAGGTAGTGGAGATTATACTCATTTTTCTCAAAATTTTGGGAGGATCACAATGGTGATGTCTATTCTTGTTGGTGACTTACAAAAATAGAAGTAGTTCCAGAAACCCATTATTGTAAGATTTGAAGACTTAATAAGATCGAACTTCCCATTGGAAGTGGCCCAAAGACATATCCCATGAGGGATGAACTCTGTTATATCTCTTATCTTTCAATTCATAGTTTTCTTTCAATTTATTTGCTTATGTGTGGATGTTTAAGCATTTAAATTTCGGTTTTTAAGCTTGTTTATGAGTATTTAACAATAAATTTCACATGCAATTTTTGGTTAAAAATATCCTAAAATTTTAGATCAAGTTTGGTATCAGAGCTTAATAACCATTGCATGTTGAGTTTATGTTAACAAGATCCAGGCTATAACATGGTCAAGGAGAACTTGAAGTTTTTTATTTATAGATTGGTTAAAGAAGAGGGAAAATTTCTTCACCAAAAGGAGAAGATGTAGCTTCTTCTATTCCATATGAAGGGTAATTTCTGAAATCTTTAATAGAATCCAAATGATGGTAGAGGATCTCTATCAAGATCGAAAGAAATGTGAACAAGGAGTCCCATCTCATGCTGAAGGTAAAAAACACGGAGGTGGTGAGGAACCTCCTAAAAATTGACTGTCTTCTTTGTCTTATCTTGATGGTTCGTTACATTCTCTGTTTGAAAAGAAAAAAGGAAATATTGATGTTAATGTGCCTCAATTAAAGCTATCTATTAAGTTTGAATTATCTATGTATAATGGAGATATTAATGCTGATAAATTGGAAAATTAGATCCGTGAAATTGAAGTTTATTGTAGGATTCAAAATTTTACTGAAGATAACATTAAAATTAAATTGGATTTTCTCCGACTTGATGAGACTACTCTCATTTTGTGGGACAGTAGATCTCAAGAGGATATTGCCACAAAAGGTAAAATAATCTCCTCTTGGTATGATTTCACATCAACATTAAAAAAATAGTTTTATCCATTAGGGTACATGCAGCAAGCTATGATGGCCTAGCATAACTCGAGGCAAGGTAAGGGACAAAGTGTGCAATATTACATACAATAATTTCAAAAAAGAGCATTGGTACTTGGCATACCTTTCTACACCCAAGAAAATCTTCTCAAGTATATAGGAGGATCACATAGTTATTTACATCATATGATATTAATATTTAATCCGACTAACCTTGATGAGGTATGTGTTCAAGAAAATCACCTAGAGACGAAGAGAAATAATACCAAATAGAACTTTTCCAAGAAACCTTTAAAACTAGAAGGAAACAAGTTTAAAGGAAAGAGAAAAGGTAAGAAAACAACTAATGTGAAGAAGGAAGGAGATAAACCTACCTATACTCATTGTCAGAAGAAAGGTCATGATGCTTACAAATGTTGGAAACTTCATCCAGAGCTCAAGCCTAATAAGTTTCAGAATAAAGAAGACAAAAAGGCTACTGCAGTAGCAATCCAACATAATTTTGGATCAGATGTTGGGGATGAAACTAAGGTGGTTGCTACAAATGTTCAAGGTAAAATTCCTTCTTGTTTTGTTTCAAGAAATGGACATGCCATTGATGAAAGAAAGAGGAGTGAGTTATTTCATATTAGAGTAATCTCCAAACATACAAAAATTGATACTCTTTTTGATAGTGGATCACAAGCAAACTTTATTTAAAAATAAATTGTTAAGAAATTACAGTTGGAAACTAAGTTACACCCACAACCCTATCCACTTGAATGGGTATGTGATAATGCACAATTACAAGTGACCAAACAGTGTAGACTTAGGTTTTCCATCACTTCTGGATTTGTTGATGAGGTAGATCTAGATGTGGTTATGTTGGATATCTGTGGTATTTTTTGGGCTCCAAATATGTCATGTTTTCTACTATCAAAATTCCCCATTCATAAGTCATATTCTCGCACTTTTGATACTTTTCATAGCCATTATTTCGTAACTTACCAGTAAATATGTCCCTTCTACCTTGTGGTTAATTATTATTGTTTTCTTGTATTTTTAATGTTTAAATATGTTTGATCAAAGTTTAATCAATGAGGGTTTAATAATGTGTTGTTGTGTCCAAGCAAAATTTTCATACACCAATTCTAGCAGTTCTTGCACCAACAGATTCTACACCACGAGTTCCTGCACCAATTTTTGCATCAATTGATAATTAATGTATTTTCACATCTCCAATTCAAATTCCACCCCTTGGAGGTGTCATATAGATTCTTATAGATGGTGAGGAATCCATCATAAATCACCCATCTCGCACATGTGAAGTGTGGCATATGGGAGCTAAATTTGTAAAATATTCCAGTTTGTCATTTTATAGTACGATTTCCAAGACTATGAGGTCGAATATTAGAAATCTTGGAAATGGAATTTTCTCCCAGCATATCCAATTAGGTCACTATGAGATAGTTTTCCAAAATTCCAAACGGTTTAGAATATATCGAGGGTTCTTTAACTCGAATCTGCCTAAAGTGGCAGAAATCCTAGAGTTTGAGGAAACATAATTTATCTATCTTACAGATGTTAAAACAACCCAGATAAGGTTTTTTTCGACCTATTGTGTATAAATAGACTCTCATAGGCCTTAGGATGGGATCATCATCATTCATGAAGTTTGTATTAGAAATATTCATTGTATTGAAGAGTTGATCATTGTTTTTGTAACCAAAGCTTTATATGGAATGAAGAGTTGATTGTTGTTGCGATCCTGAACATTATTTGATTTGATCTGAGTTAGTATTTTTCAGGAGTGTTTCCTCAGTCCGGAAGGGCCCCTCAATCCAGGTAACATCTTGTTTCTTTTATTGTCTTGTTAATTAGCTTATCAAATTGTTGTGTTGTTTGAATCTTAATTATGTCTATTTATTTCTCTAGCAAAGTGTAGGTTTAATTCTACAATTGGTTTATGTTTGTGATATTTGTAAATCAGATTATCACCTTGTTAGATTTTTAAAGGTTATACAAGATCTAAAATATTTAGTATCATAATAGCATAACCATGAGAAAAAGATCACTGAAAGAAAGACAAGTATGACAACAAATGAAAACACAACTATTTTCCTCGGGGAAACCATAAGGGAGAAAACCCCGCAAAACTTACTTAGTATAGAATTCAACCAAGTACAGTGTAAAACCCTAGCAACAAGAATAGTTTCTCATCTTCCATAGTAGACTCTCTCTCTCTCTCTCTCTCTCTCTCTCTCTCTCTCTCTCTCTCTCTCTCTCTCTCTCTCTCTCTCTCTNATGTGTGAGAATGAGAGAGGCACCTACGGCCGCACCTATTTATATTCATTAAGTGAGTGCCTCAAATAACTAACTAGGTCATCTGAGTTCCCTAATTAGGGCCGACCTACCATGGGAGACTCAAAATACATTTTATATATTACTTTTGTGGGGACTATTTCCTTGAATTACAATGGAGGGTTTACCTCATGACTTTTACATGACCAATTACATCAAGGACATCTCTGAAGGAGAATACAACAAAAGTAGAATAGAATATATTCCAAAATTACAATAATTTAACACTCCCTCTTAACTAGGAAGGTATTCTACATCAACAACAACCATCATCACAACTGTACAATTGACAGGTGAATCTCTATATGTCATAGGAAGTTTTGGAACAAAATCATGCATCGTCATCATCAATCTCAATATGAAAATAATGAATTATCTTATATAACCTCAGTCTGTAAATACTGAATCATCTATGAGTACTAGATCATCTTCTGCAACCTCAATATGTAAGTACTGAATCATCTATGAGTACTAGATCATCTTCTGCAATATCAGTATGTGTATACTGAATCATCTTTTTCAATATCAGTATGTGGATATTGAATAATCTCATGTGATATCAAAATGTGAATACTAAATCATCTTCCACCACATCAGTATGTGAATACTGAATCATCTTCTGAATACCGAACCTTCTTCTATAACATCAGTATGTGAATACTGAATCATCTTTTGCCACATGAGTATGTGAATACTGAATCATCTTTTGAACCTTCTTCTGTAACATATGTGAATATTGAATCTTCTTCTTCTACATCAATATGTGAATATTTAATCTTCTTATTCAACATCAATATGTGAATACTGAATCATCTTTTGAACCTTCTTCTGTAGTATCATTACATGAATACTAAATCATCTTTTGAACCTTCTTTTGTAATATATGTCTTTGGATAGAGCATGTTTATCATCATCTAAATCAAATATAGTCAAGAATAAGCTTATGCATATGATATTTTTGAGTCAATTTGACCTCAACATTATTATTTTAAAACTACAAAAAGAAGGGTCCATCATATAAATCCTAGCAGCATATAGTAATATATTTTAAAATGAAAAGACCTCTGCAATGTTCAATTTAATTATGTAGAGATGGACTTGGTAAAGAATTAGTCGATCAAACATCAGTCTCTATTTACTTACAAACTCTTACGGATTAGTTGGCGTTCTAAGTCTTTCTTGTAAACTAATAACAAAGATATTTTTATGTAAAAATATGGATTTAACAAAAAATATATATATATCCATTGGTAGCAACAATTTATTCCATATGACTATGGAATAAGTTGTTTTCTCCATTAGCGATTAATAAAATATATGCATGAAAAAAGTATTAAATGTGTCAATGAATGAAACCACTATTGGGAATGCTTTGTAAGTGTCAATGAGATTTAATAATGGTCAAAACATGATCCCCTATATTTAAGGAGATGATTGACCCCATTCCCAATTCATGACCAATTATTATGTAGGCTTATCTAAACCATGCAATAGTTGAATTTTTTATTACACAATCGATTATGATAAATTAGTGATAATGTCGTCAAAGGAAAATGGATCAAGGAGGGTATGGAACAAGTTCAACATACACCATGGGATGATATGGAAAAAGTAGGGGAATGATTGAGGAATCAAAAGTTTATGGAGAATAATGATTGACCAAAAAGTGTGACTAAAAGGGTTTGTGGGGAGACCTTCACAATGTGTTGATAGGGCGGTCCAATACTTTGTTTCCCATGGTAATGACCCATGGTATTTGATTATGCATGGTATTTTTCCATGGTTTTTGACCCATTCTCATTTTAGGGTTTTTTCGTCGTTTTTGGAGAGAGTGGGGTTATGTTTCAATAAATTCCCATCTTCCCTGTATTTACGAGGGAAGGAATAATAATGTTTTGGACTAGTTTTGGTGGAATTTAATTATGAAGGTCAAAATGGAGGGAATATTGGTGGGACTATGATGTATAATTAAGGTTTGTACCATAGAGAGATATGTGGACAATATTTGGTGTTAACAGGTTTCCCTATGATGTGAGAGGGAAGGAGCTCATCGTATGGACGACATACATCATAGGATCAAGGGAGAAATGGTGACAACGGTGGAGAAACTAGAGGGAATCATGGAGGACTCGGAGTTTCCTCATTCGAACTACAATGGATTTTGATTTTTATTACTTCTAAAAAATGGATGAGGTACATATAATCTCATACATATATATGGAGGAGGTGGGCATACCCATGCTCGTGCCAATGTCTCAATATAAAAATGGTGAACAAAGCTAAATTAATGGGAGACGATCAATACATACAACTACAAGTACATAATGGTGGTCTCAATGGGAGGGTGAATAAAATTATAGATCTAAAGAAATGATACATAGAAATAATGGAATTATCTTGGAATCCAATATCACAACAACAGATTCTCTGTTGAATCTGAAGGTGTACACAAATAGATGGACTCAATGGTTGAGATTTAGAATCTCTGAGGTACAATAAATGACATCAAATACTATATATACACAAAATCATGATGCTAAGAGGATTTCGAACATTTTCTCCAACGCGGTTCAGACATCACAAGGAACATGGAACTGTATGGGTTGCAAAATAGACTCACCAATGTGTTAAATTTGGGTGACAACTAGTGTCTTCAACCAAATAATGAAGGAACTAATACCTTGTATGAATCTCAATGGTGAGATAGTGTAGCTGAAGTCGAGCACGTGAGACACAACCAACCCAAAAGGAACTAAGGACTCCTTTCAAGTGGTCAAAAGAACTCATCAATGAGGTGGATGAAACCAAGATACAAGGACCTATGGGTCTATCCCCTGGAACAGATGTGTTGACGTTGACAGAGGGAGACCTGCAACTACCAGCACAATGAGGTTTCCTTGATAGAAGCGTGAGGGTGACAACCCTAGATATGGAACAATAATGGGATTGAGAAACTGAATGGGGAATAGGGGTAGGGGAGTACAGGGGACTCAAACTTCCTTTGTTCAAAGTATAACGATAGGGATGACCTTGCAGTAGATGATAGTGACTCACGGGAATGTGATCATAGCTGTGGCACCAGGGAGATGACTGCAATGGGGGATACTTGGGGAAGTAATTGGACAAGTGATATCTAGGGGATCCAAGGGAGACTCATCGCAGAGTACTCTGAACAAAGGCGGCCCAATGGGGGAATTATACCATAATGGGAGACTATATGCAATATGTGTGGGCACCGAAAGGCACCGTTTGGGCCTTGTTCATAGCTTAAGGTGCTCAAAGAACGGATAGAAGTATGCTCAGTATGATATTGTCTCATGGATTTTTTCGAGCCCTAGATGATAAATGCTCAATGTTGTTTTCATGTTTAGATAGTATGAAACATAAAGAATATTCCAGTGGGTATCTTTTTCGTACAATATTCTCCTAAGCCTGAAAAAGGATAAAAGTGTACAAAGGATAACTCTCCCAGCCGAAAGGGATAGAGAGAATTATTTTCCATAGGTAGTCCAACTAGGACGAAAAAGGTTAAACCTATACTGATTCAACGATCATTGAAATAATTTTACGAACATGAACGAAACCAAGTCTACTCAACAATATTTTCTTTATGAGAGGGTTGGAAAAGAGCTTAAATACAACCCATAAGTGATATTTTTCGTAAGTTAAGGTCCCAATGTCCATAAAAGAATAAAAGGATACAAAGGGAACCATTCCTAGATGGAAGGTGCTAGGATGGTCCTTTTCTTTAAAGGGTCTACATAGTCTGAAAAATGAAAAAACAATACCACATAGATGACCTTCAAAATACTTTAACGAGCATGAAAGGAAGAAAGTGTGCTTGACAATATTTTCATTCTTTAAGGAGTCAGAAAAGAGCTTAACAGAAACTCTGTAATGGTCAATCAAGCAAGGAGGAATTGTTCGATGTAATGAAAGAGGTGATGTTGGGATCAACTCACAGGGGTAAAAACAACATTGGAACACTAGTGGGGCCTCCTTGTGGGACAATGAATGGAAGTAAAATGATGCAAAATTTGTAGTATCGATGGAGTGGAGGGCTTATGAACATTCCAATACATAAAGGGAGTCAACTTTCCTGGTGGCATGCAAATCAAGGTAACTCTAGGAAATGAACTAAAAGAAGATAGGGAGAGCATGATATGTGAGTCCCATAGGTGGATAGAGGGAAAAAACCCAAACTCGATAGTCCGAACAATATGAAAAAAAGACGCCAGATGACTTTGTGATGTACAAAAGAAAATTTTGACCAAAAGTAGGCCCATAAACAATGGGGACCACATGCCACATGTCATTTTTACTGTTCAGTATTGGGTTGGTGTGGAGGGCCCTGGAGAAAAAAAAATTAATCACATTAATAATTAAATTTTTAGGATTTTGACTCGGTTTTTCATTTTGAAATATTTTTCAATATTTTTTTTATTAAAGTGTTTCTACAATGCCCTAGGAACCCCTCTACCTTCACATATATTTTGTAGCAACTCTAAGCCTACCAACCCCGGTCAATAATTAAATATTAGGTGTATTTAAGATAGTAGAACACACCCAACACTCATGCTACTCCGTGCTCTGGATCACCTGCCAACCGTTGATCTTATCCCGACCAAATCTTTGTTGTCCGATCATATCGCCACCTCCTGACATCTTATCTGGGACCCACGTTACATGCATTCACCTCATGCCTTATCTGCTAGTTCTTTTTTCTTCTTCCCTTGGTCCTATCACATAATTGTGTGAATACAAATGGGTCCAATTTCATGCACTAAGAGAAAACCCCTTTAACCTTAATCACATACACCTTAATATTTTTTACCTTTAAGAAACCCTCATTTTTCTTATTTTTGACACCTTTTACATATACAAAGTATAATGTTGAGAAATAATGTCAACAAAGGTGTTGGTGTTGTCAGTCATTTTGAGGGTGATTTGGTCAAAATTATAATCTAATTACATGAACAGGGAGGTCGAGAGGAAGATTTTGTTGGGGAATATTATATTGGGGTGAATTATGGTTGGAATTATCAATGTTGGCTTGGTTGTTTTTTGATAAAAACTCTGGTAGGGGTGTTTCTTCTTGTCAAATATTAATATGCTAACATAATTTTCAAATTCTTGCTAGATGCAAAGATGTAGAAATCTCACTTAGTCTCCCATAGAGAATATGCTTGCTTCACTAACTACTCTAACATAAATTTTCATTAGCAGTTTGCATAGATAGGGGTTTCCAAGGTCCTTAAAACAAGGAATTTTCAAGTGTTATAACTCTTTGATATACATGTGGGATCCAACACTAGTACTCATCCCAATATCTTAGGGAACTAACTAAGTAGGCTCAACCATGCCCTTAGTTGTATTACACGAATACTTAGGTACACGAGAGTATATTTTTTAGTGTTGTGATTAGTGACATTATAGCAACAAGACAATCGATCGGATGATCTACAACTGGCTTCAGGTGACCAAAGGAACTTTCAATATACTCGAGGGTATGTGGAAATAAGATTCCATTTGTAGGTGTTGTCTAATGTGGTACTACTTGAAGAGGTACCAACAAGAGTTACAATGGTGTCTAACAACTACACCAATTGAGGGTACAATGTGAGTAAGTACCTACTATATTTGTTGTGTGTAGTGTCCACCAATTGTCATTTGATCCACTGAATGACAAATATCTACAGTCATTTAAAGATGTCGAAACATGTCTCTAGCCCAAAAAAATCTATAAAATATTGGAGTCAAGCTATCTTAGGAAGGTGGATATGACACCACTTGCAGTGTTCTTTAGCCTTGAAACTTAAAATAACACAGGATATACAGAGGTTAATATGCAATAAACCATAATTTATAGAACAAAACAAGAAACATTAGATAGTGGACATATAAGCATGGTATGAAATCAGCTTTATATCATGAGAATAACTTCAAGAAGCAATGTTCACATGCCTCTTGAGGTAGGGTGACCTTTCATTCAAGCAGAGATCCATTACAATAATTATCGACAAATCCATTCATGCCTTATATCTCTTTAAATAGGATTCCTAGATACAAAACCCTAAGTACTTGACATGGTCAAATAAATAACAAGTACCAACTTCCTAGTGGGTCTTAATTAATAAAGAGACCATTTTTACATTAGTTGATGAACACTACCTTACTCTACCTTACTTCAAACAGATGGTCGGATAGAATGTATGACAAACTCCTAAAGTAAGGTGGGTTGGGGTAGGACCCTAAAAAAAGGTCAAACCAACATAACTTTGATACAATTTTTATATATTAAACCCATGTGAAGGGGGATTTATATCCTTTTTGTCCTTCATAGGGGTTTTTTATCATTAATGCAGTCCACTATTTTAGGAATCCCATATAATTAGGGATATTAAATGCACTCGAGTGATTAATATTGACCATATAAATATATGCAAGTATGTTTCCATAAATTATAACAATGGTATTTTCTCTAGTGATCAATATTAAGCCAATCAACATAAGAAATTTTGCTTCCATATACTAAGCATATTGGGGTTTGTAAACATTAACAAGTTTGACCCAATCAACATAGGAGAGTGTGCTTCCATAAATTAAGCACACTTAGCTTTGCAAAAATAATCAAGCTTTACCCAATCAATATAGGAGATCTCACACATCGTTTTTTTAACTTTAAAAGGGGGTGTGCATGGATCTCAAGGGATAAGATTTTGCACATTATTAACTTTCCTTTTTTCAAGGGGGTGTACATGATGCTCAAAGGGAAAAATTTGGGATGATGATCATAATCAAGGAAAATCAATAATTGAATTCATCATTCAAATAGAACAAGGTGATGTTTTTGAAAGTAAACACTAAATGTATCATGGTAAAAAAATAGGGGTGTTAATATATGTTAAGGATGCTTTGGATTTCCTATAAAAACCAACAAGAAAAGGACTCTATAAATTTAATGACCCAATCCTTTGGTGATGGGGGTTCATAACCATATAATGAGTTGAACAAGGTCATTTTTGTGGAAAATTGGTAGGTGGTATTATACAAAAATCATGAAATATACAACCAACTTATACATTTATCATGTCAACCCTCGAAAAGACATGGGAAGTGCCTGGAAAATGCATAAAAAAATCAAGACCTACAAAATTGTTTTAAAATTGGTGAAGGGTAGGATTGTTTCTGAGTTGGTGGAAGATTTAGGTGGCCCCATATCCACCTAGATTAATCACACCCCTTTAGGATGAAATGGTATTGTTTTCATCAATTTCCTTCATTGTATGAATAAACTTGCATTGAATATGGCTCATACTAAACCATTTCCCTTGGTAAGTAAACTAACCTACTTTGATAACTCGATAGAGTTGTATGTAATGTTGGTGGGTTCCCTTTGTCTTAGTGGTCATGATCTAATTGACTATAATCCACTAAATGTAATTAAGGTTGAGATATATAGGTACCAAGTACTCTGCGACCTTTGAGGTGTCCAATAAAGGTTGAAATTATGGTTGAACCAATCCCACATTAAATAGGGTGTAAACCAATGAAAGGGGGAATATTCAATCCAAAGGAATTCTCACCCATAGACTTGGTGAAAATATAAGTCCCATCTCATAGTGGTATGAGCTTCATGTGGGGGTTTGTGCATCATTATTTCTGCAAGTGCAACTATACCTTATCACCAACTTGAAATTTATTTGGAACCCAATGCTAATTGTGTTGTTACTTGTACTTTCCATTGGATTTATGTAAAATATCATGAACTTACTATTGGATGCATTGCATTCATTCAACAAATTTGGATTACTTTATCTACCTCAATTTGATCATGATAGGAATCTCCTTGTGTACATGCAATAGGTATAGATACATCAATTGGGGTCAATTGATGGAATTCCAAGCACACTTAAAAATTGTTATGGCCAATAGAACTAAAAATGTATGTTTTATCTATTTTGAACATAAGGAAGGATTTCATTCCATGTATGTGGATGCTTGGAGTTGTACATTATAAGGATATGTACAATTATCCTATTGGATTCCTCTATATATACATCCATCTACAGGTGGAATGTAATTAATTTGGTCATATTGTTATCCATAATTGAGCACGGGCTAGACCAAAAAGTACTGAGGGACCTAATATCCCTACATAAAATAATGGTCTATGATAGCTTAAAATGAACACAAATGTGCTCGAAGAATATCTTAGAAATGGATTATGTTGCGATAATATTCTTGCATGGTACCAATATGGTTATCTTATAGAACCAATCAACAACCACAAATACACAATCATAATTATACTTGGTTGAGAATAGGATTGAGATATAATCCTTGAATATTGAATCCCAAGGATTATCTAGAGTGGGTAGAGGAATGTACAACCAAGTATTCTTAATGTCAAGTTAGAAATGACATATATGGTGCATGATCTAGTATACCTAATGATTTATTTTCATAGAATTGGCTATTACAAGTACTAATGCACTACTGCAACTATTTTATCCATGTTGGAGTACCCTACCACCTTACTATAATATGTCTCCCAAATTAAATTATCATGCTTCTAGATGGAACAAAGAGGAATGGAATAGAAATCCACCTTATAGGTGAAAATCTAAAACTTGTTTTCCTGCAGTTAATGTTTGATATGTGGCAACGAAGTTAGGATCATTTTCATACAATTAGTTCCACATATAAATCGTGTGTCTCTAATAGTTAAGCACTGTGGTGAGTGCCAAAATTGGAGGCTATCTAAGGTAGTTCACAACTTGGTTTTTGTTTCCCTTCTTATACTTGATGTTAAATTGGAATTGTTGAAGGTGCATGGACCAATTATTATTGTGATTTCTATGCCACCACCCCTACATATGCATGAATTGTAGAGATTGTGATTAGTATGGATGATCATCTTATTTACTAGTATATAATGTGTCCATTGTCAACATGCTTTCACAAAGGAGCACATCTCCTTATAGAATAAGGTGAGGTATCTAAGAACCACATTAGAGAGTGTCCTACTATAGGCCATCGAATGTCCATGTTAAGTAAGGACTCCACCAATATCATAAGTTGAGGCAATTGTATCAATATCAAATAGTTTTTATAAGTATGGAAAAAGTATAACTAATGCCAATCATAGGTCATATTTCATATCGTCAAATGATTTCTATTGTTCCTCGGATCGAACAAACTTGGATTTAGATCCACGTCACTTAACTTAGTTTCCAAGTGATATGAGAGAATTCCAACATGAACCTATGAGATAGGTTGGTGAGGTCCAAGAAGTTGTAGAGCTCCATTAATATCTTCAATACTAACCAATTGTGAATGTCTTGGATATTGGATAGATCCACATGCACATCATGCTCATCCATGTTGTATCTGAAATACTAAATTCTCTACATGGGAAATGATAACTTCTCTAGATTACCATATGACTTGTGTTTTCATAAGGAGCTCAACACTTTCTAAATATGCTTCAAATGTTCCCACTCCAAAGTTTGACTAAATATGTGGATATTATCAATATATATAACCACAAAGGAAGTGGTGAATGGTCATAAGATATGTTCCATAATCCTCATGAATGTTGTTTTAGTATTAACCAATACAAAATGCATGAATATCCACTCAAATAGACCTTATTTAGAATTCAATTTCATATTCAACACAATAGTTTGCTCGAATGGTTCATGGTGATAGCCTGACTTCAAAATAGTCTCACTAAAAAACGACACCCTTCAAATAATCGAGTCATCGATCCAATAAATAAGATGCTAGTTCTTTAGTGTAATTTTTTTATATCTCTATGAGAGTCGCCATGTTTCATCCCTCTTCTAAACCAACACAAATGGACTCATGTAAGGTGAGAAACTAGCAATATGTTCCCCTTTTTCATTACCTCTTGAATCTAGTATTTTGTCTCCTCATTCTCCATAAGAGTGTATGTATACTATAAATAGGGAGAGAGGTACCCAATGTAATATTAATTGTGTGATTGAACTGAAAATGTAAATGTTCCCCTACATATGAGGTGAAGATATATGTGAATTCTTTCAATCGTTGTCAACCTACATTTGTTGCATAGAAAGACCCCTTAAATTGGTGATTGAGAATATATTTCATTTCCCTTTTAATTGATCCATGAAGAGGACTAATATCCTATTTTGGGAGATTACCCCTTCTCACTACTTAGTTCTGATCAAAGAGACCATGGTACTTAGGGTTACCATTAGTAATTTGTAGAGTTGAAATTCCTAAGTAACAATGACACTACATGTCCTAGACTCATAAAAATCATGATGATTCCACATATATCGTTGTCTTAAAAGGACATAAAAAAAATTTAGTGAGAAACATCACACATGACCCAATATTTTAAGGGATTGATTTCAAAGTGCAAGTGACATTACTAAGTGGCATGGATATCGTGTTCCTATCTCGACCAACTAACGGTGTATGCATATAAGTGTAGTGTTTTGGATAGTTCCAAATTCTTCATGAGATCTATTAATATAAAGTTCTTATAGATTCCAATATCAACAATGAAATGTAGTAGAGTCCTTTTCACCCACATATGAAAGTGGAATATGCACTCACCTTCCTCAAGCTCCTATAGTTCCTCTAGTTGTACCTTTGCGGTAATGATGGAAACATTGTGTTTCATGCAGATCATATGTTTTCCCTTATTTGACTCGAAATCAAAGTCCAATATAGGATTATATACTAAGGATTTAATCTTGAGAAATAAAAATCATTTGGAATGCATTCATTAGTGTTGTGCCAAGGGATTTTGTAGATATCACACCACTTTCTAGTACCCTTATTCAACTTCTCAAGGATCTTCTTTGCATGTGCCTTGGACTAGTTGTGCTAAGGTTGGTTATTCTTTCGATGTCATTTGTTAGTAAACTTAGGGATGCCTTTATATTATTATTTTGTGGATTCTTTGAAAAAATAATATATCTCTTACCCTTTTTCCAAAACTTTTGCTCAATCATGGCATCACACTAGTAAGTGACTCCCAATGAAGAGATGTCCAAAATACGGATTTATGTTTGGATGTATTGTGTAGACTCCTATAATATTTCAAAACTAAGTGATGCTCGAAGTCCTTGATATCCATATTTGAATGCACGGTATGGAGGGTATTGGTGTACTCTAGCATTTTCTTTCCTAACACAAAGTTTTGCATCACATGTATTAATCATGATTGTTTCCAACAAAGAAGAGTTCCTCCTGGAGGGTATCAATAAAATCATACCAGGTGGGCTCTATCACAAATTATTCAAATATATTTTTTCCATGTTGCATATAGTAAGCTTCCCACCAATATTCGACATGGGGATGGGAATTAAGGAACACAAATGTGGTCTTCTCACTATTGGAGAATTTTTTTAATAGAGTAATAGGCCTCTAGTAGGCTTAACCATTTCTCTAGAAAAATTGTATCTAACTTTCATTCAAACAAATGAATGCATACTTTAACTTGTGCCTTGAAGGGTGTCACACCTCCAAAGTTATTTATTTTCAAAGGTGCATCCCTCACCATTGGGAGTTATCAAAGGATATGGGCTAAATTATCCATAATATCATTCCTTTGTTAGTAGAGGGTGTTAGATTTTTATCATTCAAGCTAGCATTATGATCTTAGGATCTTTAACTAAGAGAATAACATGCACAACAATAAAACACAAGAGACAAGAGACACAGAGAATTTTCCTCGGGGAAACCATAAAGGAGAAAACCCTGCAACTTCCTCAGAGATATAATGAGCACCAATGGCAACAGTAAAACCCAAAAACATAAAGATGATCTCCACAGCTTCTGTCTCTCTCTCTCACTTGAGAGAACTTCTCCTCTCTCACTCATGAGCCCCAATGAGTGTGTGTGTGTGTGTGTTAAATAGAGAGGCTCACTCTCTATTTATATTCTTTCATTCACTTGAAACCCACTCCAACATGTCGGCCTCACTTAATAATTACTTACTAGAGCTGACATCTCTATGAGTGTCTAATAACCCTAGCGCCCCACAACTTGTGGGGACTTTTCCTCCTCCGACCAACAAGGAGGGTTATCCTTAACACAATGGTGGGGACTATTTCCCCGACTTACAATGACTCACCTAGGGTCAACTTCTCTAGGATAGTCTAACAACCCTAGGGCCCCACAACTGCGGGGACTTTAACCCTTGACAAATAGGAGGGTTACCCACAATTACTTGACATAACTTGTTTACATTATAGAAACTTCCCGAAATAAACATCGGGGTATGACATGACTCAAATAAATTACAGACACATCCCAGAATAGACATCGGGGTACAATACATAAGATATATGGATGAATACATTCTGAAGTTACAATTACATCAATAGAGGGATCCATTAAGAAACATATTGATTAGATATCATACTCTATTGTTTTTCATTTCATTAACATAGGTGGATTCTTGGTTTGGAAATGGAATTATGCATTGGACTTCGATAGTTTTAATACCAACTCCATATTCCCTAACCTCATCAAGGACATGCATCGAAAAAAACAAAGAGCAAAGTTATCTTATAAATACTTATATGTATTATGTTAAGAATGAAGTTAAGATAGAGATAATAGGAGAATAACACAAATATATTGCAAATACCATATTTATATAGAAACCCAAAGTCTATTGTTGAATGAAATAGTGAAAACACTATAATATGTGAACCAATACAAACTTGCTAGAATGGTGTTAGCTTACCTATCAGAAGAGATGTGTTGGTTATGTTTATCCACCAAAAATCCCATCGCAAGAGGATAAAAATACCTTTTAAGACAAAATATAAAATGATAAGAGGAAAAATACCTAATATCCAAAACCCTAACCCTAGGAGATGAGGTGGCTAAATGAATGTGGGACCTAAAGAGCCTAGTTTACACATCAACTTCCCAAGAATGCAAATTTCTCATACAAACTCCATTTGGGTCATTTATTATATCGTTAGAAAGGTTATTCCAACCTCTATATATTTGGATAGCCTATATTTCAATCATAATAAATGTATGAGAAGTGCCTAAAAAATGTGCTACAAGTTTGTGACTTGCAAAATTGTTATAGAACAAATGAGGTTTAGGATTGTCTCTAAGTTAGTGGTAGACTTGGGTGCATCTCTATCCACCTATATCATCTATGTTTATAGGTGATTTCCTCCCTCTGTTCAATAAAACAACATCCTTCACAAACATATGTCAACAAAGCACACAATGAATACAAATTGTTCAATTTCAACTATACATTGCATTCTTGACTTCATTTTATCAAAGGGCGTCTATTATGATTTTTATTTTTTTTAACCAAAATGGGTAATATATTTTATATTAAAAAATATGAGCATCAACCAAAAATTTACCTGTCAAATACATTTAAAAAACTTCAACTTTTGCAGAGTATTTTCACGAACCTTTTCCTCAAGACAAAACCATATAATTGTGCCTACTACATTCACCAAAAACTTAAAACTACATATTTGAATATACTAAACTAATAAAAAAATGCAAGAAAATTACATTAAGACATTAGAAACTAAGTGAAAACATGGTCATTGTGGCCTTCTTCCATCTATTGCTCTTCCTTTCTAGGTCCCTTAGTGCTCAGAGTGTCCATAGTGGCTATAGTTGTTTATTGAATAGTGTCATCTTCCATCAACTTTGAACCCACGGAATGAGCCATCTAAGAATGTGTACCTTGTGATAAACCCAAAAAGATGTTGAAGTGCATCTCTTTATCACTAATAAACTTATATATTCCCCTCCCCATGTTCCTTAAATTTAATCTTTATATAATCATGTCTTTCTTCCTCCTGCTCAATACAAGAGTTAATGTCATCAATTGACCCCTTCAATCCATCCATCTGGGAGATCAAGTGGTGCATCATTCTCTTAATCTCATGAATATCACTCAGAATACATGATCTGAAAATGAGGATATTTTTTAACCGTGAATTTGCATCTATAACGGATTTATGCTTAGATTTTTAAAAGGGGTTTAAATGGAAAAATTAAAGAGCATGAATGAAGAAATTGGACAGTAAAATGAGTATGCAAGCCACACACTGAACACAATAGATGATAATGGAGTTCGTCCCTGATGGACTACATATGTGGGTCTAGCTCCAATGAGGAGCAATCTTCTTAGTCTTCCAAAATGCTTTAGCAATTTACAAATCAAAGCTAGAAGTCACCCAAAATATCACCCTAATTTTTTGTTGTTTTGGAGAAGAAACAGATTTTAACAGTAGCATCAAAATGAAATTCTGATTCTTTGAAGTGTAAACATGGCTATACTCTGGTGTAGATGTAAGAACTTTTTTTATAGAGATCCTGGATGCAAAAACTAAATTTGGGTCGAAATCCTTACGAAAAATTGAGTCTTTTGAGTAGAAACCTGATATAGTTCTAAACTGGACCTCGGGATGCTCCCTCTGGCATCGCCTCCAAAATTGCCTCTGATCCATACAGTCTGTACGATCATGAACTGTGTCCACTCTAAAACTGTTTCAGAATGTTTGTATGCTCACCTCAAGATGTGTGAAAATAGAAAAAAACCAACTCAGGGTGCATGTCATACCACCTCAGTCTACGTGCAATACCCTATCTCAAACTCTATGCAAAGCTCTCCCTAATCTCAAAATTTGTGCCTAGTTTTATAGGCCATGAGAGGCTAACTGTGATCCAAATTTATTGTTTTCAAATTAAATAAATTTATTTCAAAATATTATAACAAGTGCTTTGTTTTTCCTATTGTCTAAATATTTGGAGTAACATAAGGGAGGTTGTGGGTTCAAATCCCACGAAGCTCTCCCTCATATACATATGTTACATACAAACTGTATGTGGTCTATAGTTAGGATATTTAGCCAAGCCTTCATGAAAATTTTTTGGTTGCTTTCTATTGGTCCACATCGCCACCACATGTCAACTATTCAGTGTCACATGCATGCCCTGTCATCATCTGCCACCTATCACATGCCATGTCATCATATGCCACATGGCACATCCAAATTTGTTTGATTGGGTGCCAAATTGTCCATTCTAGATAACACTTGTCAACCTCTCATGTTGTTAGTATGAAATCATCTATTCCCAGTCAACTGTATGATTATGCCACGTGGCAGGCCCCCATGCTTCCATGTGGCACCCCCATTTGCCATTTTTCTTATTTTGCCAAAAGTTCAGAATGCAAAATATTTCATATATGAACTCTGTTTTTCATGAAATAAACATCATCAGAAAGATCTTGGTGATCTCTACACATCTGTACCCTTTGTTTTAGCATTTGAAGACTTTAAAATTTGGTGATTTGGGAGATTCTCCTAGATCAATACACCCCACATTTGTGTCCTATTTTGAAGGGCTAGCCATTTCAACATACAAAAATTTCCTTGAAATAAGAAAATTTATTGCCCAGAAAAAAAAAGGTTCCCACCATACACAAAACATAATCCACCACAAACAACTCTGCAAAGATGCAGATCAACATTTTCCCCTCCACAATATTCACTAAACATTAAAATTACTCATTTTCTAATCTAAAAAAACATATATAAGGTTGATATTGGGGTTCTTACCTTTATTTACTACATAATAAATTGAATATGCACCATCAATATATGAGCTTAAAGCCACCATTTTTCCCTAAATACCAATCCTTGATCCACCCCTAATATTGCTCGCAAGAGTTATCACATTGACACAGGAGGAAAGAAAAGTGAAAGCCATAAAATAAACAACACTTGGGAATATAAACAAGTGTATGAAGTAGACAACAACACAAGGGAGTGTTATCACTCCCTCACTTGCCATAAATTTTGATTGATCCCTCACATAAAGATGGTTCTTCCAGTTGTAATCCATGTCACAGAGCGTTATGTTCATTGTATTGAGGTTCTTAATATGTTTCCTATATTTCACATTATAAAAAAATTTAGGGGATCTATCTACACTATAGAAGGCCCCCATTTTTCACAAACACCACCTTTTCCAATTTGATCACTTCATTGGAAAGCCTATATACCATCAATTTTTTTATACCTTCTTGACATGCAAGCGATTTGATTCTTGTACTTATTTGAGGTTCCAATTATCCTTTCAAAGGTTATAGACATATTTGATCCCTCTTTGCCAATTTTTTTCCTTGATGACCAAAAGAGAGTCACACGGTAATTTTTTAATCTAGATATGATTGATTATTTCCAAACCCACGTAAAATGCATACAACTCTGTTTGATTGCTATTATCCTTGCCAATATCCCAAGAGAAGGTCAATATTGTCTTTCTATCGGAGTCTAAGAGGACTCCTCTAACACCTACCGACCCTCATGATTTTAGTTATCACATTAAGAAACCACAAATTTTATGAAAAAACATCACAAGGTCCTCTTATAAACCATGCAATTACCATTTCATACCCTAGAGAAAAATATGAATTCCAAATATGGCATGTTCTACAATAGAAATGCTAAGATAAAAGGGAAATTGTGGGTAATATTTTAATATCTGTAGAACTTTGCAGGTGTGTCCACTAACATCATGGTATCATAACAAACTTGGGAAAAGTGCTCAGATTGTGTAGACTACACAAGTGCTAGGAAGCTCGATAATGAAATCACATGAAGTTGTGATCCTAAGATACTCATGGAAGAGAGAATTATGTCATTTTTTGTTGCATCTCTAATGACTTATAAAAGCAAGTTATTTCCTCCATGTTAACCATCGTAATTTTTGGAAGTTTGTTGTTAATTTGTTGATCCATGGGGATCCTTCTAAGTGTCCCTCTTATACACTATTAACATCCCTCAATCCCTTTATATGGAGTTCTTTAGGAAAGAAAGGTTTTTTTATTGTTACTTACTTTTTGCATAATACCTGCATTTTGGACTTGGAGTGTATTTAATCAAAAATATGTCAATGATGTAAATATGCTAGTATGGATTCCTAGTGTGGATATCAAGGCCAAGGACCGACTAGTGAAAGGCTAGGAATATATATATATTGTTGGGTGTTATAATGTCTTAAATAATTCACCTAATATTTAATTATCGACCGAGGTTGGTAAACTTAGAGTTGACACAAAGTATATTTGGAGGTAGAGGGGTTCCTAGGGTGTCGTGGAAATATTTTAACAAAGAAAAGATTGAAAGATATTTCAAAATGAAAAACCAAGTCAAACTCCTATAAATTCAACTATAAAGGTCATTAAACAAAAACAGAGGATTAGATTAGAGCAGTATCAAACTATACTACTCTACTATATGGACAATTACTGAAAGATAAAGATATAAACAATATTGTTCTATTCTTTATAGTAAAACCTATTAATTAACTATTCTACTTCTTAACAATTGCAGAAACTAACTATAAAAGGAAGGATTATATTAGAAACCAACTATACATGCAACTAACAACTATACATAATGGTTCAAACTGAACTTATCTAATTCCACTCTCCTTGATTGTTCTGTGGATATGCATTCATTGTGATTGGAACTAGAGAAGGAGTAGTGTCAAAATCGCTTTCAAAAGAAGTGAAGAAACTAAATGGAATCAAATCTAACTTAACTTCTACAAATATGTGCAAACTAAGGAATGTCCAATTACAGGTGATAGTAAACATGATGATTTATTCCATAAGCAAATAATTCTTAATTAAAAATATATTATGAACAACTAATCTATTAAGAGACAATATTTTTTAGAGATTACTTTCATAAATAACCAATTCTTATATGAAACAAATGTAAATAAAATATAGCTTATAAACAAGTAAAAGACCTTAATGAAAGAAGCAAGTAGAAAACTTAATAAAGATAACTTTAATAGGAAGCAAGTAGAAAACTTAATAAAGAAGACTTAATTAGGAAAGCAAGTAGAAAACTTAATAAAGATGACTTTAAAATCCTATTCTACAAGTCTCTTTGGTAATCACACAGTGAGAGGAACAAGTCCTACTACTATGATCAATTTACAAGGTGCTAGTATACTTCTCTAGAAATTAACACATCTAAAACTAAATTCAATGTACAAAGAGATAAATCAAACCAAACTAAAGATATAATTACCACATATTATGACAATATTGAAGAAAGAAATCAAAAACCAAAACAGGGATAATTTTAGGGGCGAATTTTAGCCCAGTGGGCTATTTTTCCATGTTTTTCTCCCAAAAACGATTTGCCATTTTGCATTTTTTGAAGCCCTGTTTCGCCCAATTTTGATGGGGTGAAAATTTTTCACCCTAAAAGTCACCAAATTATTATATAAACGATATAAAATACTTGGAAATTAAAATATTTTTTGAAAAATATCTCCAATCATTTTATAGTTGGTGTTTTAAGAATTGGTAATATTCACCAACATTTATACACTTTTAAATAAGTATGGTTCCCTAAAATCATCCCTGAACCAAAAGAAATAGAATCACAAAGCATGACTCAAAACATATTCAAGGTGAAAAGAGGTGAAAGATAGGAATAAAACTTAATAAATACTTTAAACAGCCTAACCTATAGACCTAATGATAAACATAACCATTATCTAACTACCACAATCAAAACATATTTCAAAAACTAAAGAAATGGAGCTTAGAACAGGCTTAAAACGAATTAAGAACACTAAAGACTAAACGACGGGCTGGATAACAGACTGGAAGGTAGGTCTAAATAATAGGCTAAACAGGTTGTCTGAATAACAATCTGTATACATAAAACAGTATAAAATGGACTAAATGATCTAATTGTCAGTTGATCTTGTGCATATGAAAACAAAATGCATAAAAATAGTAAGTAAACCTACTTAGTGATTTGAATTCAACAGCAAACTAACTTAAGCTAATTCATAGTTAAAAGGAAATCATTAACTATTGCATTGTTAAACAAACTGAAATATAATCAAATGAATTTATGACAAAATGAAAATGAACAAAATGAACCTACTGTAACTTAATCCTAAGATATCAAAGCAATCTACCTTATATATAAGACTTGAACAGTAAGCTGAAAAGACTGGAAAGGAAATTGAAACAAAACTAGCGTGCAACCGATTATTTAATCTACGAAACGAAACTACATTATCAACACATCATTATAATAAACACACGCTACATGAAACAATGAAATGAATGATTACAGTAATTCAATTGCATAAACAAACTAGAAACAAAACTATACTAATTGCAAAGAAAGAGATAATGAAAATACACAAGAATGAAAACCGTTGGTTGATGAGGGGCCCTCTCATCAATTAGGGGTGATGCTTCCTAAACGCTTACATGAACACGATCATACAGCAAGAATGTAACTTATATTAAAATTTGAAACGGTATTACAAAGTCTTCTAAAAATTAACTGATTACATGCATAAAAAAACTAGCTCTGCGCTCTCGTTTACAGGCAAATATATATATTGTTTTACAAGGACGAGCGGTTCGACCCTTTCATTGGTTGACCGCTCCTTAAAATAGTCAACCATTATTACAATCAAATGGCCATAAGCCAATGCACATCGTTTCTCCTTCTTCCTCGCACGCTGGTTCTTCATTGCGCATGATGTGGCATGAGCATTCATTCTGATGTGGAAAAGTGCCATGGTGTCGAGGAGAGGAAGAAAAGTAATGAGCCTTCTAGAACGAAGGTCATTCTATCATCCAAATGCATGGACAGTTAACAGTTTCATACCTTTCAGTGCTTTAACGCTTGGGAATCTACCAACAAACATCGCGCGGTTTTATCGGCGAGCTGGAGGGTAAGTTGGATGCGCTCTGCGCATATCTAGCATGATGTGTGTCGAGCTGTTCGCTGATGCAAAAGATTATAACCTACAAACGAATTCATACATACATCAAACATGCTCCTAAATAATATCAATTTTAAACAATAAAATCTTGAAATAATAATAATAAAGCATAATTTGCATAAATCCAAATATATCCATACCTGAGGCTAAATGACAAGCTGTATGATAGAATTTGTCAAAAAGATGACAAAATGGTTATCAAAAAATGTAATATACCAGCTGAAAATGGTGACAAAACTGAGATCAGCATTCCCCCAAGCCGGAGAAATGTCAAGTCCCACTGATCAAAACAAAGAGGAGTTAGGAAGAAGGTTGAGCTGCGTTAGCAGCTGCCTTCGACTTAGAAGATGAAACAGAATATTTAAACTTCAAATTCTTGGCTTGATATTTTAAAACAACACCCCTCTCCTATTGAGACCTATGTGACGAATTGATGGCCTTGTTGAGGTCTTCGACAGCTTTGACTTGCAGACACAAATCCTTGTTCTCTTGTCGCAGCTATGCAATTAACTTGGTGTATTCCTCATTTTGCCTTGTTGACTGTGCCAACTCCCGAGTTAATTGATATACTATTGGTTGATTAGGAGTGAAAGGTTCTGCTGGCTGCTTAGTTTCTAGAGGCATATTCAATTCATCACATGATATCTCAAGGTCAACAGAAGGAACTTGTTTTTCAAGACTCGTGTCTTGGGTAGATGTAGGGACATTTTTATGATCAACATCCTTCAGCAATTCAGTTGAGATATGGGCCAACACGAACAGAGGTGAGTCTGGATTAGGTTTATCTTATTTGGCCATACTGTTGGGATGACTAATCTGGATATCGTGCTGAACCATGGTCTGGACGCTAGGATGAATCCTAGACTGGGAAAACTTTTTCTTCTAGTCTCTGGTACAAGGTCATGGTAAGGGTACAAACTTAGTAGATACAGGGGTAGAATGGGAAGTACTCCGATGTGTCTTCGTCGAGATGGACAACATTGGGGCTTTTCTTCTCTAAAGGTGGGGTTTGACTAGCTTCACGATTATGGAGATGCCAAGGGAGTTTCCAAATATTGAGATGGGGGTTAATAACTTGAAACACAAAAGTGTCCCAAGTCTGATTTCGCTCTTAAAGATTATCCAAGATCAAGAGCTTAATTAGACTATGGTGGTATAAACTACCTTTAGGGTTAACGGTATTTTTCCTAAGCTGGCTTGACATTTTCTCCATGCTTCTCTGGAAATAAAAATGAAAATTAAGGAACTTTGTATCAACAAAATGTGCTAACAAATGAATATGGAAAGCTTTGAATACACTGAACTTACCCTCACAAGTGATAAGGTGCATGATGACAGTCAAAGGGTTGATGTATTTAGGCTTAATCCAGTTGCAATGGAATCCCTTGATGTCTGCAACAAGCCAGTATTCAGGTTTAAGAGCAAATTTGTGACACGCCCATGGAAGAAACCAATGCCTATGCCATCGAATGCCCTCTCTTGGTATCTTAGTCGCAAGGGCGATAGCCTTTCCTCAATCACCGAAAAGGTGAGATGACCTACTTAGCCGTTCTCCCATCAAAACCCATCGTGAAAAGCAGAAAAATTTCTTCATCATATCCTTGCAGCAGGTGAAGAAAAGGGTTCCATCCAACCTGGAAAAATATCTCTCAACACTCTCGAAACTCTGGTATCCGAAATAAATCTTGATATCTCTCGGGTTCAAAGTGATTTGTCATTGTTTAAACAGAAGCAAGGATGCAAAACTCGTAGAGAGTACAGGGAGATAGTGACTAAAATGACTCTGCAAGGATGATAGTAGGTGAGGGTGATAGAACAGAGAGAAAATCACAAGATGGTGGTTTAAAATGTGCTCCATTCAATCAATCCAATGATCACGCCAAGACTCGACACGTTTAGGCGATCGTTCCATTATGACAAATCTTGAGATGTGTGTCATCAAAGGACACATGTGTTATGAGCTCATAAGGTTTCAATTAGTTCAACCATGTCCAAAGTAAAAATTTAGACAAGTTGAATGTATTAATCAATGCAATTTCATAAACCATATCCATAATCATAATAACTTAAGTTAACACGAGGATCGATCACATGATGGTTTATACGTGGAAGAGGATAAGAGGGTAAGTGTAATGACTATATAATGATGAATGAAAAGTTCCTAATGTCATATCACATCCGTATGGGGGTTAAACAAGATCGTATCAAAATCATAGGTCAAATTTAGTCATAGTGCTCTTATAAGCATGAAGATGTGACTTAATAATCATAGGTATAGCTCATCCCAAAAACAAAATTAAGCTAACACCATAAGACACTTAACCATTAGTGCTATAATATCACAGTTTGTATTCATATCATCATTTGTCATTTCATTCAGACCAGCATTCGACCCTTCATATGGTCCTGTATATGATCCTTCATATAGATTTTTTCTATAAAAACATGCTTTATTCTGGATCGGATTGCTGCTAATTATCCTAAAAAAATGTGTCATTTGTTAGAGATAAATGAAATTTTATATAAATAGTCAGACAAATAAAGACAGTATAATCTTCACAGCATACTCTTCCTCCCCCAAACCAAACATATGGCGTGTCCTCAAGCCATGCAAGAAAAACTAAGTAATTTCAAAATAGTTTAATACAGAGTTCTATCATGTTGTTATCATTTTTGAAAGAAAAAGAAAACTAACTAGTAAAATGGAAATGATTCAGATATGTACATTTATAAAAAACAACAGTGCTTAGAAAGATCAGGTGAATAATGACAGTATAATTGAAAATTTCCATAAGAAGAACTAGTCATCCATGCCTCATTGTAAGGATTTCTTGTCATCTCAAGAATATTTTTGAGTTTACCCTAGATTTTGTGAGATTCCATAGCTATGGGTCCCATTTCTAGGATAATCATATCCTAGGTATTGGTTGAATTAGATGGTTGGATCCAAGTCCAACTTATAGCCATTCTCTAATGACATCATAAGCAATTGGCCTACATATGTATTTATATATATTCTGGTTTGTTTTTTGTTTTTTTTTTGTTTTTTTTTTTACAAATATATTATCATTTTTCTGAACCATGTGCATAGTGGTGCATTAACCAGATATCTTTTACCCGATATTTCCCCGCTTCCAGTAGACCTGTTCAATACCCCTGTGGATTTATCTTGGTACCATGCAAGCATAGCCCCACTACCAGCAAGACTATTCAATATCCTGGCAGGTTTACTTGCATTTACCGAGCTTCGTTGTTTTCAGATGTTACTTAGCATTGACCCACTACCAGCATGCTTGTTTAGTACCCCGACAAGTTCACTTCGTATAATTATTTTGAGTATATGGAAGTCGATTGGTACTAGAGCGTGCTAATCCTACAAAACCAATAATTCAAATTTATAACAAAGCTCATAAATAATTTTTATAATGGCCTTAATTATGGATCATGTCAAAAGAGAATAACCTAAAGGTGTTCTTTGACCTTTCAATATATCTTCTTCATAAAAGGTCAATAATGTTCTACACAAGCAAAAATTTCACTTACTTTCGAGTTATCACAAAAAAATGCTTAAGAGACAAGTTTTGATGACAAGTATAGGATGAATTAGTAGTCCATAGGTGTAAGATGAGAATCTGAAGAACGTGATAATTAGAATAGGTATTTCAAGCAAATGTTCTATTAAATCAAAAATGTACATGTCTCAATCAAAATACCATATATAAAAGCATAACAAATCATAAAATAAATGGTTAGGGATTATATACAAAGAATTCTTTAATTGCACTATAAACTTCAATTTTGATAGTAACCAAAAAGAGTTAAGATATATTATGAGTCTATTAAAGCACTTCCCTTTTCAGATAATACTCCATGAGCTGCTTATAGAGATAAAGTATTTGTAATAAAACTGCAACACCACTTGTTAGATGATTCGTATTTATTCATAACAAAGCATCTATAAAGTTCATAAGAATCAGAAAAAGGAAAAAGAGTAATTTTTCTTTAATTTGACAAAACTGCAACAAATGATCATAGGAATGAAACTTCTATATAAATGCAGTTAATTTGTTAGAAATGGCTCTTACTTATTCAGGCGAACACAAACATATTTACATATATACAAGTAATGACAACCCAAAATAACTTTAAGGATCAAGAGGAGGAGGAATAATTTCCTCTTCAACCAATTCCATCTCCTTTTGCTGCAAGACATTTTGTACGAAATCCTGTTTAGATATTGGTTGATGGTAAAGTCTAAGTCTGTGTCCATTTACTACAAAGTAAATTTATGAACCATCAATCGTGTCCTTTAAAATTTGTGTACCTTGAGTCAAATAGCAATGCCCAATATCTAGTATTAAATTGTTTTTACTTGATAAATTTATCATGTCATTTATTCCGTTGATTATGTATTAACATTGTTCTTTGGAGTGCATCCTGTCTAATTTCATCTAACTCATTAATCTGTAACACTCATTGTTTATGTGCTTCATCTAAATTCATGCCAAATTGTGCTTCCATGCGAAAGGTCTTAACTTGAAATTCGATAGGTAAAAGGACTTGTTTTCCATATACTAACTCATAGGGGGTATGTCCGATAGTGTTTCTTCAAGTTATCCTATAGGCCCATAAGGCCTCCAGAAGTCTATCTTCCCAATCCTTATGATGTAAGTGAATGGTTTTGGTTAAGATGGCTTCTAAAACTTTATTGGTTGATTCTACCTGGCCATTAGCCTGGGGATGATAAGGTGAGGATTTGCAATTTCAAATACCATGCTTCATGGTGAGTTCTTTCATTAACTTAGAAGTGAATTGAGAGCCTTAATCTGTGACAATTTCTCTAGGCACACCAAATCAAGTGAATATTTCTTCATATATGAATTCTACTACCGATTTCTTTGTGGCCTTAAACAAAGATTTAACTTCTACCCACTTGGTAACATAGTCTGTTCAAACTAGGATATACTTCTTTTTATGAGACATGGGAGAATTTTGTCTTACAAAATCCAGAGCCCATTTCTCAAAAGGCTCTATCATGACCTGAGGCTGTAAGGGCATCTGATCAGAAGACATAGATATACCCATTCTTTGGAAACTATCACATCCTTTAACATATTTGGTAGCATCCTTGAAAATGCTCGGCTAGTAATAACCAGAGTGCAACACTTTGTATGTCGTCCACTTATCAGAAAAATTTCCTCCACATGGTCCAGCATGGCATGCATGGAGGATATCCGTCATTTCATCCTCATGTATGCATCGTCTAATAATAAGATCTAGTCCAATATGAAAGAGATCATTATCAACCCAGGAATAATTAAATCTCTAAACTATAATGCGACGCTTCTTGGGTGGGGAAAAATGATTTGGTAATTTCCCAGTTGCTAAATAATTGGCAATGTCTGCAAACCAAGGGGTTTGAACAGACACAACAAATAGATGTTCATTAGGAAAAGTGTCATCAATGGGTTTAATACCATCATTATGTTGAATACGGGAAAGTAAATATGCTGCTAAATTTTCTTTACCAGGTCGGTCAATGACGGTAATGTTAAATTCTTATAATAAAAGAATCCACCGAGTCACCCTACCATTGGTAATTGGTTTATTCATTAAAAATATGATGGCAGAGTTATATTTATGAACAAAAACTTTGTATCCTGTAATGTAATGGTGAAATTTATTAATAGAATAGACTATTGCCAAATATTCTTTTTCAGTAACAGTATAATTCAGCTTGGCAGGGGTCAAATTCTTGCTAGTAAAATAAATGGCATAAGGTGATTGGCCTTGTTTTTGGCCTAGGACTCCTCCTATGGCCATATCAGAAGCATCTGTGGATATATGGAAAGGAAGGGACTAGTTGGGACCCCTCAGTATTGGTGCCACTGATAATTTAGATTTTAAGACTTCGAAAGCACTTTGACAAGATTCAATCCATTGGAATTCTACATCCTTTGTAAGCAGCTTAAACATAGGTGCATCTATTTTAGTGAAATTCTCAATAAAGCGGTGATAATAGCCTGTATGGCCAAGAAATATTCTTACCTCTTTTTGAGTTTTCAGAGAAGGAAGGCCAACAACTACTTCTATTTTCACAGGATCCACCTCGATTCCTTGGGAAGAAACATGATGCCCCAAGACTATACCTTATGTTAATAGCATTTTACATTTCTCATGACTAAGGGCCTGGATTGTTTCTTGACATCAAATCAGGACCTTCTCAAGGTTATCAAGGGCCTCTTGAAATGTATTACCATAAGCTATAAAATCATCCATGTACACCTCCAACCAGTCATGTATAAGATCAGAAAAAATTCCTAAGACTGCACGTTGAAAAGTGGCAGGTGCATTACATAAGCCAAATGGAAAAACTCTATAGGCATATGTCCCCCAAGGGCATGTAAAAGTGGTCTTGTCTTGATCCTTGGGTGCTATTAAAATCTAATTATATCCATTACACCGTCAAGAAGGGAAAAGTATTGTTTGCCTGACATGGTATCTAACACTTGATCAATAAAGGGAAAAGGAAAATAGTCTTTAAAAGTGGCCTTATTTAGCTCTTTGAAATCAACACAAATACACCACTTCCCTGTGACTTTCTTTTGGAATACCACTACAGGAGACACCCATTTATTGTCGGAGATAGGATAGATGAAACTAGCATTGAGAATTTTTTGTAACTCCTCTTTTACTATATCTTTTAGAGCGGGATTCATCCTCCTCTAAGGCTGTCTAACAAGTGGAATGGTTGGATCCATGTAGATATGGTGAATATAGGTGTCAGTATTTATACCTTTCATATCATTGTATTCCCACGCAAATGCTCCTATATTGTCTTTTAAGGACCTTAAGCAATTGTTCTTATTGGCTCTCAGCTAACCCTGCATTTATGTGTAAAACTTTTCTAGGGCTAACTTCACAAGGTACAGTATAAGGCCCTGTGTGCTCTTCAATTGCAAAGACACATAGTGTTTCTACGAATGTTGAGAGAGCCATATTTTCTTGAAACTCATCTCTAAGGATCTGATCAAGTTGGGAAAAAGACTGCGGAAAATCTTTATAAGTTGTGGAAGAGACAAACTGGTTTAATACATTATCAGTAGTTTGCTCCTGAAGTGCCCAAGAGTAGTCACTAGGAAAGAAGAGATATTCAATATTTTCATCCCCAAAGGGGAAATATAACCATCACAAAGTTTTAGTTACAGGTTGTGGTGGAGGATATAAAATAAGTCTCTGTGTAGACAACCCATTCGAAATGGTCATTTCCCCATCCCTACATCCTATAAAGGCGTTAGCAATGGCTAATCATGGTCTCCCTAAGATAATAGGATTTCCTTTAAATGGATCCTTTGATTCCATGACCATAAAGTCAACAAGGTATTCCCATGAAGCTACTAATACAATAATATCGTCCAAGACTCCAACAGGTCTTACCGTGGTATGGTCTACTAGTTCTAGGATTGAACGGGTAGGTCAAAGAAACTGTTCCAACTGTAAAAATTCTAAAACTGCAGTGGTCATCATATTAATGGAATATCCTAAATAGATAAGTGTATTTTCTATGGAGGTATTATTTACAATCACAGTTACTACTGGAGCCCCTCTATTTGTATATTTTGCAATCCGAGATCGGTTTGTCAAACACTCAGACATCTCTCCTATAACATGAATTGTGAGAGGGTCTTTTTGCTTTTTTCTTGGGTGCTTAATGCATAGTTCCTTCATTACCTTGTTGTAAACTGGTATATCCTTAATATCCTGTAATAGAGGAATTTTGACACAGATATTCTTTAGTTCATTCATAATGTCATACATGGGATGAACTACAGGTTTTTCTATTGCTAGTCATTCCAGAAATGGAGGAATCCTTTGTTCCTGAATGGGTTCTTGCTGAGGATGGGTATGCACTGGGAAATTTGGAATATCCACATCCTATAGAATAGCATCACTCATGACTTCATTTGAATCTTCTTCGTCATTCTCTTCACGAATGATGACTGGTGACTTGGGTTTGTCATTTACAACTCTTCCAGATCGTAATTTTATCTCATGTACAGGTATATTTGAAATGACGTAGGATGGAAGAGTTTGCAACTCAATGCTCTTAAGAGCTTGAGTTGGCTTATTATTTATATTAGGTATCGTTTGTGTAGGTAACATTGTAGGTCGTGGAGTTTTTGTATTTTGGAAGTGATGAGGTTGTTGTGTAATAAGGGGAACTGGAGGCACAAACCTTGGTAAAAATTGTTGGGTATTGGCTGAGTGCTGAGGATACGAGGGATTAGGTGCAGAAACAGGTGGTGGTTGGGGGTAGGATTGTCCCCTCCACCCCTGTGACCAATACTGTTGCTGAGTAAAATGAGGAGGAGGAGGATACTAGGGTGGCCACTGCTACCAACTTGTAGTGTTCCAATGCTGAGGCGGTTGGTAAGGTTGGTAATAAGGTGGAGGCTATGGTGACCAATTCTGATGTGGTGGTAGGTCCTTTGGTTTCCAAGGAGGCCTCCTGGATGTTTCACCAACATCCCCACTCCTGTATATGACTTGTAACCCTGGCAATGATGGGCAGTCATCTATTGAATGCTCGTCTGTACATATGTGACATACGGAGATGTTATTTAATGGGAATTCCCATTGGGGATGTTTAGTCCTACATCTTGGATAGAAAATACTTATCGCTGCTCGTTCCTCGTCTTTCCTTTTCTTAGCTTGTAGAACATCTAGTTGGGAACACATTGCTCCTAAAATATCAGTTTTGAAATTTTCCAGTAGGTTTCCTAGTTCCATCCTAGTAACTCCTCCTGGACTGGGAGTATTTCCTTTTAGATTTCTATTATAAGGCTCCCGAAGATTTCTCCGGACTTTCCCTCTACTCCTAGAGTAATTTCTACATATCTCCCCAATTTGTGCAAAAGGTTTACGAGAGATATCACCAGATGCCATGAGATTAAGGCTTTCTACCAGATCTTTTGAGATCCCTTTATGGAAGAGTGTTCATACTGCTTCTTCTCGAAGGTCGTTATGTTTAGATTTATGTGATGTATAGATAAATATTTCGAGATAGTCTTCCAAGATCTCGTCTTCTAGTTGTTGTATCTTAAATATATAGTTTCGAGAGTCTCTTGGTTTGTAATACTCTTGGTATTTTCGTAACAATGTAGTTTTCATATCTTCCCAAGTCCTGATACTAGATTCTCCTAAACCCATGAACCATCTTAAGGTGGAGTCTTTTAGTGTAGCCGGAAAAAGTTTTAATTTATGGGCATCTTGTAGATAGTTATAACTTATACATAGGATGTCAAACTCAAACAAAAATGTTTCCGGATCTTCGTTATTTTTCCCATAGAAAGTAGGTAAGGAGTAAGGAGGAATGTTCTTCATATTTATATATTGTGTAGTGTCTAAAATAGGGAACCCGAAGGTAGTCTCAGTTCGGTTTTCTCCTTCTCCTTCATCATTTGTAACCTCGTCATTATCTTCATTCTCTCCCCATCGCTCCATGTAGGTTTGATTCCTAAAGGGTGTGAACCTAGGAGGCTCCTTTAAAGGTGATAATGGGCCTTCCCAACGTTCTTCTTTAGGGTAGATCTTCCTACAATCAACTATGTTTTTATTGGATTCTATAGGAATGGTAGGTGCTACTATGGAGGTTTCTAGCTGTGAAATAACTGTATTTGTTGAGCCACCAAAGAGGGCTTGTACCTGGGTAGGATTAATCAAATCAACAAAGTTAGGATCCCCTACTAATGAGAAAGTTGTATTTTTAGGTTTCTGCACTAGTGGAGGCTTGAGGGTTTCCAAAGGTTGTCCCTCTTGAATTTCTTCAACAAAGGGATCCTTAGGACTTCCTTCCAGGATTTCTTCCCGATCTATGGTTTGTCCTATAAGGTCTTTAGGTTTCCAAGTAGAACTACTTCCTATGTTGGTTCTCTGATATCTTTCTGCTGAGTTAGTGGTTGGCGTATTTTGTCCCCCGTAAAGGTTAGTAGGGATTTTAATAAGGTTTTGAGAATTAGCTCTAACTTATCTACCCTTAGAATCTCTAGGTATGTTCATGAAAAACTAAACTAAAGGGAAAACCTATGCTACTAATACTACTACTACTGGAATTGGGGCACTTGTTATAACAAATGCGTAGTTTCTTACCTCTCGTCTTACTGCTCCCCCACCACCAGCCTATTACTAAACTTCGTAAGGGAATTCTACATATCCTACCTTACTAAACAACTCCCCGGAAACGACACCAAAAATGTTGGGTGTTATAATGTCTTAATTAATTCACCTAATATTTAATTATCGACCGAGATTGGTAAAATTAGAGTTGACACAAAGTATATGTGAAGGTATTAGATTAGAGCAGTATCAAACTATACTACTATATTCTATGGACAATTACTGAAAGATAAAGATATAAACAATATTGTTCTATTATTTATAGTAAAACCTATTAATTAATTATTATACTTCTTAACAATTGCATAAACTAACTATACAAGGAAGGATTATATTAGAAACCAACTATACATGCAACTAACAAATATACATAACGGTTCAAACTGAACTTATCTAATTCCACTCTCCTTGATTGTTCTATGGATATGCATGCACTGTGATTGGAACTGGAGAAGGAGTAGTGTCAAAATGGATTTCAAAAGAAGTGAAGAAACTAAATGGAATCAAATCTAACTTAACTTCTACAAATATGTGCAAACTAAAGAATGTCCAATTACAGGTGATAGTAAACATGATGATTTGTTCCATAATAAAATAATTATTAATTAAAAATACATTATGAACAACTAATCTATTAAGAGACAAGATTTTTTAAACATTATTTTCATAAATAACCAATTCTTATATGAAACAAATGTAAAGAAAATCTAGCTTATAAAAAAGCAAAAGACCTTAATGAAAGAAGCAAGTAGAAAACTTAATAAATATAACTTTAATAGGAAGCAAGTAGAAAACTTAATAAAGAAGAATTAATTAGGAAAGTAATTAGAAAACTTAATAAAGATAACTTTAAAATCCTATTCTACAAGTCTCTTTGGTAATCACACAGTGAGAGGAACAAGTCCTACTACTATGATCAATTTACAAGGTGCCAGTATACTTCCCTAGAAACTAACACATCTAACCCTAAATTCAATGTACAAAGAGATAAATCAAACCAAACTAAAGATATAATTACCACATATTATGACAGTATTGAAGAGAGAAATCGGAAACCACAAGAAATAGAATCACAAAGCATGACTCAAAACATATTCAAGGTGAAAAGAGGTGAAAGATAGGAATAAAAATTAATAAATACTTTAAATAGTCTAACCTATAGTCCTAATGATAAAAATAATTGTTATCTAACTAACACAGTCAAAACATATTTCAAAAACTAAAGAAATGGAGCTTAAAACAGGCTTAAAACAAATTAAGAACACTAAAGGCTGAACGATGGGTTGGATAACAGACTGGAAGGTAGGTCTAAATAACAGGCTAAATAGGATGTCTGAATGACAGTTTGTATACATAAAATAGTATAAAATAGCCTAAATGATCTAATTGTCAGTTGATCTTGTGCATATGAAAACAAAATGCATAAAAACAGTAAGTAAACCTACTTAGTGATTCGAATTCAACAACAAACTAACTTAAGCTAATTCATAATTAAAAGGAAATCATTAACTATTTCATTGTTAAACAAACTGAAATATAATCAAATGAATTTATGACAGAATGAAAAACAACAAACTAAACCTACTGTAACTTAATCCTAAGATATCAAAGCAATCTACCGTATATATAGAACTTGAACATTAAGCTGAAAAGACTGGAAAGGAAATTGAAACAAAACTAGCACGCAAGCAGTTATTTAATCTACGAAACGAAACTACATTATCAACATAGCATTATAATAAACACACGCTACAAGAAACAATGAAATGAACGATTAAAATAATTCAATTGCATAAACAAACTGGAAATAAAACTATAATAATTGCAAAGAAAGAGATAACGAAAATACACAAAAATGAAAACCATTGGTTGATGAGGGGCCCTCTCAACAATCAAGGGTGATGCTTCCTAAACGCTTACACGAACACGATCATACAGCAAGAATGTAAATTATATTAAAATTCGAAATGGTATTACAAAGTCTTCTGAAAATTAACTGATTACATGCATAAAAAAACTTGCTCCGCACTCTCGCTTAGAGGAAAATATATATAGTGTTTTACAAGTATGAGCGGGTTGACCCTTTCAGTGGTCAATCACTCCTTAAAACAATCAACCATTATTACAATCAAACGGCCATAACCCAATGCACGGTGTTTCTCCTTCTTCCTCGTGCGCTGGTTCTTAATTGCGTGTGATGTGGCATGAACATTCGTTCTGATGTGGACTGGTGCCATGGTGTTGAGCAGGGGAAGCAAACTAACAAGCCTTCTAGAACAAAGGGCGTTCTATCATCCAAACGTGTGGACACATAACCATTACAGACCATTCAGCACTTCAATGCTTGGGAATCTACCAATGAACATCGCGCGGTTTGATCGGCGAGCTGGAGGGTAAGTTGGATGCACTCTATGCATATCTAGCGTGATGCATGTCCAGCTGTTAGCTCATCCAAAAGAGTATAACCTACAAACGAATTCATACATACATCAAACATGCTCCTAAATAGTATCAATTTTAATCAATAAAATCCTGAAATAATAATAATCAACCATAATTTGCATAAATCCAAATATATCCATACCTGAGGTTGAATGACAAGCTGTATGACAGAATTTGTCAAAAAGTGTAATTTACCAGCCTAAAATGGTGACAAAACTGAGATCAACATATATATATATGGACTGTATGATTGGCTTATCATGCCAATTCAAAAAGTATGTAAATATTATATTGGAAATTAATGAAATGGTCCAAGATGGATGTGTAAATAGCACTAGAGGGGATATGATTCCACTAGAGGGGAAGAAGAAAGGGGGCCTATAGGAAAATCAAATCCTATGTTTCCAAGTGTCAACCTTAGAAATCATCCAAAATATGCCATGTATTTTAAATGAGCTAATTTCTCCATCTTGACTTTTAACTTAATCATTGAATGCATGTGTGAGGTTGGTGGGAAAAGTAATTTCATGCAGTTATTGAAGCATGGGAGTTGTGATAGTTATGTCAGTTGTAAAGTTTCCTTTTATTCTATGGTCAAAAGCTATGTCATTTGTATTTTCACCGTCATCTCATATCCCTTGGATTTAACAGTCTTTTGTTCATTCTCTCATGCATGTTTCTACACTATGTAGAGTTTTCCTATGGTTGTGCATGCCCATTACCAAACTATGTTTTGAGACCATACATTTGAATTTAGATACTGGGTTGTAATTTTGAAGTAAAAATAGATGGCTATAGGTTAGCATAGAGGATGGGAAATCTAGGAACCCTTACCCATGGAGTTATTCTACTTTTGGATGCTTGGGAATCCATAATTTATTCTACAGGAGGTTCTCCAACAACATACATTCGATTGGACTCTTATTGCACACACTGGTAAGCACTGTAAGGGTTGGATTTCCTAAGGAACCTATGGATCGGTGAATGGAAATTCCTTCCTTGTGTTGTGTGGGGCAGTTGGAAGGAGTTCCATGGTTGTGATGGAGAAGTGAGATCTCTATAGAGCTCTGTATGAGTTTTGGCAAGCATAGAGAGAAAATGGGTTATGGGTTGAGTGAGAGAAGCCTGTGGGTGTTTACTTCACCTTGGTGGCCTCAAATTCCAGATTGGCCTCTCAACAGAAAGAGTATATTCTAGACAGAGTGCCTATATTTAAGTGGAAAATTCTTCTTACGCAACCAATAGCTTGGATCTTCTTTGTTAAAGATAAGTATTCTCTTGTGTATCTTGTGCACTATGATTTGATTTATATTCCTATAATTGCATGATAGGTATGTGTGGATTGAGTTTATTTCGCTATGTGTTTTTATTTACTTATATGCACATGCATCTTAAATGTTATGAATTCATAATTATGGTGATGGGGTAAAATTTAGAGGCCTTGATTCAGTCAATGTTTCCTCTTATTGGTTGGATTGAGTAATGGGGAAGTTACAGAGTGGTATCAAATAATATCCTTATAATATCAGAGTTATATGGGCAAAAATGCATGTGTGCAGGAAAAAATGTGAGTTTTCAAATGAAATGCTTATGTGGATTTCAGGTTATGTTAAGTGACAAATAAGGTCCAAGAGTAGTTTTGAATTAAATCTGAAATAAAATCCCTATTACTAAATTAAGGTTGCATGTAATTTTGAAATTTTAAAAATTGGTAATTTTAAGGTGGAACCCATATGTTATCTCCCAAAATAAATCTATTTTGATAGTATGAACAATTTGAGTCATGTAATGAAATATTTGAGGATGACTAGCAAATTGAAGGTCTCTATTTTTCCTATGGTTGAAAATTTTGGAAGTTATAGCTTTTGGTGGCTTAGGTGGGGTTCTTAATAGCTCATTAGCCACTGAAAGGCTTTGTTTCGGCAGCAAACATTTTAACGCAGGATCAAGGTAAACCACCGAAAGTGAGCCCGAGTGAGTAAATAGTAAAAACACTTTCAGTGGCTTAGGCAAGACTTCAAATGACTCATTAGCCACCTAAAAGTGTTGCCTTTAGCAGCTTAGTGGAAAGACCAAGAAGGGTGTTAACCGCCAAAATTGGACAAAAGCGACAGGGGTAAAGGCGCTTTCGGTGGCTTAGGCGAGACTTCAAAAATCTCATTAGCCACCGAAAGGTGAGGCTTTCGGCAGTTTAGCGAATAGTTCAAGACAGGATTTAACCACTTTAAGCAGGCAAAAGGGAATGGGGGAAAAAGTGCTTTTGGTGGCTTAGGCGAAATCTTTGATGTTTCATTAGCCACCGAAAGGAGGGGTTTTTTGCGGTTAAAAGGAATATTCAGCGAGGCCACTATCCGCCGAAAGCTGGGATTCACCACGACGTTGGGAAAATGGTTTTGATGGCTTGCATGAAGGGATTATCATTTCATTAACTACTAAAAGCCATCTTTTCAGCACCTTAAAGACAAATTCCCAAAGACTGTTAACCACCAGAAAGGAAAAAGAGAAAAATGGTTAGAAATCGGTCAAATCAAACCCTATTAGCAAGATAATGATCAGTAAAAGGTGTGATAAACCATAGAAAGGACAATATTCTGCATGACTATGTGTGGACATAAGTGAAGGAGGTCGTTATAAAACTGATAAAGGACTAATAGGATCTGAAACCTTCATTTTTCTTCCACTTGCCCAAAAGAACAGTAGAAAAGCTCACTGAGTATCCAGGTTGATTTGAAATATGATTGTTGGGCAAGGGTTATTGAGAAGATAGACTATAGTCATAACCTTATGACCTCAGCATCCATCATGACATCAAAAGCCCTCATAATCATTGCCAAAACTCCAGTACATTTCACCTTCGAACTTAGAATTTCTCTCCACCAAAAATTTGTCTCTAAGAAGCAGCCTGCTAACACACTGTCATACAAAACTTAAACTGTTTTTTGCAAGTACCCAGGAGTGGCATTCAGCAAGATGAAGAAGGGAGGACCTACTCTCATGAAGGAGCTGGGAGATATCAACTATTTGGAGGCACATCCAGAGGTCTGTAAATTGTTCCAGGATGTTGGTTGCTATAGGTTTTGTGAGAAGCTACAAGGTTCACATCAACGGGTGGCTGAGGCATTTTCTCTCTCATTTGATGGATCCAAGGAAATCATAGGCAAAGAGGAATTCCACATAGATGAAGCCTTAATTACTGGAGTAACTGAACTCCCTAGCATACGAGAGAAGTCATTTAAGACTACCATATCAAAAGATGTGGAGTTCAGATCTTATCTAAAGCCTAAACATAGAGGTGTTGTGTGGAAGAAGAGTGTACCATCCTCCTAGCTGGAAGAGAGGTGGTAGAAACTGTAGAAGGCCATTGTGGTCTACATAACATGTGAAGGGAGATATAACAGAGCTATGATTTACCATTTTAAGTTGATGAACCACTTCACAGGTAATAGCCCACTAAATTTTCCCTTTTACTTACATAGGAGTTTGGGAAAAATGGCACACCAGTTGAAGGCTCAGCCAACCAAGATTGCTGGCAAGTTGTCTCACCATAGCCTTATCCAACTGTTGATCCAAGCGTTGCTGAAAAGGAGGAATACGGAATGGCCTTATTTCTTGTTTTGGAATGGATTTAAAACAAGCCTTCATCCAGAAGAGAAGGGGAAGTCTCCTGCCAAAAGGTCCATCACACCAAGAGTGGGAGAAGAAAGAGAAGGGCCATATCCCCAGCAGCAACAAAACAGGCTCCTTCCTCTTCCAAATCCAAGAAGGTCAAAAGAAACTTGGACATCAGTGAAAAGGGCCAGGAAGTTGCAACACACAGTGAGAACATTTTAAACCTTCCCTAATCAGATTCTGAAGAGGAACAAGAGGAAGGTGTAGACCTAGCTCTGCAGATTGTAGCAGTGACTGAAGAACTACCCTCCCCTACACCAAAAGAGCAAGAGGAACCAGCAGAGAAGGCTTCCTCCAGTAATCCCAAGACTTAAAGGATAAATCAATTGCTGAGGCAAGCGTATGAGATGGAGATTTTGGAAAGGAAAATAAAGAAAAATAATGTTGCATTGACTAGTAGGAACAAGCTACTACATAAGTCTTACCTAGAGCAGAGAGAAAGGTATATTTTCTTAAAGAGACTGAATACAAGGTACCTAAAATACAATAATATATTGTATAGGATGATTAGGCTTCAGACACTGCAGCTGAAGGAGGCCAAGGAAAACCCTAGTAGCCACCCACGTTGGAAACCCTAATTGAAACTGCAGTTAGCCTTCAGCCTCCAAAAACAAGCCAGGCTGTTGTTAACCCTCATAGCACAGAGCCTGCTGAAGAAGAAATTTGAGTAGACAGACTTAAAAGAGCATTTTTGAAAGAAACCTAAGAATTTTTGGAAAACAGGGCTTTCGATGGCTTAGGAGGACATTGGGGAAATTCATTAGCCACCAAAAGCGCCACTTTCGGCAGCTAACGGTTTCGATGCTTTGGCCTCTCAACCACCGAAAGCAGACAGAGGCATAAAATTAAATTTTGACACGCAGGACCATTTTTGGACAAATATGGATGGCTCAACAACAAAGTCTGAAGATGAAGGACGCTGAAGAAAAAATCATGGAAGGTGTGCTTCAGTTTCACTATGATATAAAGGGAGAAAAGGCCACCAACACTTAGCTGTAAAAGTGAAATGGTGACTTAACCAGTAGAGGGCTAGTGGCAATGATTTCCAGCAGTTTCCTTAGTTATATGAAGGTTCATACAGTAAACTAATTAGGGTCTTTTAACCTAATTTTGCAAAAAACAATTATTCTGTTTATTTTTGTTAAATCAGATCCAAGTTTTCAGGATATGAGTATTTTGTAAAGGATATAAAGCCTAAGACTTATTTTATTGAAAGGGTTCGAATTCAAGGACTTGTATACCAATAATATTGTCAAGCTTCTCATTTTGCTCATGACCTAATATAATCTCTTTTGTTATCAGTTTATCAACTTTCATTTTTGTCTTTTCCGTGCTTATGCTTAAATGTGTTATTCAGGTTATATTCAAGTTTAATTAATGTCTGATAGCTATCACCCTATTGGCATGTTGATGTGATTTGAATTATAAGTGCTTCCCTTATCATGATTTAACCATTTATATGTATCTATTTTATGTATGAATCTGCCAGCATGATGAGTTCTCCATCCCTGCACCATATTGTCAACCTCTGAACAGTGGTAACTAAAATCCCTCTACCTGATTGAGCTTCATGCATGTCTTGAGAGCAGAAGGTCATATAGGTCACCTGACTTGATCCATTTTAGAAAACCCCAAAAACATTGTAAGTTATCAGGCATCCTTGAGCTACAACCTAGAGGAGTTTCCTGTAGTGATAACAAATTGGCACCATTGCCGGGGAAAGAAGGTTGAAGCTCAGCTTCCCTGGGAGATGACATAGATCCTTGCTTTGATGATAGAAAAAGCTTGGACATTATTCTGGTTGTAATAATCTATCTGGAGACTCCATTGAAATAAGGTGGCTTCAAGAAGACCAAGTACCAGAGAAAACCCTCAGGGGCCACCTGCAACACCGGTTTCAGATCCAGAAGAGATTCTGAGAAGAGCTAGGGCTCACTAAGGTAGACCAGCAGTGCTGCAAAGGAAGCTACATCAGGTATTTCAAGAAATATTTCTACTATTATTTCTTCTGATGAAACACTTAATTCTCAGGAATTTATAAATACATCAGAAAATTATAGGGTTTGGGCATCTTCAAGCACTGTTGCTTGTGAAGATCCAATCCCTGGTGACTCCACCGGGATAAGTTTACCACCACCACCTTCTCAGCTACTACCTACATCAGTACAGCCTTCCTCCACCCTTTCCATACCCATTTCCAATATGGCTTCCCCTCAATTAACCAAAATGGAAAGGATCCTAGTAGCTAGGTATGCCCCCTAAATTTGCCTAACCCTCTCTTGGCCATGCCCACTGGAGACTACCTCAAGTACATGCCTAAGTTCACAGGAGAGGGAGATTTCACATCTGAAGAACATCTAGAGGCATTTTATAGTTATGTTGAGAACATTAATATAGAACAGGAAGATGTGTGGACTATGGTTTTTATACAAAGCCTAGATGGTTAGGCTAGGAAATGGTTCAAAGAACTGCTTGCTGGATCAGTAGTAGGCATTGAATCCCTAGATGACATCTTTATAAAACATTGAGGAGAGAGGAGAGACCACCTCTATTATATCACAAAGTTCAGCAACTTGAAAGAGAAAATGGGGAGTCTATCTCCAACTTAACCAAGAGGTTCAACAATATGTACAGCAAGATCCCCACTGAAATCAAGACCGCTGATACCTCAGCCAAGATAACTTATGCAAATGCCTTTGACTCTGATTTCTGCCTGCTTCTCAGAGAAAGGAGGTCAGCCTCCTTATCACTCATGCAGGATGCTTCCCTAGAGGTAGAATCAAACATTGTGGCATCTTAGAAGGTCAAAGGAAATATAGAGAGGAAGAAGTAGCCAGTAGACCCTATTGGGGCTCCATCAAAAAACAAGATTGACAAAATGACCAAACTGTTAGATAACCTGACTGTTGAAATTTCTAAGTTGAAGGACCGAGTACAGATACCTGTGAGGGGTAAAGGGACAAGTGATTTTGTTCCCCAAAACCCTATTTATGTCCCTTATAGAAGAGGAAACCCACCAATTTAGATCCTCAGAAGTGAAAGGAATCAAGGGGAATATCAGATACTTAGGGCTCCATTTCAGAATGATGTACTAGAAGAAGAGTAAGAGTTCATTGAAGAAAGGAGAGGCTGTAGAACACATCCACTGCATGGAAGATGAGGTTGACTATTCTTTTCTAACATAGGCAGAATATGAGGAAGCCCTAATTGATGAGCATATCAGTGAAGAAACAGTGTATCAGGCTAATGGTCAAGGGGGATATAATCTAAAGTCCAAGCTGGTTGCTCCTCTAAAGAAGAATGTTGTTACTGTCAAACAGCCCATTGCACCAGCTAAAAAGGATACTGTTCTACCAAAGAAAATGCCTGTCATTTTCAAACCATTGCAAAAAAAAACACCCTCATCAAGCCCTGAACGTGTCCAACTCAAATATCAAGTACATGAGGTAAGGTTTCCTGATAGACTGCATTATTCTTTCAACCTTCAGTCAAAGATTCAAAAATTGAAGATTCCTTTCCCATTAATTGAGCTAATGAAAAATGATGCATTCAAATCTTCCATTCTAAATTCTCTTCAACCAAAGGTACATATTGATACTAACTTTGTAAATCTGCAAGATGACAAACCTATTGTAACCCTAGACCCCATGATCGAAGATCTAAAGGACTCATGCCCACCTTTCTATATATCCTTGAATATTCATGATAAAGTCCTTTATAATTGTTTGCTAGATTCAGGAGCTTCCCATAACCTAATGCCAAAGGTTTTGATGGATGAGCTTGGTCTCAGCATTACAAAGCCCTACCATGATTTATTCTCCTTTGACTCCAGAAAGATCAAGTGCTTGGGCCTCATCAAAGACCTTGTTGTGAACCTAACTCAGCTACCTTCAAAAAGAATCATGATGGACATTGTAGTGGCTGATATCCCTCCCAAATTTGGTCTCTTGCTGTCTCGATCATGGAGCAAAAGGCTAGGTGGCACCCTTCATATGGACCTTACATATGCCACAATCCCTGTGTTTGGAGGGGTGACCAAGAGGCTTTACTGAGAGAATCAGCTTGCCTACATCATAAGCAATGAAAGGAATTCAGTAAACCACCCCATCTATGCAGTAGACACTGATTTTGGGTCATGCATTCTACAAATAGATGATTCTCAGCAAACATCTATCCGGCTTACTAAGCCCACCTATCAGCATCCTGAAGAAGTCACCACATTAGTCTGGAACATGTATTTTGATGGAGCTAACACTCAAAGCTCATCAAGTGTAGGTGTAGTATTGATCTCTCCATCCAAGGAAAATATTCATCTACCATATAAGCTTGATTTTAAAACCACTAACAATATAGCAGAATACAAAGAATTGCTGCTAGGAGTTAAAGCTGCCAAGGAGATGGGGATAATGTGCATGAGAATTTTTGGAGATGCAGACCTTATTATACAACAGGTCAACAACACGTTTCAGGCAAAAAATGTCAGACTAAAGGCCTACAGGGACGAGGTATGGAAACTCAGAGACTCCTTTATGTTTTTTGAACTTTCATATATACCCCGAGCTTTGAATCACCTGGATGATTTCCTGGTTGTCTCTACAAGTCTCTTTTTTCCTCCTTTACCTCCTCAGCTTAGCTATAATGTTCAGGTCAAGTACATACCTTCCCTTCCAGATAATGTCAAATTTTGGAAGGTGTTTGAGAATGATGATGAGCTTAGCAAATTCCTTCATCTAGTAGATGAATTCTCTGATATAGATATAGATCAGGAAAACCTAAACATGGAGGAATCCAAACAGCTCAAGTTGAAAGATAAAGTGGCTGATCAGAACATTTTCCAATTACCTAGAAATTATATACCTCAGGGTCTAGTACCTCTAGAAGAGCTTTTCGATCATAATGACATCCCTTTCAAGCCTGCCAAAAAGGATCAAAACATAGGTAGCCAAAGCCATCCAAAACTGATAAATCTGTCCACTAAGTTGACTGCTGATCAGAGGTCCAAATTTTGCAGCCTGATAAAAGAATTTGCTGATATCTTTGCCTGGGAGTACAGTGACCTGAAAACCTATGACAGCAATATGATCCAACACAGGATTCATTTGGAGAAGGACACCATCCATTTCAAAAAGAAGTTGAGATCCATCAATCCTCTCCTATTACCAATAATTGAAAAATAAATCCATAAGCTCCTCAAAGCCAAAATCATAATCCCCCTCAAGTATTCCAAGTGGATTGCAAACCTAGTAGTGGTAAGGAAGAAGAATGGGGAAATCAAGTTGTGTGTGGATTTTAGAAACCTGAACAAATGTTCCAAAAAATACAACTATCCACTGCGTAAGATGGAACACCTGTTGCAAAAAGTCTCAGGGGCTAGTGTCATGTCATTCCTAGATGGCTTATCTAGTTACAACCAAGTTGTTGTGCACCCTGATGACCAAGAGAAGACTGCCTTTACCACCCCTTGGGGAACTTTCATGTATGGTAAAATGCCATTTGGGCTGATGAATGTTGGGGCTACTTTCTAGAGAACCATGGACCTAGATTTTGTAGGGTTGAAAGATAAATTTGTGCTTATATACTTGGATGACCTAATTGTTTACTCTCACAGCCATCATGATCATTTGCAGCATTTGAGGAGGGTATTTCTAAAGTGCCTAAGGTTTGGAATATCACTCAACCCTAAGAAGTCCGAGTTTGCACTCAGTAAGGGGAAACTTCTAGGTCACATAGTCTTAGGTGAAGGTGTAAAGATTGATCTGGTAAGAGTGGAAGCAATCCAGAAGCTATCCATATCGAGGTCAAAAAGGGATATTCAGTCCTTTTTGGGTAAGATAAACTTTGTCAAGAGGTTCATCCCTAATTTTTCTGAGCTGATAAAGCACATAACATCCATGCTGAAAAAGGATGCAGAAATAAAATGGACTGACCAGGTAAGAAGATCTTTTGAAGACATCAAGAAGGCTATCATGGAATCCCCAACCCTAATTAGTCTAGACTATACCAAGAGTTTTTATATCTTCTCCTTTGCATCCTATGACACAGTGGCAGTTGTGTTGTTACAAAAAGATGATGAGGTTCTCGATCATCCAATTGCATTCTTCAGCAAAACCTTGAGATATGTTGAGCTGAAGTATGATCGAATTGAGAAACATGCTTATGCTCTCATAAGTCATTGAAGACCTTCAAAATTTATATTCTCCATGAAAAATTTCTTGCATATGTCCCTTCAGCTGCTGTGAAGAATGTTTTGACTTAGCCTAGCATTGATGGGAAGAGAGCTAAGTGGATTGCCAAGCTCATTGAGTTTGATATAGAGGTAAAGAACACTAAGCTAGTAAAGGGACTAGGTCTGGCCAAACTCATGGCTAAAGAAAACTGTGAACTAATGGGGATAAACTTCACTTGTGTCAATTCAGTAAAATTGCAAACAGTAGTAGCATCAGAAGTAATTCAGGATCAAAATGACAATCAATCAGTGGCTGAAAACTTGTCTTCATGTGAGTGGTACTCAGGTATTATTTATTTTCTACAAAAATTAGAAGTGCCTCCTGGTCTTACTCCTAATCAATCTCAAGCTCTTAAACTAAAGTCTGTTAAATTATGCATAATTGATAAACTGTTGTACTGGAAAGATCTATCTGGAATTTTGTTCATATGTCTAGATAAAGAAGAAGCATATCAGGTCATGCATCACTTTCATTCCAACACATGTGGGGGCCATCATTATTGGAAGACCACAGCCCACAAGATCCTGAGGGTAAGGTACTATTGGCCAGTCCTTTTTTTATGTATGTACTTTCTAAGGGCCTGTGACCAGTGCCAAAGATTTATAGGGAAGCAGTAGCTCAAATCCTTGCCCCTTAGGCCTATTATGGTGAATGGGCCTTTCCAGCAATGGGATCTAGATTTCATAGGATAAATAAATCCATCTTCCAGTGGGAAGCATAAATGGATTGTAGTAGCCATAGACTACTTTACCAAATGGATAGAGGTAGTACCCACCAGGAATGCCACTCATTAGGTCATCATGATGTTTTTATATGAGAATATCTTTAGCAGGTTTGGCTACCCAGCAAGGTTAGTGACTGATAATGCACCAGCTTTCAAAGCTGGGGCATTGGTGAAAATGTGTGAGTCAATGGACATTCAGCTAGTGCATTCCACATCCTATTATCCTCAAGGTAATGGCCTGGCTGAGTCATCCAACAAAATCCTAATCATGATCATCATAAAACTATTGGAGACAAATCAGAAAAGCTTGGATTATAAGATTAAAAGTTTCTTTATGGGCTGATAGGGTAACAAAAAAAAGATCTATAGGGACTTCTCCATTCAAGTTAGTTTATGGTACTAAGGCCATTTTTCCAATTCGGCTCATTCTGCCAATGGCAAAAAAATTTCAAGAAGAGGAAGATGAACCAAATGATATGGTGAGGAGGATGATGGATTTGGTGGAGTTGTAGCAAGTCAAGGAACAAGTGATAGGAAAATCAAAAGCCCATCAATAGAAGATAAAGTTCATGTTTGACAAAAAAGAAAAAGTAGACAACTTTCAGGTTGGAGATTGGGTCTTCAAGTGGGATGTTGTCAGACAAGACAAGGGTAAACATGGAAAGTTTGACTCTTTGTGGATTGGCCCTTTTGTGATAGCTCAGGTACATAAGAATAACACCTTCAAATTGCAGAATCTGGAAGCGGAAGAGGTGTTTGATGGCCCAGTGAATGGGCATTTTCTGAAACTTTACTTTATTTGAGGCTCTGAGGCCTTGTTATTGTAAATTAGTAGTTAGTAGGTTGTTTTTGCTTACAGAATAAAATCCATGCCCAATGGAACAGTAAATGATAGTGTTAAGTTTTTAGTTGTTTTCAGGGAAAGGCATTTTGGTCTAGGGTTCTTGGGACCTCACAAGGAGGTTCCCATCCCCAAGTAGGAGCCAGATGTTATCTCCCAAAATAAATCTATTTTGATAGTATGAAGAATTCTAGTCATGTAATGAAATATTTGAGGATGACTAACAAATTGAAGGTCTATGTTTTTTCTATGGTTGAAAATTTTGGAATTTATATCTTTCGGTGGCTTAGGCGGGGTTCTTAATAGCTCATTAGCCACTGAAAGGCTTTGTTTCGGTAGCTAATAGTTTAATGCAGGATAAAGGTAAACCACTGAAAGCGTACCCGAGCAATTAAATGGTAAAAACACTTTCGGTGGCTTAGGCGAGACTTCAAACGACTCATTAGCCACCGAAAAGTGTTGCTTTCAGCAGCTTAGTGGAAAGACCAAGAAGGGTGTTAATTGCCGAAGGCAGACAAAAGCGATAGGGGTAAAGGCACTTTCAGTGGCTTAGGAGAGACTTCAGACATCTCATTAGCCATCGAAAGGTGTGTATTTTGGCAGCTTAGCGAATAGTTCAAGATAGGCTTTAACCGCCGAAAGCAGGAAAAAAGGCATGGGGGAAAAGGCGCTTTCGGTGGCTTAGGAGAAAGATATGACTTTTCATTATCCACCAAAAGGACGGGTTTTCAATGGTTAAAAGGAATATTCAGCGAGGCCATTATCTGCTGAAACCTGGGTTTCACCACGACGCTGGGAAAATGATTTCGATGTCTTGGGCGAAGGGATTATCATTTCATTAGCTACCGAAATCCATAATTCCCAAAGACTGTTAACCATCGAAAAGGCAAAAGAGAAAAACGGTTAGAAATCGGTCAAATCAAGCACTGTCAACAAGATAACGATCAGTAAAAGGAATGATAAAACACAGAAAGGACGGGAGTCTGCATAACTACGTGTGAAAATAAGTGAAGGAGGTCGTTATAAAACTGATAAAGGACTGATCGGATCTAAAACCTTCATTTTTCTTCCACTTATCCAAAAGAACAGCAGAAACGCTCACCAGGTATCTAGGTTTATTTGAAATATGATTGTTGGGCAAGGGTTATCGAGAAGATCAACTATAGCAATCACCTTATGACCTCAACATCCATCATTAAATCAAAATCCTTCATAATCAGTGCCAAAACTCTATTACATTTCACCTTTGAACTTAGCATTTCTCTCCACCAAAAAGCCATCTCTAAGAAGCAGCCTGCTAACACACTATCATATAGAAATTAAACTTACTTTTTCCAGGTACCCAAGAGTGGCATTCAACAAGATGAAGAAGGGAGGACCTGCTCTCAGGCAAGAGCTGGGAGATATCAGCTATTTGGAGGCACATCGAGAGGTTTATAAATTTTTCCAGGATGCTGGCTGCTATAGATTTTGTGAGAAGATACAAGGTTCACATCAGCAGCTGGATGAGGCATTTTCTCTCTCATTTGATGGATCCAAGGCAATCATAGGCAAAGAGGAATTCCACATAGATGAAGCCCTAATTACTGAAGTAACTAAACTCCCTAGCATAGGAGAGAAGTGGTTTAAGAATACCATACCAAAAGATGTGGAGTTCAGATCTTATCTAAAGCCTAAACATAGAGGGGTTGTGTGGAAGAAGAGTGTACCATCCTCCTAGCTAGAAGAGAGGTGGAAGCAACTGCTGAAGGCCATTGTGGTCTACATAACATGTGAAGGGAGATATAACAGAGCTATGATTTACCATTTTAAGTTGATGAACCACTTCACAGGTAAAATCCCACTAAATTTTCCCTTTTACTTACATAGGAGTTTGGGAAAAATGGCACACCAGGTGAAGACTCAGCCAACCAAGATTGCTGGCAGGCCGTCTCACCATGGCCTTATCCAACTGTTGATCCAAGAGTTGTTGAAAAGGAGGAATATGGCATGGCCTTATTTCTTGTTTTGGAATGGATTTGAAATAGGCCTTCAACCAGAAAAGAAGGGGAGGTCTCCTACCAAAAGGTATAGCACACCAAGGAGTGGGAGAAGAAAGAGAAGGGCCATATCCCCAGCAGTAACATAACAAGCTCCTTCCTCTTCCAAATCCAAGGAGGTCAAAAGAAACTTGGACTTCATTGAAAAGGGCTAGGAAGTTGTAGCACATAGTGAGAAAATTTTAAACCTGCCCTACTCAGATTCTGAAGAGGAACAAGAGGAAGGTGCAGACCTAGATCTACAGATTGTAGAAGTGACTAAAGAACTACCATCCCCTACACCAAAAAATCAAGAGGAACTAGCAGAGAAGGCTTCCTCTAGCAAGTCCAAGACTCAAAGCATAAATCAATTGCTGAGGCAAGTGTATGAGATGGAGATTTTGGAAAGGGAAATAAAGAAAAATAATGTTGCATTGACCAGTAGGAACAAGCTGCTACATAAGTCTTACCTAGAGCAGAGAGAAAGGTATATTTTCTTAAAGAGACTGAATACAAGGTACCTAAAAGACAATACTAGATTGTATAGGATGATTAGGCTTCAGAGACTGCAGCTGAAGGAGGCCAAGGAAAACCCTAGCAGCCACCCCATGTTGGAAACCCTAGCTGAAGCTACAGTTAGCCTTCATCCTCCATAAACAAGCCAGGTTGCTATTAACCCTCCTAGCACAGAGCCTACTGAAGAAGAAAGCTAAGCAGACAGACTAAACAGAACATTTTTGAAAGAAACCTAAGAATTTTTGGAAAACAGGGCTTTCGGTGGCTTAGGCAGACACTGGGGCAGTTCATTAGCCACCGAAAGCGCTGCTTTCGGCAGCTAACGGTTCCGATTTTTTGGCCTCTTAGCCACCGAAAGCAGACAAAGGCATAAAATTAAATTTTGACACGTAGGACCATTTTTGGGTGAATATGGATGGCTCAGGGACAAATTCTGAAGATGAAGGACGCTGAAGAAAAAATCATTGAAGGTGTGCTTCAGTTTTACTATGACATAAAGAGAGAAAAGGCCACCAACACTTAGTTGTCAAAGTGAAACAGTGACTTAACCAGCAGAGGGTCAGTGGCAGTGATTTCCAGCAGTTACCTTAGTTAACTGAAGGTTCATACAGTGAACTAATTCTACATTTAGTTAGACAAGTAGTTAATTAGGGTTTTTTAACCTAATTTTGCAAAAAACTATTATTTTGTTTATTTTTGTTAAATCAGATCCAAGTTTTCAGGATATGAGTATTTTGTAAAGGATATAAAGCCTAAGACTTATTTTTTTGAAAGGGTTCAACTTCAGGGACTTGTAGACCAATAATATTGTCAAGCTTCTCATTTTGCTCATGACCTAATATAAGCTCTTTTGTTATCAGTTGTTCAGCTTTCATTTCTATCTTTTCTGTGCTTATGCTTGAATGCATTATTCAGGTTATATTATGGTTTAATTAATGTCTGATAGTTGTCACCCTATTGGCATGTTGATGTGATTTGAATTATAAGTGCTTTCCTTATCATGATTTAGCCATTTATATGTATCTATTTTATGTATGAATCTGCCAACATGATGAGTTCTCCATCCCTGCACCATATTGTCAACCTCTGAACAGTGTTAACTAAAAGCCTTGTACCTAATTCAGTTTCATGCATGTCTTGAGAGTGGAAGGTCATATAGGTCACCTGACTTGATCCATTTTAGAAAACCCCAAAAACATTGTAAGTTACCAGGCATCCTCGAGCTGCAACCTAGAGGAGTTTCCTGGAGTGATAACACCATCTATGCCACATGGATGGATGACATGGAGGAGCCACATGGGAAGGAGTTCGGATGTGGAGAATCCACGCGAGAAGAGGGTTTGGTGTGGATAAGCCAATCGGACCTGTGTGAAGTTGTGGCCGCATATGATGGAGTCCAAAGGGGGAGGAGATCAGTTTGTCGAACATTAGATAAGATCAATGGTCACAGTTGATAGCACCTCAACAACTTGCTTGATTCTTAACACTATGAGGATGGGAATATCACCATTGGATGGTAGGGAATATCGACGGTTGTCCCTCACAACACCCTAGAAATGTGCATGGTGGGTAATAGTGCGTGAACATATATTCAACTGTTAGATTGTTTGGAAGATCAATGACCATGACCCATAATGCACCGGTAAAGTTTCCATTGGATAAAATGAGATGAGCAAGGAGTTGGGATGAAACCACCTATAGCATGTGTTAGTTTATGATTGATAACTCCTCCCCAAGGAACTTTTCAAAATTGTTTTCATCACAAGGATTTACCACTTTTGGTAATGAAAAAACTGTTGACAATCGATGTCAAGTGGTATTGTGCCTCGAAAACCAATGGAGGGTGACCTGGAAACATCACGGGGTTATATTTATACCATTATAACACCTCAGCAAGAATGTGTCAGGACACATTGTAACCCTTGATAGGTCAGTGGAAAATGACACTTTTCTTAGGATCCAGATTGTGTGAAATCGAATTATTTACAAAAAACAAAAAAACTTTAACACCAATTATTATTTAAAAATCAATAAATTTGGTCCTCGAGTTGAACCGTAGTTGTAGGAGCAGCATAAAATGGGTCAGATTTTAAATGAGAGTGGGTGTTATGGAACTTTCAAAATTTTTAAGTTTGGAGAAGGTGGAAAAGGGTACAACTATTAGATTTTTTAATTCCATAGTAGGTGACTAGAGCATTAGATCAAAAAGAGGAAAGTTGTTGAGTAATCATGGACACATCTACTATCTAGACCAATAGAGCACTTGTTCCAGTTCTCTATATATTATATGCTACAGGTGTATGAAGTTGTCCTCTGGGGTTAAATGCACCTACAGGAAATGTGTATAAATTGGGCCAATTTGATAATTTTGCAGGACCGTAACTTATTGCTCATAAATCATAATTGAGCATACTTATAGTATTTGGAAATCTTATCCAAAGGGGGACAATTTATAGAGTTAGATTCTGAATTGGTGATTTATATTTTTATTTAATTGATAAGGAAATTTCTTGTTGCCATAATTTGACAAAAACTGTCAATATGGGTATTTTCCTGAACATATGAAAAATGATTTTGACTTTCTAAAGAATGTAATAACTCTAACAAATGTGTTTATATGAACACTTTTGCAGATTTAGAATCATATCAGTGACTGCTAAGGGTCATCACTTAGTATAGTGTAGTTGGGAATTCTCTGGTCTTGGTTGGTCCAATACGATCATCATCATGGATGATGCACAATATCCTTATGAAGTTGATACATATGGAATGGGAGAGCAAATATAGTTGAAAATGCAGAGACATAATCCAGTTGTAGAAGAAACCAACTAACTCCTCCAGACATTGCAAAAACCATGAGGATTATAAGGGTGGATCTGCAGAGTTGTAGAGTAGACAATGAGAGGCTACTTAGAGATCAAGAAGATAAAAATCAATTGAATGCAATTATGCTTCAAAGTCTGACAGACATTCAAAGGAATATTAATTCTAGAAAACACTTAGAAAATTAGGAAATGAGTGGGAGTAGCTCAAGGAGGAACTCTCACAAGATCCCATAGTTCAAGAAGGATTTTTAGAGGCAAGTCATATACTCCAGAAATCTCGTTTAGTGATTCATTTGATTTTAAAGATTCTACTAAGGGATCAATATCTTCATCTCATGGGAAAAAGAGGAAGAGGTATTCCAAGGACAACTTAAATGGACAATTTACGAAGGAAAAACCTCCTACATTTGATGGTGAGATAAAATATGGTCAAGAAGGTGAGGCTTGGATTCTTGGGATGAGAAAGTATTTCCAAGTCTAAGACTACTAAGGAAATATGAAAGCAAGAGTGCCCATATTCAAGCTGAATGGAAGAGCATTTATATCATGGGATCACCTTAGGAAAGTGAAAAATATCAATGAAAGGAAGATAGTGTGGAAGTTGTTACACCTAAATCTTGTCACCTTCATGGTATGAGATGAATATCACATGGTTTGGTCTAATCCCTCAAGGTATGAAGTGAATAAATGGAGAAGGAGGCTTATTCCCTTGTTTTTCCGCTAATCTAAGCCACCACCACGCCTTGTCAGTTAACAACATGCCGTACTCAATATGGAAATGCACATTTCCCATTGACAAGAAGAGGTGCCACCACTTGTTTTCTTCATGCAGCAAGTGGTGCCCCTCAACACCGCATGTTACCCTTCTAGAGAGTGGGGTACTCGAAGGTAAAAAGAAGAAGTTTCAAGAAGTTTCATGAAGGAACCATTGTGGAACCTCATCCCTAAATATATGGATAGGTGGAGATCGAACTCCCTTATCTTTGGGATGATCCCACAACCTTCTCCTTTGAATACTCAACCCATTTTATCCATTATAACTTTTAAATAGTGTCTCACCCATCATGGGAAAAGAGAGGAAGATCGTGTTAAAGTATCAAGACTTTGGAAAAATAATCCCAAACCTTCTTGGAGTCATTAGAGGCATTAGAGGAAATTTCAACTCAAAATGGGCCTCCTAAGGAAAATTGATAAAATAATAGTTAAAATAATAAAATAATATTTATTAATTTTGGAGGAATAAAAGAAAAACTACTTTTTTGTTTGTATTTTCGACATGTCTCCCCTTGTTTTTACTAAAATTTCAATCGGGAGAGCTCGCTAGATGCGGAATTAAATTTCTCATCCAAAGAGTACCCACTCGACATACTTTTGGCGAGCCTCGCTACCCAAAAAACAAGAAATACCTAAAAATTTGATTTTTCAGGTATTTCTTATTTTTAGGGTAGAGGGGCCTGTCAAAAGTATGTCGAGTGGGTACTCATTGGATGAAAAATTTAATTCCGCATCCAGGGAGCTCTCCCGATCGAAATTTGAGTAAAAACATGGGGAGATATGTCGAAAATACGAACAAAAAAGTAGTTTTTTTTATGATACCTATCCCCAAATTTATATTAAAAAATTGTTTAAGAGGTGCTCCCTTTTTGAATTTTAAATAATTTGATTGGCTAATACATGATGACATGGAATTTGTATTATTTTTGGAAGCCCCATTTTAAATTGAAATTTCCTCTAATAAGGTCAAGTTTGAGGCAAGGTCAAGCTTGAGGCAAAATTCCATTGGTAGAAGCTCCCAATACCAAGGCTTGGTTGTGATCTCTCTGTATTTGATTATTAATACAAGCATTGTTTTCTTTCCCATAAACACTGTATATTTCATTATAATTCTTTGTTTATTGTCTGTCTCCTTGGTCATCGACATAGAAACATAGATTATCTTGATACTCTCATGTGGTATTTATTCTTTTATGTCTATTGCAAGTCCATTCACCACATATCTCAAGCACAACAAGTTCATACCATAAGATCCACCTATAAAAATGTATCAGAGCAGTTAATTCAAGTGATATAGATTTATAGGGAAATTTTCTTTGCATTGTAGTGTGTTTTGTTCTAGATCTGAACTATTCAGACTAAGGAAACATCCTTTGTCCACATTGGCTAATATTTTCCATCAACAAAAGTGTAGAATCCACTAGGGAAGTTCGAATTCTTGGTTTTTTATTGAGGTGAAATTTTCATCGTCATTTTCAATCGATAGATATGCTTGTGATTTGACATATTTGCTTTGAAATTGATATATATACCTCTTCTCACCTGTAATCCTTTATGCTATTGGCTTATTGAATCTTCAAATAAACATTTAGATTTTTATTTTCAGCTCTAACTCACTTCTTCTTCATGTTTTTGTGTGCTCAAAAATCATATTGGGCCATCACACCTAGGTTGTATAAAAAGTGCGGCCAACGCTCCTTTCCCTTGTGCAAATCACGATGCCACCACAATTTATCAGTTAACAGAGGGTGGCTCCACTGCTCTGTCATTGTTTACAGGGTGCAGTGATGGACAAACAGCTCTCTAGTGCAACCCAACAGCACGTGGTACCAGGTAAGAGCTTGGATCTTAACTTGATGTTGATGCTTAAGAACATCTTTCAGGTTTTAGAGGTATAACTCCTATAATTACTATGATCATCTAGCATTTGAAAGTGATTTTGTTCTTGGTTTTTTTTTCTTCTCAAGAAATTGTGATTGAGTTTGGTCTTCAAGAGATCCGTAGTCATATTTGGTTAAAGAATTGGTATGATTGAAAATAATTGGTTCTTGATAGACCTCTGGTCACTTTAGTTTGGGAAAGAAAAGAAAATATATTTCTTTATTTCTTCTTTGTTAGATGTAAAAGGTTTTGTGTGCTTGTCCTTTTACCAAAATTTTGAAAAAATCCATAAAGATATTATAAAGAAGGACTCTTGATTAGTTGTGCTAGACTCTCAAGTGTTCATTTTGCAATTTTCTTCTTGTTATAACAAAAAGAACACAAAAATTCTTTACATTTGGTTTCATTTTGTATTAGATTAAGAGAATTTGAAGTCTTTTGTGTGAAATTTTTAGTGCTCTTTTCAATTCGTTACTAGAAATCATAAATTTATTTTCAATTAAAGGTAGAAGACATTGTTTCACTTGAGTTTGGAGCGGAAAAATAGTTGTTCGATTTCAGTTTGGGATTTTTTTTGTGTGTTAAAAGGAAAATTGAACCTCCTCCCTTCTCTTAGGTAGGGAATTTACCGAAATATAAAGTGAAATATATTCATCTTCTTCTCTGCATGGTTTACTAGTCCAGATATTCACCTCAGGCGTCCACCTAACCATTCAAGATAAAATAAATGCACTAGCCTAGGGTAAAATTTATTAGCAAAGTGTGATAGGTTTGAGACGTGTTCCAATGTCGTTAAATGTAGGAGCTATTGTTATATTTCTGCACTGCATCCTGGGTACTATGTGGTTCTTCCATGTACACATTGGTATATCGAACGACATTTCATGTACCCTTGAGGTATATAGAAACGTACTTCATGTACTTGACGGTATATAGGAAGGTCCCTTTCGTACAGTTCTGCATTAGACATCACTACTATGGATTAGAGATCCCACGTACCTTGTGTATATCAAAATACACCTATAGGGATCCTGACACCATCTGAGTAAAGCCCTTTAGTCGTCTTATCATCGCAATACACCGAGAACAACACTCAGGTATATTACTACGTATTTGGCATCCTGGTAGTTGGGTATTCAGGAAAGGGTATAGTCCCAATCCTCCTTGTCATGCTCTACTCTTGGACCCTGTGGTATATAGATATTTGTGATGATATGACAAATCTTGTGAGGATCCTGACTTTGAATCCACCCCTCTCACACATTTGTTTATTTATTATTGTTTTCTTTGTCTGATTTAGTTAGAGGTTCTTTAGAGACAGTTTGACCTATAAAACTGGATGAATTCGCTTGGTGACAATCTCGTCGGATACAAGGATTGTCACCTGAATATCCTTTGAACCCTATGACTAGATCTCCTATGGACCAAGAGATGGATACTAATTCATAAGTAGGAAGTGGATCTCTTTCAGAATTGGAAGGAGTCACCATAATTGAAGAACAAGAAGAGTTTCCTTTCCCCTCTAATGTTCTAATCACTGACTATTTGCTGCCACCAATAGCGAAACCACCACCTTCTTCCCAAGGTTTTTCTTTTGAAATACATACCCTGAAAGGTTCAATGTTCAACCACCCCAATCTAGATTATCTAGTTGCTACTATGTTTGTTCCAAATGATTCATTCTGGATAACCACTCTAGGTCAATCCATTTATGAATTTGGTTCTACTAGTGCCACCAATGTCTATGCTATGGAATTGACTCCTGCCCCTAGAAGAGCTATGTCGTATATTCTACTGATTCATATCCTCGATATACCCTTTAACATGGCTTCTAGTCATGTTGTGGTTGATGCTCCTCATGTTCCCACAATTTCTAGACTTAGTGCGCACTCCACCCCACACACCGCTCTAGTAGCAGTTTCATAATCTATCGCGATTCTAGTTTTAAATTCTTCATCGAGAAGTCCTTCTATGCATTCTATGATTTTTTTTAATATAGTTGGAAATCATTATTTACCCTCCACATCCTATACAACCAGAGGTCCTTATGTGCATGTTTTACATAATGTTTCAAGAACCATGCCTCTGATCGTAGGAGCTAGTGGTTATGGTCTTGTTTCACCACCACCTGCATCTGCTTGGGCTAAGCCTCAATATACTTATGGTAGTGGTCAATACTACAATGGGGGTCATTACAATAACCCCCTGTATGTACCTTACCCAGGTAGTGTTTCAAATCAATGGACACAGCCTGTTTATCAACCTCAAGTCGTACCTAACCCTGTTCAACCTTTGATGGGGCCAAAAATTCCCAACTATCAACTATATGTAGGTTATAATGGACAAGCTCAGTTGACCTATGTCCCCACTGGGATTCCCATGCCTTATCAATCTTACAACTACCTACAATCGAAAATGAAACTCCCTTTCTTGGAAACATTGGATTTTCCAGATTTGTCAAAATTAATCAATGATCCCATTCTACATGACCCTTTGTGGCTCTCCATTCTAGTTAAGTTGTCATTGGACATTCCAAAGTTCAACGGAAAGCAAGGTGAAGATCCCAAAAATCACATGATGAACTTCCATCTATGGTGTTCTTCTAACTCCTTGATGGATGATTCCATTCGCTAATGGATTTTCCAATGGACATTAACTGGTATGACCGCAAAATGGTACATCAAACTCCCACAAAATTCATTTGTGGATTTCATTTCGTTGGAAACAACATTTCTCATGCACTTTCAGCTACCAATTCGTTATGAGACTGGTACCAATCTTTTGACTTATCTTTAGCAGGCCACCTCCACTGACATATCTGATCACATTCATGAGTGGAGGAGGCAATGAAGGTTGATAAAAATATCTTATCTAGATCAATTGCTAGATGACTGTTATAGCCCAAAACGACACATCTCTGCCTATGATCACTTTCCCATGATTTCGTCGCATGTCGGCACTTCATGAAAGTCACTGAAAAAACACCTATATTGGAGGACCCATATCTTGAGTTCTGTAACTCCGTTTGACCTCATTTCTATACTGTTGGAAAGGTATTTCAGTTAGCTAAAAAATTTTAGAAGACACCAAAGTCTGAAAATACCCAAAAATACCTTAAAAATGTGTTTTTTGTGTATGCGTGACTCTCCTTATGTGCAACTCACGCATCACTCGCGACTCTTGTGTTTTGCAAGTCGCACATGCATATATTCGCGGGTTTCTCTTGTGTAAACTCGCGTATCATGTGCGGGTTGTCCTCCTTCATAGTCGGGAATCTGTTTCTTAACATTAAAACATAAAAACACGCCTTTTGAGTTAGTTTGGGTAGTTATACAACTGACTCCTTCAGTTGTAACCACTTTGGCTTCGCCCCTAACTCTTCTTCATCATATAAATAGAGGTAGGGAGGTCCATGAAAGGGGACTTGTATTTTTGCACTATTATGCTGGAGGAATCGGGACTCTCTTTTCCCACACCTTTGCCCTGGAGGTCTTCCCCTTGTGTTGCAGAGCTTGGAGGTTGAGTTCTTTGGAGAAGAGAAGCAGCAGATCTAGATCAAGGTTTGGTGAGGTGCCAAACTTGAAGAGAAGGTATATTTGTACTTGTTTTCAAGATTAATAAAGATGTGATGTCCTTCTTCTTCCCAAATCATTGTTCAATGTGTGATTGAATTTTTGTTTATGATCATATGATGATGTTATTCAGATCATTTGTTTATGTTTATTTGATTATCATTGTCTTATATGTGGTCATAATGGTTTGAGGAAGGTATAACTTGTTTTCCAGGTCTCTTGGAGTGAGAGGAGCAAGAGGAGGATTGAAGAGAAAGCTTGGACCAGCCTTCAGTTAATCAGGTGTGGAGCTTTCTTATCTCTGAAACTTGCTGTTATATACTTGCTGAACATTGTGCATCTCTCTTTCAACCCCAGTACGTTGATGGCCTCTTAAACCCTAGCCATAGGATACTTTCCTTTACAACAGAACTGGCGACTCCGTTGGGGAGAGCCTTGTTTGTTTGGGGTTTCTCTTGATTTCTTTCAGTCTTTTGCATTGTTTCAGGTCCTTCTTGCCACTTAGGAACACTTTATAAGTCTGATAGCAAACCTTCCCTGCCTTCCTAAGGCATTTTGTTGATCTTTTTTAAGATTTTCCTCCCCATTCGCGACTTGCTTTTTTGAACAGTCATGAATGCAAGCTTGCAAGCTTGCATTCGTGGGTTGCTGCATTGAACAGTCACGTATCATGGGTGACCTGCCCTTATAGACAGTCGCGTATATACCTGGAAGTTAGGATTTTTTAAGTCAATTTTGCTTTTTCCTATTCTTTTGGGTAATCCTTGTTTACGAGTGGTGTCTCTTTATGAATGCTGTGTAGCTTGACTGAAGACTTTTGGTGATCACCCTACCTTCTTTTTCAAAAGCCTTTGAGTCTTTTTGCTTGGAGTAATCCTTGCTTTTTTGCTTTATTAGATCCAAGTTTACCCAAAGCACAGTGCATTTCAGGTGCATGGTGGGTCTGTTAAGGTCTTCTACAGGTGCATGAATCCAGGGAGTTTGTGTCATTCTTTTTGTTGTTCTTTATCTATGTGGTAAGCCCCTTTTATAGCATTAGGATTTACTCTTTGCTCTTTCACCTGTCTCCTTTGCTCGGTTTGCTTTTTGGTCTTTTGTTTCTGATCAGCCTCTATTAGTGGCCTTTGTTTGATTTTAGAAGCTTGTGGATGTTGTTTTCCTCCTCCTTTGGTTGGTCTACTTCACCTTGCCAAAATAGTTGTCTTGTCTCTTATACAAGCCTTTCTTCCATGTAGGGTTTATGCTGACTTTAGTTGGTTCTAGAGTTTGTTGGGTGGTTTCATAGCAAAGTTCCTTTTGCTTTGTTCTTTTTATCTGCATGCTTTGTTTGTAGGTAGTTTTTCTTTTGCATTTTATAAAAGAAAATTAAAAAGAACTTTTATTTCTTGCTTTTCCCCCTACTTCTTTCTTGGGTTTGACCTTATTGGACAAGGTACTGAGCAGCCTTTGTTTGTAGGTTAGATTGATGCTTGGGACTTCTTGACCTTTGTTTATGTCAGTATTTATGCTCAGTTTTTTCATTCCAAAGTGTTGGCTTGTTTACTTTTGTAAGCTTTCCTTTTAAAAGAGGTTTATATTCAACTTTAGGGAAACCTAGGGTTCGTTTTCAGGGTATAAAGTAGTTGTCTATTTGCTTTGCTTTCAGGACTTGTTTGCATTAGTTTATAGGCTGATTTTTCTTTTGCATTTTATAAAAGAAAAAGACAAAACATATGTTTGCTTTATATGCATGTAGATTAGGCTGTTAGTCTAGATTGCATAGCATAGCATTGTTTTTGAAAATTTAAAAAATATAAAAATATTTGATCTTTTTTGGCTTTCAAGTTATTTGAAAATATAAAGAGAATAGCTATTTGCTTCTTTGCATCTCATTTCTGTTTGCTTTGTCATTTTGTTTTCATTTCTTGAGTCAAAACACCACATTAGTTTCATGCCATTTACCCTCTGAGTAAGAAATAGCCCATAAAATAAACGATATAATTTTAAAAATTATTAGCAAGTTTTATTTTATAGGGTCATACACCTACTAGCTTAGGCTAGAATTGTGGGTTAGGGTGTTTCAACTCCCCACAAGTGTTAAAATTTCAGACGTAGTTGGCCTATCACTAGGTAAATCCTTGATTCTACCACTGTATCTGGGAAGCTCCTCTCAAACGGGAGTTAAGCACGAGGCCGCATGGAGGCTTGGACAGAGGAGATAACCCTCCGAATCCTTGTCAAAGCGTAACTCAGGAATTTTGCGCATCTGGGGATTCTGTCTAGGAAGAATTTCGGGCTCAGCTACCCTGCCCATGCATACGAGTTCAGCTTGCGACTGTCCCCCCAGATAGTAGGTATTATCAAGGTAGCCTTTAGTCTCTTGTCTTTTAGGGCTCATACACAGGTAAACCGGAAGGTTATTTCTGGTTCACCTCGGACGGACTTGGAAGGTAACCCTTGTGGAAAGTGCAGGAGGGTGGTGGGTGATTCCTCCGCTTGTGCCTGAGAACCCCTCAAGGACACCAAATAATTGTTCATCGGCCTTCTTCTGGAAGGTATATCTTTATAGCCTGTTTAGATTGCTTGAGACTCTAGGATCTTTTTAGTGAGTGTTGTGTGGTTTGTCAGTACTTAGTGGGCCTTTAGGTGTCTGCTTTGTAATTTTTGTTGATCATCAACCTCAGAATTTGTCTCTTGTTTTGAAATTATGGCTAAGACCCCTTTGAACACCAACCAAGAGATCCCTTCAATGGGAACTCCTTGTCATATTCCTCTCACAGGGAATGTTGGTGTTCCCTTGATGGCCACCTTGAATCTTCCGGGATTCACCATAGGGCTACCGGTGTGGTTGTTTTCCACTCCAACTGTCCTGAATGCTCCTGATGCTTCTCAAGTAAGCACCTTATATCAAGGGCATCAAAACACTATCTCCCCTTCACCTGTAGTTAGTTCTCCTCCTCCTTCTACCTCATGCGGTGAAAGTACTGATACTAGTAACCGGCAGTCTAAAAGGAGTAAAAGAAGGAGGAATAGGAAGAAAGCACATATGCAAGGGGGCACCCGTTCAACCTCTGCAAGTCAAGTTGAACCTCTCCACCCAGCCTCAGTTGTTCAGGCTGGGGGCACCCATCCAACCTCTGCAGGTCATGTTGGATCTAGTCACTCAACCTCTGGTGTTCACGTTGAGTGCACCCGTTCAACCTCTGGTTTTCAAGTTGAACCATCCTATCCAACCTCTATTGTTCATGTTGGAGCTATCCATCCAGCCTCTGGTGATCAAGCTGGTGGGATCCTTCCAACCTTTTCACGTCATGTCGGATCCTGTCACTCAACCTCTGGTGTTCAAGCTGAGTGCATCTATTCAACCGCTTGTTTTCAAGTTGAACCTTCCTATCCAACCTCTGTTGTCCAAGTTGGATCCAACCATCCAGCCTCTGGTGATCAAGCTTGTGGGATCCTTCCAACCTTTTCAGGTCATGTCGGATCCTGTCACTCAGCCTCTAGTGTTCACATTGAGTGCACTCGTTCAACCTCTGGTGTTCAAGTTGAACCTCCCCATCCAACCTCTGTTGTTCACCCAGCCTTTGTTGCTCAAGCTGGGGGCACACACTCAACTGCTGCAAAGCATGTTGATCCTAACCATTCAACCTCTGTTTTTCATGTTAATGGTGCCCGTCCAACCTCTACAAGTCATGTTGGACCCAGTCTCTCAACCTCTGCCAGGCACGCTGGGGGCAGTCTCTCAGCCTCTGTACTTCACGCTGGAGACAATTCGTCAACCACTGCGAGTCATGTTGACACTGTTGACAAGTCTACCCGTTCAAAACACAAGCTCAAGTTTCCTTGTAAGCTTTGTGAGGGAGACCACCTTACTTATAAATGCCCTTCTATTGCGGAGGTGCGAAGAGTTTGGATTCATGGTCATCCTGTTTTTGAACATTATGGAGTCTCTCAACAACCAGCCTCTCTTAGTGAGGTTGGATCCAGTCACCCAACCTCTGTTGTTCATGCTGGGGGCAAACTCTCATCCTCTGCAGGTCATGTTGAGAGCAAACAGTCATCCACTGCTAGTCATGTTGACTCAGTTGAGAAAACTGGTCGTTCGAAGCATCATCTTAAGTTCCCTTGTGTGCTATGCAAGGGAGATCATCTTACTCATATGTGCCCTGCTATTCCAGAGGTGTGAAGAGTGTGGTCCAAGACTCATGGATTTTGTTCTTCTGAACACCCTATAGTTTCTCAACACCCTACTCAACCTTTGGTTGATCAAGTGGTCGAACAAATCTCATATTTGGTTGATCCCACTCTTCTTTCGGAGAGTGATCCTCATGTGATTGAACCAATGTCATCTTTGGTCAATCCCACTCTCCCTTCGGAGAGTGATTTTCATGAAGCAGTTGAATCGATTCCATTATCGATCAATCCCACTCTTCCTTTGGAGAGTGATGTGTCTACTAGTCACATTTTCTTCACTTCCAGTTCGGATTTTACTGAACAAGGGGGCACTGAACTTGCTTCAGATCAACCCCCACCAAGCTCTCAAATTGCTTCCTTTGATTGGGATAGCCTAGTTGAGCCGCGCCTTCCTTCCCATGCACCTTTCCAGATAAAGGTCAAAGTTGAACCCTATACAATTGCTCGT
>LPNX010002491.1:279243-332627 GCA_001517045.1 Pseudotsuga menziesii
TTTTCATTATTGATCGGTAATCAAACGGTTTCCTCCATGTTCGACTTCAACTCTTTTATTCGCATGGTTAGGATTTGTACCCTTTTTGGGCGGTTTGGATTGAAGACCTTGGGCCGACGGTAGCATTGTCTCATTTTGCTATTTCCCAAGTTGCGCAAGACCTTGTTATACTTTATATGACATTTTGTTGAGACATAGATCCACCTTGTATTTTTGTGGCTATGATCGATTGTTGAGCATGGATCCACCTTGTTCATTTGTGGCCATGGCTCCTTTAGATTTGATATGGCGCCTTTTTGCATATTAAGCGACCATGATAGTTTCATCAGTTATACATATGTTGGAGCCGCCTATATCTTTATGGCGATGTTTTGTATATGGACGTGTATGTTCTAGAGATCAATTTTCTGACATTTATCTCTCTTACAGGTACCTTCACTCGAGCCTTTCGATCTTGGATTCTCTGCTCTCTCTCTCCATCCTCAGCTCTTTCCTTTATAATGTATTTCGGCTATGATCTTCCCCTCTAACCTCACACATTAGGGGGCATCTTTTATAGCCCAAAATGACACATCTCTTCTTGTGATCACTTTCCCATGATTTCGTCGCATGTCGGCACTTCATGAAAGTCACTGAAAGTCACTGAAAAAACACCTATATTGGAGGACACATATCTTGAGTTTTGTAACTCTGTTTGACCTCATTTCTACACCGTTGGAAAGGTATTTCAGTTAGCTAAAACTTTCTAGAAGGCACCAAAGTCTGAAAATGCCCAGAAATACCTTAAAAATGTGGTTTTTTGTGTATGCGTGACTCTCCTTATGTGCAACTCGCGCATCACTCGCGACTCTTGTGTTTTGCAAGTCGCGCATGCATATATTTGCGGGTTGCTCTTATGTAAACTCGTGTATCATGTGAGGGTTTTCCTCCTTCATAGTTGCGAATCTGTTTCTTAACATTAAAACATAAAAACACGCCTTTTGAGTTAGTTTGGGTAGTTATACCACTGACTCCTTCAGTTGTAACCACTTTGGCTTCACCCCTAACTCTTCTTCATCATATAAATAGAGGTAGGGAGGTCCATGAAAGGGGACTTGGATTTTTGCACTGTTATGCTGGAGGAATCGGGACTCTCTTTGCCCACACCTTTGCCCTGGAGGTCTTCCCCTTGTGTTGCAAAGCTTGGAGGCTGAGTTCTTTGGAGAAGAGAAGCAGCAGATCCAGATCAAGGTTTCGTGAGGTGCCAAACTTGAAGAGAAGGTATGTTTGTACTTGTTTTCAAGATTAATAAAGATGTGATGTCCTTCTTCTTCCCAAATCATTGTTCAATGTGTGATTGAATTTCTGTTTATGATCATATGATGATGTTATTCAGATCATTTGTTTATGTTTATTTGATTATCATTGTCTTATATGTGGTCATAATGGTTTGAGGAAGGTATAACTTGTTTTCCAGGTCTCTTGGAGGAAGAGGAGCAAGAGGAGGATTGAAGAGAAAGCTTGAACCAGCCTTCAGTTAATCAGGTGTGGAGCTTTCTTATCTCTGAAACTTGATGTTATATACTTGCTGAACATTGTGCATCTCTCTTTCAACCCCAGTACGTTGATGGCCTCTTAAACCCTAGCCATAGGATACTTTCCTTTACAACAATGACTGGTTCACAAAGTCATTGTTGCCCCCTATTTTCAGAGATGTGACTATGGGAGGTGTTGTTGTTGAGGAATAGGTTATTAGCCGTCCACAATACTTCGACTTGGTTTATTCCCAATCTGGAACATTATACGACTTGATCCCTCATGCTCCTCATCCCAGCACTGATCCTTCCAATCAATCCCCATTCCATAGCAAAACCCACCAAGCAAGCGAGTTCTTCTCCTGAAACAACCTCAACTCCTATTGTTTCAATCGAGGTGAGTGCAGTTCAATATTCGCAATCACCTAGAAATAAAAAGAAAGGTAAAGGGAAATAATAATAAAATGGAAACCAGCGGGAGAACTCAAAGACTACGACTCCAAAGAATGAGTTGAAACCGAAGCGGAAAACTAGGTATCCCTACCTTTTGTCTAGAGATGACCACTTCACTAAGAAATCTCCTAGACATGAAGAGGTTAATATATTTTTGAAGAATAATCTTGTACCGGTAATGTTTAACAACCCTTTCCCATCCCAACAACAATTGATATACCATGCGTCTTTGCATGGTACCTCTTCTTCCATGGAATAAATCAAGATGATGTTTGCCGAAACAGTTGGATTAACTGCGCGAAAACATACATATGACAAACCTACAAAGAAAAAGGACCAAGGTGCTTCTTTTGAGAAGAATCCTTCTCCACCTCCTTCTACTAGCCCTCTTACCATCAAAATAAAAATCTTTACACAATTTTACGTATGCCTAAGATTACAATCCAAAAAGCAGTATTTAATCCTACCGCTTGAGCTACCCAATTTTATAATATCGTCAAAGACTTGGGTCAAGCACTCGGTGTTATGTCTACTCTGGAAGTACTCCAAACTTGTCCTACTCAATGTAAAAACTTGTTGTTAGCTCTAGGGGCTTTAGATCCAGATAACTCTAATACGATTACCTTTAATGTGGATAGCTTTAAACCGAGGTTATCTCACCAACTCACGTTCTATATCACGACCAAAGTGATTAGTAGGAAGTTTCATCGTACCATACTAGATGAAGGGGCCTCCACCTCGGTAATATCTATGTCTTGTTGGAGAGCCATTGGTTCTCCTGAGGTTAAACATTTGCTGACCACGTTGAAATATTTTGACGAACGAGCTTTCCAGCCCTATGACTTGTTACCGGATTTGTCTACTGAACTAGGGAGAAAAATCGTCTCTATTCAAGTAGAGGTGGTCGAAACATCATTGGATTACAACCTTTAATTAGGGAGGAATTGGTTCTATGTCATGATGGAATTTTCCTCATCAGTGTTTCATTTTCTCTAGTTTCCTCACCAAGGAAAAATTGTGACTATCAATTACCTTGATTACTGCTCCCCGGATGTCACTTACTATTATAACTGATTTTACCACACCAAGTAGATCACACATTTATGGCCTTCCCTATCCCTCTGCAAACTCTTTGGACCCCATGGACCTATATTATACTTTGATTTTCCAATATCATCCCCAAAAATTGCCTGTTTATACCTATACACGACTTTTAAAGCAATACTCATGTGTATACGCAACTTTTGACCTCAAACCCGCATACATTGGGATGTGTGAAAAATGAAAAATATTTTTGGAATTTTCCTCATATGAGTCTGAATAAATTGACTCTAGGCCTTCCAAATGCCTTGATAACACTCGGATTCACCCCTCCATTACCTCTTTGGAGTGATATATAAGGAACCCCCTGGATACATTAAAGGAGGAGAAATTGAAGAGTAAGGAAACTATAGTCCATTGTTGCCTCAATTGCTTATACTTGAGTCTTCATCCCTTTGTCCCTTGGAGCACATAGTTTTCTTCCCAAGCTTGCCTTTTCTTTGTGAGATTACTATAGATATATGGAGGATTGAAGTGGTGGAGGCCCAAGTGGAGGACTTGGTTTCTCTGGTTTGCAGAAGTGTCAACAAAGTTTGTCATTATTGTATCTCTGATTTATTAATAGAAATATCTATTCCTATCCAATTCGTGTGCATTTTGAATATGAATATTGAATCCATGGATGCATTTAATTGATTATATATGCTAGAGTAGCTCTAACACATTTATATATACCATGCTTGCTTGCTTTGTTGTTGTTGAGAGCAAATTATAATTGTAATTGCATTGGAAAAGATCAACGGGGATCTACTTCAACTGTCCAGAAAAAGGTACGATTCTATATCCCTTAGTGTTAGATTTGCTTAATGCTCTTGCATATTGCGAAAGATTGATTTGGGTATCATAATGTCTGTTGTGGTACCCCTAAGCCATAGGAATTTTCTCTCCGTAACAGAATTGGTGACTGCACTACGGATGTTCCTAGTTTTTTTTTCTTTGGGGATTGGGTATACAATGTGCTTGAATTGCTCTTTATTTCTCTGTTTATATGTAGACTCTGGAGGTATGTTTACCCAATAGTGTCCTATAGGATTAATTTGGTCTTGTATTAGCATTTTACCTCTTTTTCTTCCTGTACATGAGTATTTACATTACAGTCATGTACACAAGTGGTTTTCTCTTGAATTCCCACATATGTACGCAGGTTTATTGCATACAGTCGTGTATGCTTTTGTTTTGAGCTTTATTTGGGAGATTAAGTGTTGTTGGGTGAGTTTTGATGATTTTTGAGTATTCTTGGGTGTTGCTGGTGTCTATATACAGTCTTTCTTTCTGACCAAAGACCCCTTTTGATTTATTTTCAATTAGGTTTTGTTCTTGTCAATCATTTTTTCCTTTTTGTTTTGGGATTAGTGCATTATATATCTTTTATCTTGGTGCCTTTCTTGGATATTGTTTGTGAGTGGTTGTAGGGTTTGAGAGTTGTAGGGTCTTTTATTACTTTTTATATTTCACTTATTTCAAAAAATAAAAATAAAATATTTTGCTTTTGCATAATTATGTATTCTTGCATTTTTGCACTCCCATGGTACTTGCATTAGGTTTTGCTTATTGAATTTTATTCAGGTATTCATTTAGAAATGATTTCATTATCATTTAAGAAAATAAATTGCATATCACATAGTGGCATACCCTATTTTTCATTCTACAAAATTGCACTTGGCATTGTTTGTTAGGTGTGCACATTTATTTCACTGTTGAGTCACAATATAATTAGTTGCACGGCCATTTCCTTTTTAGTAATTACAGCCATTAAAATCAACATTTAATTAAAATGAACTACACATTTTTTTTTATAGGGTTCACTAACAATATTAAGATTTAGAGTATTGGAATAGTTCATCGTGAGTTAATTCTCCAAGACTACTAAACACAACAATTAGGTGTATGTCCAGGTGAGAGTGAGAAATCCTTGGTATAATTAGTGTTTCTCAGGAAGCTCCTCTTACACAGGAGTCAAGCATGAGGCAGTGCACATGATTATGATTGGGATAGCCCTTGGTCACTTTCTGTGAGCGTCGAAGATATTTCCAGGATAGTATTTGTATGTAGGGGCTTTTGAGGTACTGGTTGGTGCTTTCGAGATTTGGGCTTTGCTACCTTTCCCATACAGTGGATCCCTCCTGTGACTGTCCGCCTGAGAATTGATTATAATGGGGTGACCTTAGTTTCCTTACCTAGGTATCGCAAGGGATACTTGCATAGGTTATTTTGTAGGTGTCCTGGCCAGGTAGGGGTTGGACAGCACAGTCTCGTTGAGAGGTTGAAGCTGAGGGCCACTATAATTGGTTATGAACCTTCGCTTATAGTGTATGGGAGTCTCAAGCCTCTCCTAGGTGAGGCATACTTGCTGCATTCGAGAGCTCACATATCCTCCCCTTAGTTTTCTTTTTTTTGTTGTAGATTTTCTTAAGAGTGTTCTCTATGTACGCTATATCGCTTAGGGTTACGTAGCTAGATTGAGTCTTTTTCTTTTGTTGAGTCATAGTGGATCCAGGTGCAGCACTCCATCATTCTCATCATTTAGCAGGACTTCTGCCTTCTACGTCTCCTCCTCCTTAGGGATAGAGAACTAGACAGTCCAGGCAGACTACTTCACACTTTTATTCACACATCGATCTCACCATGAGCCTGAGATCTCGAACCACCCTCATTCTCCACCTCTTGTTTGGGAGGTTCAACCTTCAATCACATATGGGACTCCAGTAGGGTCCGATCCTTCTGTGGCTGGGACATCACCTAATGATCCATCATAATTTATGGGCTACATGAACGCAAACCGCCAGTATTAGTCACATAGTTCGCGCGATGAGACTCACCATGCACCCACTAGCACTAGCACAACTAGGTATGGCATGCTATACCTTCCCAAGACTGATCCAGCACCCAATGTCAGATCAGGTGTAAACCTTGGTTTTGTTCCTGGGGCACTTCCATTCCTTTCCAAGCAGAGAGTTTTGGTAGCACTAGTCATATTGCACCTTCCATCCCTGCGTTGGGAGGACCTTCACACATGCATCCTAGGCATATCACTACAATTCCCATTTGTGGGACTAATCCTAGACATGTGAATATTGGGGACACAAGTTACATCCGTTCCCATATTCCATCCTTCTTCAACACTGGTTTCTTCAAATGCATTTTTGATGCCACATCCTCCTCCTAACTCACATGATCCTTCGGTCCAGAGTTCTACCATTATTCATGTTCGTTCCGCGTTTGCGCACACTGTAGTGTCACAAGGCTATGTGCCTCCTTATGTGTCAGTCGGGTATGTGCCATCTTATGGACCAGCTTATGGACCATCCTATGGAGTGTCTTATGGAAAAACTTATACACCTAATGGGTCTAGGTATCAACCCTCTTATCAGTCTCTTAACTATGGCTTTGTAGCACCCCAGCCTCAAGGTACTCCAAAATACAGTACAAAAACCTATATGGGTCAAATGGGAGGAGGTTACTATCTTACTGGCCAAGGCCATGGTTTCTATAGCAATCAAACCAATGTGAACCAGCCCTATAAGGGAGCATGGAACCAAATGGCTCAGCCTAGGCTCCCTTTCCTTGCAACGTTGAATCTACCCGACTTGTCGAGATTGAAAAATGATCCTGTGTCTCATGACCCAGCATGGTCGGTCGTTCCCACCAATATTCCTTCGGACATTCCAAAGTTTGAAGGTAATATGGGTGAAGATCCCGGTGAACACGTCACATCGTTCCACCTTTGGTGCTCTTCAAACTCCTTGAATCATGATTTGGTTCATTTAAGGCTATTTCAATGCACCCTCATGGGGCCTACAGTGAAGTGGTACATAGAGTTTCCTGGGGGGGCTTATACATCATTTAATGACTTAGCTATGACCTTCCTCAATTACTTTCAGCTACCCATGCATTACGATGCCGGTACTAAACTCTTGTCAACATTACGGCAGGACAAAGCCACCCATATCTCTGATCACATTCAAGAGTGGCGTAGATGGAAGATATTGATTAAGGCCTTCATACCACCAGAGTTCCTTTTGGAATGGTTCCTCAAGTATTTATTTCCTTACATAGAGAAGGATTTTTCCACATCTGGAGTGCAGAATGAGAAACAAGCTATCTTTAGAGCTCAACAGTTGGATTTGATCTATGCTCAGTTTGGGCTCTTGTATGAGATCATACCGAACACACCTAGATCCAATTTTGACCCAAAGTTTAAACCTGGGCCACATGTCAATGGCATTGTTGGATCTGCAAGTGTTAAGCCTGCAAGCTTAGTTACAAACCAAATGAACAACTTGTTTATTAACTAGCCTGCGTCAGGACAAGCTATGGATTTGTCTCATCCTACCCAAAAGGCAGATGTACTTTCAGTGCAATCGTCGAACCAGAAAGGTAACCAGCAACCTAGATGGAATAAAAAAAAAGGTAAAAGCAATCGAAAGGGTGGGAATAGGATTGAAAATGATAATAATGACAAGAACAACAATAATGTTGGGGGGACAAGAAACCTAACCATAAGGTTAAATTTCCTTGTAAGATTTGTGGAGATGATCACCTCACACACTTATGTCCTCGAATAGAAGATGCCTCAAATTTCATCACACAGAACCCAGCTGTGTTGACAAATCCTTTACCACAAAATTAGAATATGAACTCAAGGACCGTGGATCCTGGTAGTGCTTCTAGTGGGACTCCAAACCTATCGGACACCATTAGTGGCCATGGTTGTATTAATATGATTTCTGTCAAAAATTTTGTGACACGTTCTAAGGATTAGGGTACATTACAACCAGACCTAGGGAAAGAACCTGCTCCACTTGAGAGCCCTTTGTGTATCGAAAAACCTAGTGATAAGATTGAATCTCCACCTTGCATTCCTAAGGGAGTCTTAAAGAGTTCGGGGCACAATCCTAATGCCTGAACCACCCAAAACTATTTTATCATCGAGGATTTGGTCCAAACTCCTTTTGTGATGTCTTCTTTAGAAGTTAATCCAACTTGTCCTCCATAAAGGAAATCCTTGTTGTCTTCTCTTGGGGTTGCTGATGGAAGCTCTCCATCAATGATCAAATTTGAAACTCATGGAATCCAGCCTTGCTTGCCTTACTATGTGTCCCTTTTGGTTCGTGTGGAGTACCTAAACAAAACCATCAAGCGCATAGTGATTGATGAAGGCGTTGCAGATTTTGTGATGTCTTTGTCATATTGGAAGGGGTTCGGTTCTCCTATGTTGTCTAAGTTGGACACCATGTTAACTGCATTTGACGGAATATTGTTTTAGACACACGGCGTTCTTCCTTCCCTTGAGGTCCAATTGGGGGGGAAGACAATTGCAATCGAGGTCAAGGTGGTTGATGTGCTCCTTTACTATAATGTTTTACTAGGTAGGAACTAGATTTATAACATGCAAGCAGTCGCATTGTCACTCTTCCAGGTTGCTTGTTTTCCTTTGGATGGTAAGATTGTGACGATCGATCAAAGATCCTTTGATAATTCTAGTTCAAAAGCATAATTGGGAGCTTATATCCTGGTTATCGATCATTCTCAGCTGGCAACTAATAATATTGGGGTGGGCATGTATCCTTCGTTAATGGGAACTTTTAGTTGTATCACACTCATTCTTATGATCGGGTCTAGTCTTGGTAGGGCTTCAACTTCGTTGAGTTCGGTTACTTTTCGCACCTCGCATATGGAGGATCCTTGGAATCTTCCTTCTTTGAGTACTTAGGGTGATTCTATACCTTAAAATATGGGCATGTCATTTTCTACATCTATGGTGGCTTATCAAGCTAATCTTGATTCAGTTGTAGAGTCTAGTCCTTCCTCTTCGCGGCCGGAGGAGGAGGACCCTTATGCATTGCCTGCTTGGGCGGTAGTGTCATCTCACTCACATGACTACCTTGATGACATATTTACATCGTACGAGGCTATTCTCGAGGCTATGTCTGGTTTAGAACAACCTTGGGGAGATTTGAATCATAGATATTATTTTCTCCCTAAGCTTGATGATATTGAGTGTGATGACTATAAGGCAATCTTTAGCGAAAAAATTGGTAGGCCCGTGGTCCCACTAGGCTCTCCTAGCAAGTATGCCAAAGGGAATATGGATAACTTGTCACCAACTATACCTATCAATATTTCTTGCATTCCTGGAAAGATTGAAAATGTGTACATTGGGGCGGATTGTTCCCCCGATGATATTAGAGAATACACCGAGCTTTTTAAAAATTTCGAGATGTCTTCGCTTGGCCATATGAGTAAATGCCGTGAATTGACCCTCGCATTGTCAAGCATGAAATTAAATCCTATTCGGATGCTAAACATGTTCGACAATGTTTGCATCCAATGAATCCTAGGAAAGCACCCACTATTAAGGCAGAGATAGAGAAGTTACTCAAAGTTGGCTTCATATATCCCATTCCCTTGATGTAATGGGTGTCGAATCTCATTCCGATGGATAAGAAGAAGGGAACGATCTGTGTATGCACTAATTTTAGATATTTGAATCGTTCTTGTCCTAAGGATAACTTCCCCGTACCATTTATTGATCATATTTTGGATGAGTGTGCAGGGAGTGAAGTTTTCTCCTTTATGGATGGCTTTTCTAGATATAATCAAATTCATATTAACCCGAGGACCAGCACAAGACTTCCTTCATTTGTCCTTGGGGTACTTTTTCATATTGGAAGATTCCCTTCGGACTTAAAAACATCAGAGAAACATTTCAACGGGCTATGACCTTCGCCTTTCATGATCTTAAAAATATTATTGAAGTGTATTTGGATGACTTAGCTGCTCACTCTTGTATGAGGGTGTGTCATCTTTATCATTTGCGTTTGGTTTTTGAAAGATGTTGTTGTTATAAAATTTGGTTAAATCCTCATAAGTGCATCTTTTGCGTGAAGGTTGGTCGCTTACTAGGGTTCATTGTTTTCAAGGAGGGTATAAGGGTCGGTCCTTTGAAGGTTGATTCAATACTTCAATTGTCTCCCCTGTGTAACATTAGACATCTTCAATGTTTGCAAGGTATGGCGAACTTCTTGTGAAGATTCGTCGTCATTTTTTCCTATTTGACTAAAGGTTTCATGCATTTGTTGAAGAAAGACACTCTGTTTATTTGGGATGAGCGATCCCAGGAGTCTTTCGATGGTTTGAAGAGAGCCTTGGCATCGGCCCTCATGCTTAGTCTACCCGACTATAGCCGTGACTTTTTCATAAATGTGGTCGCATCTCAAGAGACGATTGGTATGGTATTGGTTCAAGAGGATGAGGAGATTCATGAGCATGTCATCTACTTTCTTAGTCGGAACCTTATTGATGTGGATCTTCATTATACCCATGATGATAAGTTGTCCTTAGCTACCATCCATGTGGTTTAGCGTTTGAGGAATTATATCCTTCTTCACTAGAATTTTGTTATAGCTCACATTAATCCATTTCAGTTCGTCCTCACCAGAAGGATGACAAGGGGGAATTATAATAAGTCGATTTTGATGTTGCAAGAATTTGACCTCGATTTTCTTTTGGTGAAGTCGAAGAAGTGATTGATTTTTGCTGAGCTTATATCTTATTTTTTTAGTTTGGATGAGGGAGAGGTTCGCGAGGACTCTTTTGTTGATGAGCACATTTTTCTCATTTCGACTATGAACCCATGGTATGGGGACATTATTGTATACTTGCAAACCTTTAAGTTTCCTTCTCACCTCTCACGAGATGAGCGTCGACAACTACGTCATGTAGCGAATAATTACCTCATTGTGGATAACAGTTTGTACTGTCGTGGGGTTGATTCCATTTTGCATCGTTGCTTAACTCACGAGGAGGGTGAGGTTGTGCTGAATGATTCCATGGAGGGGCATGTGCTGGTCATTTATACGGGCTTGCTACAGCTCAAAATATTTTTAGGGCGAGATATTTTTGGTCGTCCATCTTTAAATATTGTGTTAATGCATTCAATTGGTGCCACCCTTGTGAGGTGTTTGCATGAAACATGCACTTGCATCCTGCCCCTTTGCATCCAATTATCACTGTCGATCCCTTCACCAAGTGGGCGGTCGATTCTATGGACTGTAACCCACCTTTGGCTAGGGGGAACCATCACATTATTGTGGCTGTTGACTATTTCACAAAATGAGCAGAGGCTATTCCCACCATTAAATCCGACAGTGAGATAGTCGCACATTTCGTATTCAACCAGATTATCACCTGGTTCGGTATCCCGAGGGAGCTTGTCACTGACCATGGCAAACACTTTCAGAACAAGATGATGGAAGAGTTGTCTTCGAAGTTAGGGTATAAATAAGAGCACTCCTCTTCTTACTATCCTCAAGCGAATGGACAATTTGAAGCAGCGAACAAGTCACTTTAGTCCATTCTCCAACAAATCATCTCACAAAGAAAGACCAATTGGCATATCATGTTATATCCTGCTTTGTGGGATTATCGAACCGTGGTTAAGACTGCCACCAGTTTTTCTCTATATCAGCTTATTCATGGGGTGGAGTCAATCTTACCGGTTGAGTGTGAAATCCCTTCTTTGAAGTTATACATGGAGATTTTACCATATACTTCTGCATTGGAAGAGCATTTGGTCCACCTCGAGCAGCTTGAGAGTAGCATTGAGATTCTTTAGTGGCTCTTGAGATTGTTAAGTGTCGCGTTAAGGTCCAGTATGATAAGTCTATCCGTCCTAAGAGGTTTAGTGAAGGTGACTTGGTTCTTTTGTGGGACCAAGCTAAGGAACCCTTGGGGGTGGGAAAGTTTAACCCTGTGTGGCATGGTCCTTATGTGGTTAAGCAGGTATTAGAGAAAGGTGCCTACAAGTTAGTCGATTACAAAGGGACAACCTTGCAGGATCCCAGAAATGGGCTCTATCTTAAAAAGTACTATGCATGATTCTCATCTAAGGCTGATTTGTTGTATATTATTGTACATTTGCATAGCGTAGTTTTGGTCTACTTGTGATCATCGAGTTTGTTGACTAGCTTCTATTTTTTGTGGCAGATATCGACAGAGTCTTCGGTTTATATAGGATTTGAGGATGGTGCTAGCTTCCACACTCAAAACTGAGCTTCAGCTGCTTGGGTGATTTATTCTCCTACGGGTCAAGTGTTCTCTTCAGGAGGTGTTTGTCTACAACCTTCATTGAACAATGTTGTAGAGTATAGTGTCATTATTGATTTATTGTGTGATTCCATTTCACATGGTATTCACTCTCTTGAGGTACGTCTTGATTCGTAGTTAGTGGTCTCATAGCTTAATGGCTTGTATCATGTTAGGGATCCAAATTTTTTACGAAGGTTCTTGCGTGTTAGGTTGCTTGAACGGCAATTTGAGAACATAACATACATCCATATTACAAGAAATTTTAATCAAGTTTTTTATTCATATTCTAACTATGTACTAGATTGGAATTTGTTTCACAGATGATAAAGCATTCACAAACACATTTACACATGTAAATAAAACAATAACCGATCATCATAGGTATTTTTCATTAAAATATATGTCCAAAAATGTGGTGTCATAATACATAAGTGTCATATACAAAAATGGGGCTTCCGAGCCACCAAAATATACTACACGGTCATACAAAAAATACACCCCAGCCTCTAATCCTGTGGGGGAGGAGGGTGTTGATCATGGTAGCACACTACGGCTCTAGCTAGCCGATGAACCCATTCACGTGTTACTCCAACCACCTGGCGCTGCATGGCCTCAGGAAAGTCTAGGAACTCTATGTGTCAATCGAACATAGTTCATGTGAATGCTTTGGAGCGTACGCTCTGCATCCACACCCATGATCTCATCTCCTATTCCCCTCCGTTAATGATGAGGTAAACCATCTGGTCATCGTGGTCCCACATCTGCATGTACATGACACAGTATCAATATATGTCATCACAACAAAAACATGTCTTTTTTATTCCATATATCAAAAAACAAACAAAAAAAAATTAATAATTCAAAAAACAAGTTTGGGTCATGATTTGTTACCTATCTCTCCATATGCAGGTCCTAGTGGAATGGGCATGTCTGGGTCTCCACAGAATTCTATCCCTGCATAGGGGTAGTCATCTATGGCGATGATCTTCCTACACCACCAGAGAAAGAAGTCTGTTGGGTAGGGGTTCACCACTTGTCCCCCTCCTAGTCTCTACATGAAGTTCTCCCAACGTAGCTGGGCTAGATCTCGAACTCCATGTGGGGAAATCTCAACTCTTGGGCTTAGCCCTTGCACACGCTCAAAAAAGAAAGCACTCAATATGCTTCCATAGCCGAAGTTCCTCACCCACCCCATCTTGCAGTCTATAAGATGTTGTTTCATGTTGCTCAGCATTGAGGTACTCCAGTCATAAATTGTAGGATGCATACACTCCATCGCATAGAACATCAAAGGCCTTGAAGCCTAGTGGAGGGATTCCAACCCCGCTATCCTACCCAGTTCCAACAGTATGGCCTTCAACTCGAGTTTTTGGATCGAGTTTGTCGGGATTTGACTCCCAACCTTTTATGTATCAAAGATGCAATAAACAACAATGTACTCATCAATAGTGAGACCGCCTCCTAGCCCACGAGCTTGTAGGTTTACCACTTCCCCTCTGAGGGACAATCCTGTAATGAAATAAATATCCTCAACCTTGAGGCTGATGGGCATCCTGTCCAATTGAAATGTCTCCAAGTCAGGATCCAAGTAATCTACTAACACCTAGAGTAGCCATGGTTTTTCCCTTAAGCTTCCAAGGCACCAAAACTTGTATAACCCACAAGCCCTCAATGTTTGTTGAGCCGTCAAATCATCTTGTACGGCCTCTTCAACATCTCCATGTTCATGCTCTCTCCACTCTAGAACCATCATGCATAAGAATTTCCAAGCTCCATTAGATTTTTCCTTTGAATTTCTTGTTTGTGGCCCTATACGCGACTATTTTCAAAATGGCCATGTACATACGCGGGTATCACAGTTTTTTCCGCATATGTCCAACCCTATACGCGGAAAAAGACTCGATTTCCATGTCGGACAAAACCACCCTCTTTGGGATGTCCTAAGTTAAGAAAATTACCATCAAATTTAAAAATAAATGCATGAAAATGGAAGAGTGTGGCATGATGAGTTACCTGAACCAAACAGTGGGCGATTTCGCGGAAAAATGCTCCCGGAATCAGCTTCTGAAGTTTTTGATCTAAAAGGCACTATGGTGGGTAAATTTTCAAATGGTATGGAAAAAACATTTTTTCACTATTTTATAGAAAAAAAATTGAAATTTTTACCCACTTTTTATAGTATTGACCCGTTTTGACCATTTTTGGACTATTTGGACTAATATAGTGTTGTAGGGACCCGTTTTGAGCATGTTTTAACCAAGTCTTTGATCGGTTTGTGCCTATTACAAGTATAATGTCTAAACTAGCATATAGGTTAGGATTTCACATCCGCCTGAATTTTGCATGACCTTATGACCGTTTCATCTTAACCTTAGGTACGAACCCATTCAGCGATATCACAGAACCTTCATGCTATTGTTAGAAGTGGTATTGTGCAAATGGTAGAGATTTCCTATACATGGGTTCCTTAGTTAGATACATTTTTGCATTTGGTACCCATGTTGAGATGCCTCCTTTAGGTTTTGGGAATTTCTTTTTAGTCTCGCCATGTCATGAGTAAGAGCTTCATACTCCTCTTGAAATTTATGTTGGATTTTCCCCATAGGGACTTCCTTGTATATGTCAAGTTGTAATTTCATTTCATGAGTTTTTATTGCCTTATTGAGCTTTATGTCGACTCCCTGCTTCAGAGTTATAAGCCATGCAGCCCGAGATTGTCTCATGTCTAGCCAAGCAGAGCCTTTTACATATCCTTTGCAGCTTGATCACCCATTTTCTAGGAGGATAAATTCCCTCGAGTGTCGTAATCCTTCACATGTTCCTTGCATTAAGCATAGGTATGTTCTGTAAGTTTTTCAGCATTAATCTAGCATTATTAGAATCTTTAACTGAGAGAATAACAAGCACAACAATCAAACACAAGAAAAAATGAACACAGTGTTTTTCCTCGGGGAAACCATAAAGGAGAAAACCCCGCAACTTCCTCAGAGATAGAATCAGCACCAAAATAGAAAAGCCCAAAATAGTAAGTGATATCCTGACAGCAGTAATCTTCTTCTTGTCTAGCCCCAGTGTCTTCTCCTTCCTCAACTATGCGCTACACTTGAGTGTGGATGAATTGTGTGATAAATAGAGACTCTCGTTCTCTATTTATACTAATCTTAGCATGACTAAAACCCTACTAGGGACGACCTCTACTAGGAGAGTCTAATAACCCTAGTGCCCCGGAACTGCGGGGACTTTAACCCTTAGACAATCAGAGGGTTACCCACTATGACTTGACATGACTTATTTACATAATAGATCCTCCCGATCGGAACATCGGGGCATGACAACATGACTCAATTACATAATAGATACATCCTGGAATAAACATCGGGTTACAAGACATAAGATACATAGATGAATACATTCCGAACTAGGAAGGGATTCTTTCGACACAATTTTCAGCACTGGTCTTCTTCTCTGCATCAACTGGATCATCTCGTCATCTTCAAGTCTTCTTCATCTTTGAGTCTTCTTTTTTTTTATTCAAGTCTTCTTCTTCTTTGAGTCTTCAGGTCATCTTCTTTCTCTTCATCGCGGGATCTGCATCATCATGACTACTAGCTCATCATTGCTGGATCATCATCAAGTCTGGATCATCTCATCTAGATCACTTGATCTGGATCATCAAGTCTGGATCATCATCACAATTGGATCGTCACTTGATCTAGATCGTCATCAAGTCTGGATCTTCTCATCTAGATCACTTGATCTGGATCATCATCTGCTATCTCATAACGGTGCTATCTCGATTCTTCTCGTCACAGGAAGTTCTACAGAGTCAATTCTGTAGGCCTACCTTTCATGTAGGTCTTCATCAGCGCTTATATCTGGCACTTAAGTCAGAATGGCACGTCCTGCTCTTACATCTGACCACATCTTGTTAGAAAGGCATGCCCAGCACTCACATCTAACCTCATCTTGTCAGAAAGGCCCAACACTCACATCTGACTTCATCTTGTCAGAAAGGCTCAGCACTTATATTCGATCATGTGCAATCACATCGCATCGAAAAGGCTCTGCACTTACATCCAACACCATCTTGTTGGAAAGGCACAGCACTCACATCTGACCATGTGTAAACACATCGCACTAGAATGGCTCAGCACTTATATCCAACCTCATCTTGTCGGAAATGCTCTGCACTGACATTATGACCATGCACGAAGCATCGCATCAAAAAGGGCATGCACTCACATCTGATCATGAAGGAACTAATCCTATCATCGCATCAGAATGGCCCCCAGTCCCAGACTGAGCTACCTGGTAACTGACCAGGTGCCTCCATTCCTAGAATGTCAGTTGCCCTTACATCTGTCCTACTCGACAAAATGGCCAACACTCACATCTGACATGGAAGGAACCTAATCCTTTAGCCATGACAGAATGGTTCAGCCCATATATCTGATCAAGTGGGAACACATCCCTTTGTCACATCAGAATCGCTTCTCAATCCTAGACTGATTTTTCCTGGTAACTGACCAGGTACCTCCATTCCCAGAATGGCAGTTTCCCTTACATCTGTCCTACTCGACAGAATGGCCAGCACTCATATCTGACATGGAAGGAACCTAATCCTCTCACCATGACAGAATGGCTCAGCCCTTACATCTAACCATGGAAGGAGCCAATCCTCTCACCATGTCAGAATGGCTATGGGTCTCATCACTTTCTCTTGGAGGAAACCTCGATCTAGAGAACACCAAGCTTCTCCCTGAAGTACTCGAACTTTAGCCTAGCCAATGGCTTCATCAATACATCAGCTATATGTTCCTCCATCGCAATATATTGAATCTTCACTGCTCCCTTCTGCACCATATCCCTGATATAGTGATACTTGATCTCGATGTGCTTAGACTTGTCATGGAACACTGAATTCTATGACAACTTCACGCAACTCTGGTTGTCACAATGTATACAAGTAGCATCCAACTGGAGATCAAATATATCATACAGTAGCTTCCACAGCGATACTTCCTCACAACTAGATGAACAAGCTGCAACATACTCTGCTTCAGCTGTACTCAGTGCCACACAGGATTGCTTCCTGCTAAACCAAGAGATCACACCTGATCCCTTACTGAAGCAACATCCTAAAGTGCTCTTTCTATCAATGGCACTACCTGCCCAATCTGAATCAACATAACCCTCCAGGTTAATCTTCTGATTTGCATCGTACTTGATCCCATAATCAATTGTACCCCTCATGTACCTCAGAATATGCTTTGCAGCAATCAAGTGAACATTTCTCGGATCTGTCAAGAACCGGCTCAAGGTGTTCATAGAAAAGCAAATGTCTGGTCTCGTGTTCATCAGGTACATCAAGGACCCAATCGTCTGATGATACATCATGGCATCAACCATCTCTAATGAAGCATCACTCAATAGCTTCAGGTTCGGTGCCATAGGTGTGGCCATAGTCTTGCAGTCCATCATCCCAAATCTCTTTAGGATCTCTAATGCATACTTCCCTTGTCCAAGGAAGATTCCTTCTAAGCTCTGCCACACCTCCATACCTAGAAAATAATGCATCATACCCAAGTCCTTCATCTCGAACTCAGCAGCAAGCTTTCTCTTCGTATCAGCAATCAACCCATCCATACCTGTCACAAATAGATCATCTACATATAGTAGAAGCATCACTGGGTTTCCATCCTCAACCTTATAGTAAAGGTTGGAATTTGCTTTACTCTTGGTAAAGCCCAAATAGGATAGAAAGCTGTCAATTCTGCCGTACCAAGTCCTGGGTGCCTGTTTCAAACCGTACATGGCTTTCTTCAATCTGCACACATAAGACTCCCTGTCATGTGTCTCAAAACCGAGTGGCTGCTCCACATACACTTCCTCTTCCACTACACCATTTAAGAAAGCAGTCTTGGCATACATCTGGTGTATCTTCCATTTCATCACTACAGCCGGAGCAAGTACTGATCTAATGGAAGTGTATCTAGCTACAGGTGAAAAGGTTTCTTCGTAATCTATTCCTTCTTTCTGAGAGAAACCTCGAGCCACAAATCTTGCCTTATATTTTTCAATGCTACCGTCTGCAACATGATTGATCTTGTAGATCCATTTGGAATTTACAACTGACTTATCTTTTGGTCTTGGGACAACATCCCAAACATCATTCTTCATGATCGACTGATACTCTTCAATCATAGCATCCTTCCATTATTTCCATTCTGCTACTTCTTCATAACTGGAAGGTTCTTTATCAATGAAATCACATAGTAAAGCTACATACCCGGAACAGGATCTGGTTCTCTTTCTTTCTCTGTGATTCTCTTCTGGAGCCCCATATCTTTCCGCACCTTGGATAAGTTCTCATACCCAAGCAGGTTTCCTCTTGTGAGGATTCTTCTCTAGAGGTGGATCTACAGGTCTTTGTGGTTCTTCGAATTCTTGATCTTCTTCTTGAATTTCTTCATTCATGGTTGTGTCATGAATTCTGGGTGCTTCTGCTTCTTCAGGTTCTTCAGCAGGTCTCTTTCTGCATTTGTTGTAAGCTATGTCTCCATCAAATGTCACATCCCTGCTAATGTCAATATTCTTGTATCCTAGGAAATAGATTCTGTAAGCCTTCGAGATTTCAGAGTATCCCACAAATACACCCTTCTTTCCTGAAGGATCTAATTTTGTTCTCTTCTCTTTTGGAATGTGTATGTATACAGGACAGCTGAATATTCTGAGATGGATGACTTCTGGTTTCTTGCAGGAGAATACTTCTTCAGGAGTCTTGTTCTCGATTACTCTATGTGGAGTATGGTTATGTACATACACCGCTGTTCTAGCAGCTTCCACCCAAAGATGCATAGGAAGATCTTGATCATGAAGCATTGCTTTAGTAGCTTCCATGATAGTTCTATTCTTCCGTTCCACAATCCCATTCTGTTGTGGATTATAAGGAGTGGACAACTCCCTCTTAATCCATGATTCTTTACATAGCTCTTTGAATTCATTTGAAGTGAATTCTCCGCCATTATCTGATCGAAAGGTCTTGATCTTCTTTTCAATGTGATTCTCGATCAAGGCTTTGAATTCCTTGAATTTCCTAAATACTTCGTCTTTATTCTTCATGAAGTAAACCTGAGTTTTCCTAGAAAAATAATCAATAAAAGAAACATAATATGCATACCCGCTTAGTGAGTTTGATGACATAGGACCGCATACATCGGAGTGGATGATTTCCAAGATTCCTTTTGCTTTTCTTTCACTACTTGGAAATGTCTTCTTTGTGTTCTTTCCTTTCGTACATCCTTTGCAGACCCCATCATGTTTTGCTTGCATTTCTGGAAGACCTTCAACAGCTTTGCTTGTAAGAGGTAGTTATCTGTAATGCACATGTGCAAGCCTTCTATGCCAAAGTTCACTTGTCTCTACTGTGTCATGGACCAAGGCTTGTTCTGGAGGGCCCTTCAATTTGTACAAACCTCCTTCTTGTTCACCAATTACTATCGCATCATCAATAGTCTTTCCTTTTGGCCACATGATGACTTGACCATCTATGAATGCAACCCTCATTCCTTTTGCATCCAATGCTGATATGGAGAGAAGTTTCTTCTTGAGTCCTAGCACAAACAATACTTCTTTCATTATTAGAGACTTACCAGAGTCTAGTTTATAGGAAGATTCCCCACTACCTTTTATTGGATATTGGTAGTCATCTCCTAGCTTCACCTTGTGAGGTGATTCATGTTCTGAGAGCTTCACAAAGGATTCCTTGAATCCAGTCATATGTTTGGAGGCCCCACTATCAATAAGCCAATCATCACTTCCATGAGTAATGTTTCCTGTGAGAGCGGAGATCAAAACATATTCATCCTCGCCTGAAGAATCTTCACTTTCATATCTGGATCTTGTCTTGGATGGTTCATCATCCTTTGCAGCATGAGCATGATGTCTTCTTTTGCTTCCCTTATTCTTGTGAGGACTACTTTTGTTCTTAGGACAATCTCTAGCAAAGTGTCCCTTTTCATCACATGTATAGCAAATGAACTTAGAATTATCTCTAGGCTTTCTAGAGTTATTCCTGTGATGAGAGTACTTACTTCTATGATGGCTAGATCTAGATTTCTTGGATTGTACTGTGAGAGCTTGATCTTCATTTCTCATCTTCTCTTCTCAATCTGCTATCTGAGCTTCTTCTTGAGAACATTCTTCCCATAGTCTGCTGAACTTGACTAACTTCTTTCTAGCACAGATCCCTTGAATGAAAGAGTCCCATGTCCTAGGGAGACCATTCAAGGTGGTCATCACAATTTCTGCATTCTCCACTTCTTCATCTACTGCTTCCAATTGTTCCTTGATCTGAGAAACCCTTGTGAAGTAAGACTAAATGGCCTCTACATTCTGGATCTTCACATTCTTCAGTTGATTTCTCAGAGCCATCTTCTGGTTTATGTTCTTCCCTTCAAACAATTTGGTTAGGGCATCAAACATAGCTTTAGGTGTCTTGAGAAAGGACACCTGTGGGATAAGGTGATCCTTGATACAATCAGCAATGATCCTCTTTGCCATAACCATATTCTTCTTATGTAAGGCTTTTGCCTCATCTCCCTCTGGAACTGGAACCTCCTCATGGATGTAGGAGTCTAACTCATTTTCTTCTAGGACCAGGGAGATCCTATACTTCCAGGCTCAAAAGTTATCAGCTCCCTCAAGCTTTTCATCAAGCTTGGTATGATGAGAAATCTTAACTAAGAACCTCAAATGGAAATACAAAAGATTTTAGATCTTACCAGGTTCAAGATGTCGGATCTGAAACTTGAGCTAAAATCCTGCAGTACTAGATTAGGAGCAAATTAGGGTTTTCCTTTTTCGAAGTTCTGTCTACCCAAATGCCTTGAAATTTGTCCCTAGCTTTGATTTTGGGGAGGAGATCAATCCAAGCCTGGACTCATTGGAAAATTACTCTTCTGTGAAAAGCCCTAATTTTTGGCAGTACTGACAGGTCCAAAACTGAAAAACCTCAGAATTGGATTCTGCTTCGACAGAAAGATGCGCCCTAAGGAGGAGAGTTATTCCACCTTAATTTTGCTGAAAATCTATGGAGGAAGATCCACAAACTAGGAAGCCCTAGTTCCCGCAACTGCACAGTGTCTTCTTCTCAGGTTAGCTCTGATACCATGTTAGTTTTCAGCATTAATCTAGCATTATTAGAATCTTTAACTGAGAAAATAACAAGCACAGCAATCAAACACAAGAGACAATGAACACAGTGTTTTTCCTCGGGGAAACCATAAAGGAGAAAACCCCGCAACTTCCTTAGAGATAGAATCAGCACCAAAATAGAAAAGCCCAAAATAGTAAGTGATATCCCGACAGCAGTAATCTTCTTCTTGTCTAGCCCCAGTGTCTTCTCCTTCCTCAACTATGCGCTACACTTGAGTGTGGATGAGTTGTGTGATAAATAGAGACTCCTGTTCTCTATTTATACTAATCCCGGTATGACTAAAACCCTACTAGGGCCGACCTCTACTAGGAGATTCTAATAACCCTAGTGCCCCGGAACTGCGAGAACTTTAACCCTTAGACAATCGAAGGGTTACCCACTATGACTTGACATGACTTGTTTACATAATAGATCCTCCTGATCGGAACATTGGGACATGACAACGTGACTCAATTACATAATAGATACATCCCGGAATAAACATCGGGTTACAAGACATAAGATACATAGATGAATACATTCTGAAGTTACAAATACATCAACATGTTCCACTGCTTTGAACTAGTTTTCTTGTCCCTGACACTCATCTCCTCCTAGCTATGTACTATAAAGCACTTTTATTCTTTTTCAAGCTTTTCAAAATATCTGAAAAAGTCCAAAAAATTTAAAAAAAAAAAAAACATAAAAATACGGATGGGAAAATATGTTATCTTTGGCAGCAGTCGAGTCATGTCACCTTCGAACAGAGCACTATATATCACATATGTTGGTTGGGATATTAGTTTTACTTTAGGAGTTCTACTCGTTACTCTGATTTTATCTCCACTGAATTGTTATGCTTCCAGTCCCCATGGAGCCTCTATCGATGCCTCCTGTGTCACAGAGATGTCCTAGCTTGCATATGGCGTCCATGCTTCCTACCTTCAGTCACCACTTTCCTTATGCTCTTGTTTGAAGTAATTTGAATCCTGAATCGTCCATTCCTCAGTTATATTGACTTTGCATGTCGTTCATTCCTGGTACGGTTACTGGTTCGTGCACATCTTGTTCGAGTTGTTCCACATTATACAGCGTTTCTAAGTACCTCATGTTGGTTGATGGGGGATGCCTTAATTCCCTCCTTCTAGTGGATTCCATTCCATCAACATCAGATCATTTATTCTAGAATAGGAGTCTAGAGTCATTTGAGTTCCTTGAGACTTGCAGACATCAGTGGTAGGTTCTCTCACCATCGACAGTTTTGGGAATACATCAATGTCCCCTGATCAATGGATTGTTTCAAGTGTTTGATCTCAACACATCTATTCACACTTGTGAGAATGCACTATGTATCTTTATTCCAATTTTCATTATCGTTGGGTTATCTCGCGTCTATTAACGGTATACATCAATGACCAATAATCAGACAATGGACTACTATGTTCAACCTCAACACATCTATTCACATAGTAGGACATGTACTCGTAATGGTTTGTGTAGAAGACCTTCCAGCTTGGTGGAATTCCATGTATGCTACCTCCTTGATCGTGCCAGTATTCATGAGATTTCAGCTCTCGTGATCTTGATTCTAGTTTTTACAGTGTATATCATATATCTTCATCCACTATGGATATCTTGATCGATTGTATGTTGTACGTGGTGATGAACACACATGACACTTTGTATATCATGCCTATTCATGGCCATTGTAATCTTATGTATCTAGGATTGCTATATGTATTTGTAGTCACATGCATACATTGATTATTATATTGTACTGATGAGTGGCTGGTTCTTCCACCTGGGTCTTCATTACTCCACTTCTGGGATGGATTTATAATGTATTTTTGCCATCATGTTTCCCCTCTGACCTCACACATTAGGGGGCATCTGTTATAGCTGATTTTACCACACTAGGTAGATCACACATTTATGGCCTTCCATGTCCCTCTGCATACCCTTTTGACCCCATGGACTTATATTATACTTCGATGTTCCAAGATCATCCCCAAAAATTGCATGTTTATACCTATACACAAATTTTAAAGCAATAATCGCGTGTATATGCAGCTTTTGACCTCAAACCCGTGTACATCGGGATATGTGCAAAATGACAAATATTTTATGAAGCCTTGTATGATGCCATTCAATCCACTTCTAATGCATATATCGATGACCACCATTTAGTAGCATCAAATCCTTACCATATTCCGTATTGGTTATATTCCCCTCTCCATACTCTCGACTATCTCTTACAGAATTTTCCTTCGGACGAGTCCATTATGGAGATTATGAGTTGGGATGAATCTTTATGGGAAGATCATCATGATAGATCATCTTTCCTTCCTAATGCCAATTTGGTAGAACCTGATTTTGTGTCTCTCATTACTTTTTGATATCATCAAACATCCTCAGTCACTTGTGCTCTTACAAGGTGTTGATTCTGAAGGGAATTTGTGTAACATTACTCAGACTATCCCCATTGACATATCAGTGAAACCCAGAACTGTTGAACATATTCACATAGGCCAGAATTGCTTAACAACGAAAATTGAAGTTTATCTAGCCCTTTTCAAATAATTTTGAGATGATTTCACTTGTAGTTATGAGGAAAAGCATTGGATTGATCCATTGGTCATTGTCCATGATATCAAGACTTACCCAGCCGCAAAACCTATTACGCAGAATTCGTGAAGTACACCCTCAAAGAGCTGCAGCTATCAAAGTTGAAGTTGAAAATATTTTGAAGGTTGGTTTCATTTACCCTGTGTTGTTGATTGAATGGGTATCTAATATTGTCCCTATTGCAAAGAAGCAGGGCACTATTAGGGTTTGCATCAATTTTAGGGATTTGATTAAGGCTTGTCCCAAGGACAATTACCCTACCACCTACATCGATCAGATCATCGACAATTGTGCCAAAAGTGTTATTTTCTCCTTTATGGATGGATTTTTTGGCTATAATCAAATTGAGGTATTGCCCGCAGATCAACATAAGACAACATTTATCTTCCCATGGGTAAATTTTGCCTACCATAAACTACCTTTTGGCTTAAAAAATGTTGGATCCACATTCCAACAAGCCATGTCCTATGCTTTCCATGATATCAAGGATATAGTGGAACCCTACTTGTATGACCTACCCTCCCATTCACAACAATGAGAGGATCATTCCATACATATTAGGGTTATTTTCCTTAGATGTCGTCATTATAAAATTCGTCTCAACCCACACAAATGTGTTTTTTGTGTGGATATTGGGTGTCTACTTGGATTTTTTATTTTGAGGGATGGTATTCGTATCGATCCTTTGAAAATCATCGCCATCATGGCCTTACCCCCACCGACTAATATCACATAATTTCAAATTTTGAAAGGGAAGGAAAACTTTCTGCATTGTTTTGTGTGCAATTTTGTAGAAAAGACATATGGATACATGCAATTGTTGAAAAAGAACACTCTATGCATCTAGGATTCTCTGGCTCAACAAGCTTTCAACAATTTAAAACATGCAATTACACACTCACTGTATTGCATCATGTTGATTATTTGAAATACTATCTGCTATATCTTGCGGCCTCCACTACTACCATTTGTATGGTCTTAGCGCAGGAAGATACAAACAATCAGTAACATGTGATATATTATCTAAGTAAAAGTCTATTAGATTTTGAAACCCGATACTCACATGTTGAGAATTTGGCTTTGGCTACGGTCATATTCATTCAATGTTTCTGTCACTACATTTTACTTCGCACAACTACTATTCTTGCGAACCTAAACCCCATGAATTACATTCTGACTCGCCTGGTACTGGGGGGGAAATACTCTCATTGGATTGTTATCCTACAGTATTTTGACCTTGAGTTCACAAAATCAACATCCAAAAATTCATTAGTCTTTGCAGAACTAATGTGTGACCTTACCCGTGCTACTATGGAAACTGAGCCCACTGACAAATTCCTCGATGATTTTTTGCTCCTGATTAGCACAACAGATCGTTGGTATGGAGATATTATCATATATCTCCAAACTCAATGATTTTAGTCCATTTTGTCTTGAGATGATCATCGTCGTATCCAACACAACACAAAATGCTACCTCATTATCAATGATACTTTGTATCGACATGGTATTGACTTCATTTTGCAATGATGCTTGACACACGAAGAGGTTGAACAAGTTTTGAATGATTTCCACTCTGGAGCATGTAACGATCATCTTTATGGGATAGCTACAGCCCTCAAAATAATTCACGCTGGCTATTTTTGGCCCTCGATCTTCAAATATTGTCATGAAGTGGTTAAGAATGTTAAAGTATTGCAACTTCGGAAGATATTCTATTGTACTTTTGTTGTATTCTCCTTCGGATATGTTATTCCTCCATTCGGAGATGTCCTTGATGTAATTGGTCATGAAAAGTCATGAGGTAAACCCTCCATTGTAAGTAATGGAAATAGTACCCACAAAAGTACTATATAAAATGTATTTTGAGACTCCCAAGGTAGTTTGGCCCTAATTAGGGAACGTGGTCGACCTAGTTAGTTAATTGAGGCACTCACCTAATGAATATAAATAAGTGAGGCACCTCTCTCATTCATACACATCTTACACTCAAGTATTGCGCTGGAGAGGGAGAAAGAAAGAGTCTATTGTGGAATATGAGCAACTATTATTGTTTCTGTACTTGGTCAAATTCTATAATGAGGAATTTTTGTGGGTTTTTCTCTCTTGTGTTTTCCTCGAGGAAAATCTTTGTGTTCTCTTGTGTTGTTGTACTTGTCTTTCTTTCAGTGATTCCTTGCTTATGGCTATGACGTTATGATGACAAATTTTTTTAGATATTATATAACCGTTGAAAATATAACATGGTATCAAAGACACCCTCGAAGAAGTCTTTGTGTAGCCGAAACACTGCTACAGCTATAACTACTGAAGATTAGGGTTTCATGCTTGAAAATCCTGAAAGACAAAAACTAGTCATGTTGGTACTTTCGCTATAACTACATATTGAAGAAGTATCAGGAGTTGAAAAATTTATAGGAAGAAGATAAAATATTACTCTACCATGTGTAAAATTTTCATCCTCTGGTCACTATAATACAGGAGATATGATTCCTCCAACTTAGGGTTCCATCCTCTCCCAAAATTCAGTCTTAAACAGGTGACATAGGGAGAATATCTATATATAATGATAGGGAGGTCCAAATGAAATTTCTTAAGATGTTTTATATATGGAACAGGCTTTAGTTTATGTGGTAAAATTTTCATACCCCGAAGGTGAAACAATGACATGTGGTAGTCTGTACAAGCTCTTTGTGTTGAACAGTTCTAAAATAGGTCACCTTGGGAAACTCTGCATAAGTCCCACTTGGTGAATCCAATTCTTCCTTAACCTATGGTTTTGGAAAGAAGATATATAAGGATACCTCAGGACAATGTTTCAAAAGTTTAGGAGCTGAAAATTTGGATCTATAGAAGAAACAATATCAATCAATTCTGCAGAACAAATCAGAGAAAAACTAGGGCTTCCGGTTCCGGGAACTTCCCTCTACCAATCAGTTGAAGAAGGAGGACCATCTAATTCTCCCTATGAGGGAGCATCTCTCTATGTAATAATTTTCTCATTTTTTTTACTTTCAATTTTTGACCTAACATTGCTTCCGAAGAAAACTAGGGCATCAGATATTTTGCATTTTTTTCCACAGTTTTGGGAAAATAACTATGTTGCTCAACTCGCCTTGAGGAGGCGCATATTTCTATCCAATCATATCTGGAAGATACCTAAGTTGGAAAATTAGGGTTTCTCTGTCAAACCCTAGGTCCACCAGAAGCAGTATTCCAAAACATCCTTCAAGCAAGCATCAAGTTGAAGCAATCTCACTGGTAAGTTCCATCCTCTCTATTTCCATTTGAGGTTCTCATTTTTATCATGATGACAAATAGTACCAAGCTTGAGTACAATATTGAAAGAGTCAATAACTTCTAAGCATGGAATTATAGAAGTGCTTATCATACTTGAAGAAGCATGCCATGAATAAATATGTCAAAGAAGAAGTTGCAGATCCAGACAAAGATGAAGTCGAAGCAAAGCAAAAGAAGGACCTAGTCAAAACAAAGATGAGCATTTTTGTCTCCATTGGATCTCACATGTATCATCCTTGAAGACTCCCAAGGATATGTTCAATGCAATGAACAACAAGTATGAAGATGACCTTGAGAACTCAACTCAAGGATGTGAAGGTGCTATGTCAGAAAACATTTAATGATTACTTCACGAGAAAATATCATCTCAAGGAGTAATTAGAAGTAGTTGAAGACAATGTCAAGAAGCAGAAGCACAAATACAATTTTGAATGCTCTTCCAAATTGAGTCAAGAGAGTTATTCTACTAGGAAGATCACATATGGAGGAATGCATGATTGATTAATGGAAAAAGAATAAGAGATGACAATCAATCCCAAACAACTCATGCCAAGTAGAGAAAGAACAAGTAGTAATAACATTCCCGCCAAGAATAGAAGGACATCTCACAACTCAATAGTTTAGTTGTGATGAATGGAAGGATGATATGATCTAGAAGTACCATTCGATAGTACAAAATGATGTTTGTATATGAGCTCAAAACATGAAGGGAATTTTTATGAAGTCTTCCAAGTAGATCTACAAGATCAAGTATACCGTAGATCAAAGTATCAAAAGATACGAAACAAGGTTTGTGGTTTCTATTAGAGAGAGAGTCAACAAGACACTGATGTAGGGACTAGACACACCTCTTCAGTAGTAGATATTACACTAGATAGTTGGTGTAATCAAATTAGAAGAACATATCGAGCAACCTATATGGTTTGAGACTCTCTACGGAGAACCACCTATGCACAAAAGGATTGGTACAAGCTCATTAGGAACCCATGCGATAGCACATACAGTTAAATGAGGAGCTTGAGGATCAACTAAAGTGATGTAGATGCCAACCTTTACTACAAGGTTGAAGATAGAATCCTATAAAGGATGAAAAACTCATAGATGGGTGAAAGAGAAAAACTTGCAACAAAGTTCGAGATGAAGGATCTTGACATCTAGTGACCTCGATAGGTGACATAGATGGATACAAAGAAGACTAGTAGCAGAGGAGGATACCTGTCACTCCAATGTCCTAATACAAATACATAGGGAGGATGGTGCTCCACCTTAGAGAGAGTGACTATGGTAGATCTTAAATCTCTATAATCTTGACATTATTCTTGAGATTAGAGGTGTGATGAAATCCATAGGACATTTTACTTATCCAAGTAAAATATGCAGAGTAAATGGTGTGATACATAAAGGGTACTGCAGAGATATGATGAATTTGTTTGAATTGATAGTGCTACGAACAGAAATATCACTCCAACATATTTCAGAAAGCGGAATGTTTCTCTCAATACAACCAAGAATGAATATATTGCAGCTGAAAAGAAAGCAAGTAAAGATTCCTCAAAGTAATGAGGAATATGATCTAGAAGAATTATACCAATGAAGATGAATATTATACTCTTGTCCATTTCATCATTGACTAAGAAGAGATGCACTAGTAGGACACACAGACATGATCCTATGTGATCTGTTTTGTAAGAATACTTGCTCGGTATTTCCAATCATGAGCAAGATAGGAACAAGTCCTCGGAATCAGACAATGAAGTTGAACACATTGGCAGAAAGTCTATTAATTCAAGAATATAGAAATCAAGATGGAGTCTAACAAACAAACAAAGATAAGTATTTGAATTGTCATTTCATATATATCTAGTTGTTCAAGATGTGTACATAGATATGTTTCTAGATTCAGGAAATGTATTATGCATATTACAATATTTGTAGTTTACTACTAATATGTAGGTGATGGGTAACTGACTTGTGTTGTTGTACAACATTACATTGCTACTTATTAAACCTTCTTTCTGAAATAATGTCTCGGCAAGATGGAATCCATATAGAAAGTTATCGTATGTATGCGGGATATAGATCATTGTTGCATTAGCAAAAATAGTTGCATATAGATTTATGCATCGGAATTTTCCATTTTGAATATGTTACGAAATGTTTCTAATTATACAACTGTATTTGACTTATAGGAAGGATTGTATGAAATCACCTACAAGAGAAGAAATGATGAAGTTGTGGATGTACGATACAGTTGAGGATGTACAAGAGAAGAATAATGTAGTTAGAGATGTATAAAATAAGAATGATGCAAGTTGTAAATGTATGATGCAGTTGCAGATGTACATGAAGAGAAAGTTAAAGAAAAAGTTGCAGAAGGGAGTTGTAAAGCTCAAGCATGTTCCTACAAAGGAACAAATGGAAGATGTGTTAACTAAGCCTCTAGCTCGTATAAAGTTTGAATACTTTCAAGAAAAGCTTTGTGTAGTCCAAAAGGACCTCTATCGAAAGAGGGAGTGACAGTAGATGGAAGATGGATGCAGTGGTGAGTAGCTCAATCTAGAAGAGGGTAATTCTGGCTAGGCTTGTTTATCCATAAAGGGTTAGTAAGTTAGATGAGGCATGTTGATCCTAGGGGGATTAGTATGTATGGCTAGGATTTTTTGGCCCTAAAGGGTTAGTAAGTTAGACAAGGCTTGTTTGTTCCCCAGGAAGATCCATCTGTCTAACTAGGATTTTTGGATCGAAAGGGTTAGTAAGTTATACAAAATTCTTGGATGGATATACCAAAGAACTCACCGTGCTATTGTCCAAGATAGTTAGAGGGAAAGAAGTGGTTAGTATGTTTGGCTAAGCTTGGTTGGCCCGAAAGGGTTAGTAATCTAGACAAAGCTTGTTTGGTGTCCAAGGAGATTAGTCTGGTTGAATAGGCTTGTTGGACCAAAAGGGTTAGTAAGTTAGACAAGATGTTGTTGTAAGTGGCTGTAATGTTGTTACATTAATGATTGGTGATTGTTGATTGTTGATATAGTTTCAGTATGCCCATACTGATATGACATATTCAGTATTTTCATACTGATGTTGATGTGGAAAGTTCAGTATTTTCATACTAATGTTGATGTGGCAGGTTCAGTATTTCTTTACTAATGTTGATAAGACAGTTTCAGTATTCTATAATGATGATGATGAGGTAGTTTCTGTATTTCTATACTGATGCTGATAAGATAGTTTCAGTATTTATATACTGATGATGGTGAGGTACTTTCAGTATTTCTACATTGATGTCGATGATGATGTTGCTGCAATGTTTGTATGTTGATGATGATGATGTGGTTATGGTCCCAACACCTTGTGTTGATGATGCTAATATGGTTGTGGTCCCAGCACCATGCTGATAATGTTGATATGGTTGAAATCACAACACTTTGTGCTGATGATGATGTTGTTTCAACATTTCTATGTTGATGATGATTATGATGTTCCAGCATCTCTATGTTGATAATGCAGATGATGATATAATTTATTGATGATATTTCTTTAGCAATAACATGCTAATGATGTTGTTGTTGTTTCAGTATTTACATAGAGATGATGTGTCAATATTTACATACTGATGTTGCAAATGATATTTCAGTATTCACATACTGATGTTGAAGAAGAAGATCCAGTATTCACATACTGATGTAACAAAAGAAGATTCAGTATCCACATATTGATGTTACAGAAGAAGGTTCAAAAGATGATTTAGTATTCACATACTGATGTGGCAGAAGATGATTCAGTATTCACATACTGATGTTACAAAAGAAGGTTCAATATTCAGAAGATTATTCAGTATCCACATATTGATGTGGTTGAACATGATTTAGTATCCATAGACTAATATCGCAGAATATGATTTAGTATCCACATACTTATGCTATAAGAAGATGATTCAATATTCATATACTAACATGACAGACGATGATTCAATATTCACATACTGATGCTACAGAATATGATTTAGAAGATGATAGAAGATGCTCGAGTACATATAGAAGATGATTCAGTAATCACATACTGAGATTGCAGAAGATGATCCAGCTGAGATAGATGATGAATAGGTATGATGATGTTCCAAAACTTCCTATGACATATAGAGATTCACCAGTTATTTGTACAGTTGTGATGATGGTTGTTGATGATGTAGAATACCTTCCTAGTTAAGAGGGAGTGTTAAAGTATTATAACTTCGGAAGATATTCTATTGTACTTTTGTTGTATTCCCCTTTGGAGATGTTATTCCTCCTTTCGACGATGTCCTTGATGTAATTGGTCATGTAAAATTCATGAGGTAAACCCTTCATTGTAAGTCGGGGCAATAGTACCCACAAAATTAATATATAAAATGTATTTTGAGTCTCCCAAGGTAGGTCGGCCCTAATTAGGGAACATGGCTGACCTAGTTAGTTATTTGAGGCACTCACCTAATGAATACAAATAGCTAAGGCACCTCTCTCATTCTTACACATCTTACACTCAAGTATTGTGCTGGAGAGAGAGAGAGAGAAAGAGTCTGCTCTGGAAGATGAGAAACTATTCTTGTTGTTGGGGTTTTACACTATACTGGGTTGAATTCTATACTAAGGAATTTTTGCAGGGTTTTCTCCCTTGTGGTTTCCTTGAGGAAAATATTTGTGTTCTCTTGTGTTGTTGTACTTGTATTTATTTCAGTGATCCTTTGCTTATGGTTATGATGTTATGATGCCAAATTTTTTTAGATCTTGTATAACCGTTAAAAATATAACAAAGAAATTTCCACCCTATCAGTTGTTTCATCCAAAAGCGCACCCTCCCTGCTACTCTACACCCCGTCATTGTCGTTTCACCAAATGGAGGATAGTTTTTATGCATTGTAATCCCATCTCAGCCGAGGAGAATGGTTATGTCATTGTAGCCATGTTAATACTTCACGAAGTGGGATGAGGTGATTGCTACATATGTAGAGGATGGTAAGATTGTCACCCTCTTCCTATTCAATCATGCCATAGATAGGTTTTGGGTTCCTCAAGCCATAGTTACCGATCATGTATCTCATTTCCGTAATCAAATGATGACTGAGATAAGTGCTAAGTTGGGTTTTCTCCATGAAAATTCAAATCCCTACTATCCATAATCTAATGGCCAGGTTGAAGCCATTAACAAGGTTTTAAAAACTATGCTCCGTAGGATGGTGGGTGAACATAAGTTGAATTGGCACTTGAATCTGTTCTCAACACTATGGGCCTATATAACCTCCGTAAAAACAATAATTGGATTCACACCTTTTAAATTAGTCTACGAACTGGAAGTTGTTTTACCTATTGAATGTGAAACTCTATCCTTGAAACTAGTCGTCGAACTTTTTCCAAATACATTAGCCGAGGAAGAACATTTCATTTATCTCACAAACCTTGACTAAATGCGATGAGATATTGCTATAGCTAATGAGTCACATAAGAATAATATCAAGGCACAACATGATAATTCGGCTCAACCTCGTGTCTTTAATGACGGAGATATTGTCCTGGAATATGATCAGAAACATGACAAATTGGGAAAAGGAAAATTTGAATCAATGTGGTACTGTCCCTATGTCGTAAGTAAAGTATTAGAGAAAGGGGCCTATGAGCTAGTGGATTATGTTGGTATACCTTTCAGGAAGCCTCACAATGGGCTTTACCCAAAAAGGTATTATGCATAAGAAATTTTGCATCAGTACCTTGTACATTTGTGTATATTTAACTTTTGGTGTGGTTTTAAATCTTGTCATATCCCTGACTGCTTATCGTGTCATGTTTTGACTCTGAAGATGGCTTATTGCTATGGTTTTGTTGATGGTTCCAGCCGCCATACCCTGAATCTTACCTCACCAGCTTGGGTACTCTATTCCCAGGCCCATGACTTAGTTAGTCCAGGGGGATTTTTCCTAGGTCTGGCTACTAACAATATTGTTGAATATCATGCAATGATAGGGTTGTTGTCCGAAGCTTCCTTCCGTGGTGTTGATCATATGGTGGTTTATTTAGACTCGGAATTAGTGGTTTCCTAGTTAAATCATGTATACAACATATGCAACCCCATACTCCTTTGTCTCTTTCGAAGAGTACATCTCCTCAAATGGTCATTTGACTCCATTACCTATCAACATGTTCCAAGATATTTTTATTCAATTATTAACTCACTTGCTAATTACATTCTGGATTGGCATATTTCCCATTCTTGACATTTTGATACATGAAAATAACATGTAAATTTGTAAAATAAGCAGTGTAAAAATAAAATATCCATGTAAATACATTCCATTGCAAAATTCTCTCATACGACGCTAAAAGAAGTTTATATATATATATATATAAGTTTTGGTACAAAATTGTGGTCCGAAGACCAAATATGAAGCATGATAGCTTTCAATACGATAAGATGACAAAAATATTAAGCTCATGTATTTCAGTATACATCTCCAACTAAAACCTAATGATGATCATGGTAGCACATGATCTCCCTTGCCATTCTACATAGAAAGCGACCGAAGTGTCCTGACACACCGGTTGTGTGCAGCTGGTACCTCCTCAGGAGATCGTCTACATATATGTCAGGGATTTCTATGGTAAGCCTCTAGAGGTTCTCCTCAACCTCCTGCACCTCCTCGTCAACCTACTAATGCACAAATCAGGCCCCCGCTCTCCTGTCAATAGGCGAAGATCCTCTTGACCTGGATCCTCCAACATCTGCACAGTAGTAAAAATTGTCACAGTATCACGCATAAAAAATCATAAAAATATAAAACATGCATCATAGTGTCTTTTTTTCCTAAGTCCCCCCACTTATCTCCCTCATGAAGAACCAATTCTGGATCACTGCAGAAGTTGGTATCTGCATATGCATAGTCCTCTACCATTAACAGCTGGTCATCCAACCAATGGAAGAATGATGCCCCGTACTTGACCCTAGGCCCACCGCCACCGTGATGGGCCATCACCTCCACCCACCGTAGGATACGTGGATATCTCACCCCGAGCTCGTTGATAGCCACTTGGGGCCTCAACAGTGGGACTCTCTCTAAAAAGAAGGATACTAGGATGGTTTCATACCCAAACTGCTTCAACTCACCTCTTCATCACTTGGTGAGTTGGTCTTTTAAGACCACCAGTAGAGCTTCCACCCAGTTGAACACATTAGGAGCTATTAATTCTAAGGCATACAACATATGTGCCCTAGAATCCTAGTGAGCCCTGTGACTTCCTACTACTCGCTATAGAGTAAACATAACCGTCCTCAAAGGTAGGTCCATCACATCTTTTATGCAAATATTTTTCCTGCTCATATGTGTCCCGAGAAAATAGTATTGATCAATGAGACCCTAGGTAGTGATGTCCCCTCCTTGTGGACCAAATAATGAAATAGGTGCTCCCCTCCTGGATAATCCTATGAGGAAGTAGGTATCCTTTACCTCCAAACTGAGTATGTTGACCCCCACCTCAAAATATTGTTGTTCAGGATTCCATATCCTAATTAAGCATTCCAATAATCATATTTGGGCCATCATAATTGGTACCTACAAGAACTTCAAGAGACCATACTCCCAAAGCGCACTTACTATGCCATGGTCATTGGCACCATGGATATTATCCATCTTGTGTTCTCTCTCTTTCCACACTACCATGTTGGCATTCTAACCCTGCCAAACAATCAAAAGGAGTCATAAGTGACCATTTCCATCCATTCTCAAGCCTTAATTTATTTTGGTTTTTCTTCAATATGGATATTTTTGGGCCAGTTTGTACCACCACTCTTTGTCTTTTCAGACAGATCAGTGGCACCATAATTTTCATTAAGAAAAGGTACGGTGTTGGGTCAGCACTGCCTTTTCTGTAAAGAAAAGGTGTGGTGCTTCCATGACGTAGTTTCCCCTTGAGAAATGACCAAAAAAACCCTAAAAACAAATATAAAGCCATGAAAATGAAGGTAGAGAAGAGAGGATTCACTTGGTCCAGAAGAAATGATAAACGGTCACCTATAGCTCTCATAATCTAGGCTTCAAATTTTACCTCAAAGGGGACTTTTTCACCAATATTGGGTAAAAACAAAAATGGTAAAATATTTTTACTTTTCAACTCTATTTATTCAAGTTTTGGAATTATTTATTGATATTTTTTGTATTTTTAACTCTAATGGTCTTTATAGCTAAAGGAGGTTAGGAAGGAGGAAATCGGGGGTACATGCCGCATCGTGATTCTAAATATGAGGAGGGTCTGGTGGAGCAGCAGCTTGGGTTGGAGGCTGTGATACCCCCATTGTTCTTAAATGGCGACGATGGCCTCAGGGATCCAGCCGCCTAAGGAAGGTTAAGGAGGATCAATGAACAACGAAGGTAGAGAAGTTGGAGTAGGAATAAGAATGAGATCAGGCCCAAGAGGATGGCTTCCTTAATCCCAATCCATCTCAGCCATTCATACCAGATCTGATAAGATCAAATAAAAGGTTGAGCTATGGAAGGAGAAGGCTCTCATTGGAAAATTTGTGGGGGTCTGGCGTCGAGAGAGAGAGATTTCGTTCGTTGGATCATGAGTACCTAGAACCCTAAAGGTCATTATGACCTCCACTTGGGCTCGAAGGGGTTCTTCATGATAATCTTCTTTAATCAAGAAGATCGGGATAGGGTTTTGGAAGGGGGGGCCTATTTCTTTTTTTTTCGCAAGTATGTATCTAAGGCCATGGAAGGAAAGATTCAATCCAGAGACTGAGGACATGAATGTCGCTCTAGTTTGGATCTGGTTGATCTCCATCCCATGTGAGTACTCAGGTCTTGAAATTCTGCAAGACATCAGAAACAAGATAGAGGAATTTGTTAAGGTGGAGGAGAAAACTAAGCAGCATAGGTATATGGCTTTTTCCCGCATCTGCATCTATATGGACCTATCGAAATACCTTCGAGAGGCAATCAGCTTGAACTAGGATGATGAGGAATGGATTCAAATGATTGATTATGAGCAGCTCCTGTTTCGATGCTGACAAAGCCATGAATATTTCTTCATTTTGGGAGGAACTGCCCGCAGCTGATCCAAGTAGCCACTAGTGCTAAATGCCCCCGTGAGGGGGATAAACATGTGGATGGCTTTAAGCAATTAAGGATAAGGAGAAAATCCAAGATGGGTAAGCACCAACAAATGGCGAAGGCAAATCAAGAAAAGGTAACTTCCAGTACCAATCCATTTCAAATCTTAGAGGAGGAAAAAGATAAGGCCGAGAGAATAGAGAAGAGAGTTGAGAATGAGGTGTTGGAGACAGGAAGCGAGGAAGAATAGGAGATCCATATGGAGGTGATGGATGAAGACGGGGTGGAAGAAATGGAGTTGGGGAAGTTAGACCCAAACGATATCAAGAAAGAGTGTGATAAGAAAGGTCAGGGGTATGTACCTAGAAGACAGATAGAACTACTGCATGAAGTTATCATCAAAACAAAAGCGCACCAGCAGTCGGGGATAGCATCGGATGCCCAGAAAGGAAGTAAAATAAAATCCTCGAAGGAAGATATGAAAAGAGGAAGAAAGACGAATAAGCAGAGAATTACAGAGGTAGGTGTCAAGCTCATAGAATCAGGCCAATATCCAATGATAATGGCTGTGCTCTCTAAAGTGAATAAGGTTAGTCAATGAAGATAGTTTCATGGAACATTAGGAGGTGCAATCATCCCAGTAATATTAAGACCTTAACTAGGAAGGTTAAACAGGAAAAGTCAGATGTTCTTTTATTACAAGAAACTAAGTGTAGCTCAGAGGTTATGGAGAAGTTGGGACAAAAAATATGGAGAGGTAGTAGAGTTATGGAAGTTGATGCTTCCAGAATGGCAGGAGGGTTATCCATACTATGGAAACCTAACACCATTGATCTTATAGAATGGAGAGCTAAAAAAATTTCCATGATGGCTTAGGGAACCCTTGTGAATGTTTATGGGCCAAGTTCCTACCCTCAGAAGCAGACTTTCCTGAATTTTGTGCACTGGGTAGAAGGGATAGCAATGGATTCTTCCTAATTCATCGAAGGAGATTTTAACCTAATAACCTATCTAGGAGAAAAAAAGGGAGGAAGACGAGTTCTAGACATATATCAAGAAGAGTTTAGAGACATTCTAGCTCATAGTTCCCTCATAGATCTGGAAATGGGAGATGGATTGTACACATGGAACAACAAGCGTGGGGGAGGCTATCTGGTCGCTTCCAGAATTGACAGATTCCTAGTGATGGAGCACATTGCAAGAGGAATAGGGGAAATTAGTGCCAATGTCCTTCCAGTAGCTAGATCAGACCATTGGCCTATTAGCGTCAACTAGGATTGGTCAAATGTGGTTTTGAGAAAACCCTTAGATTTGAACAGTTTTGGTTGGAGCCTGAGGAATTTAAGGACAAGGTTGAATAGTGGTGGTAGGACCTAGCCCCCCCTATAGGGACCAGGATGTACCACTTTAGCAAAAGCTAAAAGTGTTTAAATCCAGAATTCGGATGTGGAATAGCGAAGACTTCGGGAACATTTTTTAGGACAAGAGGAGGCTGGTTAGTGAGACTGGGATTCTCAACCAGAGAGGTATGATGGAAGGTTGGGACAAGGATATGAAGAGGAAGGAGAAAGACTTGCTCAGTTAGTTGGAAGCTAGGGAAAAACACGAGGCAATTTTTTGGAAATAGAAGTCCAAGAACCAATGGTTGCGTGAGGGAGAGAAGAACACAAATTTCTTCCACAACTCAATTATCCATAACATACATAGATAAAAATATCCACAAACTCAAGAGGCTGGATGGAAACCGGGTGGATTCTAGAGGTGAGATTGAAGAAGAGATGGTCCACTACTTCGAGGAAATAGTGGTTAAAGATAGAGGAGATAGACGGCATGACATAGCTAAGATCACCAGACTTATCCCTAAGGTGGCGACTAGAGAAAATAATGAAATGTTGCTTAAGCCAATATCTATGCAAGAGGTGGAGGAAGCAGTAAAACAGATGGCTCTAGGAAAGAACTGGCACTAGATGGGTTCACTACGAACTTCTTCCACTCCTTTTGGGACATTATTAAAGAGGAAATCCTAGAAATCATGGAATAATCGAGGTGTAATCGAGGTATTCTAAAGGCTTTCAATGCCACCTTCCTAACCCTGATTTTGAAAGGAGAAGGAGCCGATACTCTAGGTAAATTCAGACCCATTGCTTTATGTAATGTTATTTACAAGATCATCACTAAAGTGATATATAATAGATTAAATCCACTCCTTCCCAATCTGATTAGCCCAGAACAATCAAGCTTTGTGCAGGAGATACAAATCTTAGATGGGATTATTTTGGTTCATGAAACTATCCATTCTCCTAAGGTTACCAAGAGACCAGGTATATTGATCAAGATGGATATTGCAAAGGATTATGATAAATTAAGTTGGAAATACATGGAGAAGATGTTGGAAGCTTTTGGATTTGGGGAGGAATGGGTGGAATGGGTGATGAATCTAGTTACCACCCCTTTTTTCTCGATTTTGTTGAATGGATCTTTGACTAGAATTTCAATCCCTCGCGAGAAATCATACAAGGTGATCCTCTCTCCCCTTTTCTTTTCATACTAATGGCAGAAGGGTTGAGTAGACTCCTCCAATCCCAATCATCCAGTGGTGAAATTCGTGAGCTTAGTCTCCATGAGGGAATGGAGAAACAAACACACCAACAATTCATGGATAACACGATGCTAATGGGGCACCCTTCAATCCAAGAGGCCTGAGCCTTTAAGAGAATTCTAAACATTTTCACCAAGGCTTCAAGGATAGCAGTTAACAAAGATAAATCTCAAGTATTTTTCCTAAATATGGCTCATGTGGTTTAAAGAAACCTTTTGAGGATTTTGGGCTATGCCAAAGGATCCTTCCCCTTTAAATATCTTGGGGCCCCTTTAGGGTTTGGTCCCATAAAGAGGATTTCTTGGCAGGATCTGCTAGACAAAATGAAGAGCAGGTTGTTGATTTGGACTCTAAGAACTTTGACCTTTCCCAGCAGGTTGATTCTGGTTAAATCAGTGCTTCAAGTAATATTGATCTACCTCTTTTGTGTATTGGCCGCTCCAAAGTCTGTTATCAAGGAAATCATGAATATCCAGAGAAACTTCCTGTGGGGGGGGAGGGAAGCGAAATCTAAATTTTCCTTAGTAGGATGTGATAAAATCTATTGTCACAAGCAAAGAGGGGGTATGGTACTTAGGGATCTGGAGGTTATGAGTGAAACCCAAGGAGAAAAAATTTGGTGGCGATGGTGTAACTACTCAGTGGAGCCTTGGGCTAAATTATGGAATGTGAAATATGTTGGGGACAAGTCTAAGGCACAGTTGATTAGATACAATGAGGAATGGCAGGGATATTCCATATGGAGAAAAGCTCAAGCGGTCTGGAAGCTTGTGCAGGAGCATAGCTACTGGGAAATTCGTAATGGGGAGAATGCCAACTTCTAGGAGGACTCATGGAACCAACTCCCAAATATGGGAAAGGACCCCATATGGTTAAACCTTAGGACCAGAGGGAGGGAGGAAGGAAAAATTAAAGTGTGTCACTACTGGGAAGCTCTAGTAGGGGGTGATCAAAGGAAATGGTTGGTCCCAGAGAGGGTGGAGGGTCTCATATCAGAAGAAGACCTTTGCTCTTTTCAGGAAGAACTTCATGAGAGATCCATCCACATCAATTTGGAGCCAAACATATTAAGATGGGGATACAAACAGAAGGGTACCTTCAATATTAAAGAAGCTTATGATATCCTTACTTGCAATGCAGGAGAGGAGGATGGTATATGGGAAAAGATATGGGAGACCAATCCTTGGCCAAAGGTGGCTATATTTTTCTAGTTGGTTGTCAAATGTATGATCTTAATAGGAGAAAATATTAGACGACAAGGAATCCATGGTCCCTCATAGTGCATTATATGCTTAAACAGTGACGAAAGTATGGGCCACCTATTGGACAACTACCCTATACGGCCTCTATTTGGGATAAAGGAGCCATGATTTTTCAAAGAAGTGATCATCGAAAGCATCAGCCTGGGAATTCCCTAAGAGTGTGGAACCTTAAGTCCTTTAAGAACCCAATTCTAATATCCCTATGGTTGATGTTCCCAAGTCTAGTGATGTGGAATGCTTGGAAAGAAAGAAATAGTCGCATATTCCGTGATAAAAAACACAATGCAAGGGAGGTGTGGAGGGAGCTAGTTCTAAACCTTCTCAAAACAATTAAAAGTATGTAATGGGGTGATCAAGACAAGGATTTGACAGAGGGAGAAGCTCGTATCATAGTATATTTGGGCCTGAACATGAGTGATTTAGATGGTCTCAAACAAAAGACCAAAATATGTAGACCCTCAAGTCCAAATTCATGGTCTCCTCCCCCTGTGCATTTTTTTAAAATTAATTTTGACAGAGCTCCCAAGAGTAACCCGGGAGCAGCGATATTTGGAGGGATCTGCAGGAATAGTGCAGGAGAATTTCTAAAACTCTACTTTGGCTACATATGAATGACACTAATAAATTGATAGAGTTGGAGGGTCTAATTCAAGGGATATAGCTAGCAATCAGGGAAAGGTGGCAACCAATGATTGTGGAAGGAGATTCTCAAATTCTGATTCAGATGGCAAAGAAACTTTCCAACGGTAAATCCACAGAGCAAATTTCCTCCAGTTGGTGGCTTGCTAGCAGATTGGATAGCCTACATGTCTTGGTTTCGACCCATAACTCTGTCTCCTTTAGCCACGTCAAGCGAGATGCCAATAAGGTGGCAAACCTTATGGCCAATGTAATGGATGAAGGGGGTGTGGGTCACAGATCGAGTGTCATGTTGGAATTTGACAGGAATATTTGGGCCCCTAGATGCAGCCAACTAGCCACCCATGATTACGAGCTAAGTAGACAGATGATGGATCTAAGTCATAGGGTACAGGAAAGTGACAGGAGGCAGAGTGTGATGTATGATGCAATGGACACGTGCCCTATCTGACCATGCAGATCATGACAAATACAACCCAACCCTTAACCGCTTTAATTAATCTCGGGTCGAAAACATGCATGAAGTGGAGGAAAAGGTGGATCTGCACTAGAGGATATATTCAACCTCTCATTTTGGAATGATGCCAAATTAAGTGATGGGTACGGAAGAGGATGATCGTAAGTTATGTTAGGAAATGGGAATGTACCAACCTACTATGGCAATCATATATGTTATGTCTTTATACCCAAAGGATGAGTTCATCCTTGTCATTTGTTGTCAGGGTGAGGATTATGCTCTTGTTTCTCCGGTTTATGCCATTTCGACTGAGAAAGAGAGGGGAGGCGGCTCTGCTTTTGGGATTCAGTACTCTTGCGAGTGGTTACTCTGGCAACTCTTTAATATGGCTCCCAAGTACTCCATAAACATGGAATCTGGGATGGGGGTGGATACTGCTAGCAGACAGGGGAAGGGCATATGGGTTGGAGTATGGCGAAGCACCCAGGGTCGGGTTACGTGTGCTCAATTCCATGCTCAGGAAGCGACCTCCTTCTTTAAGGATCCCATCCCGCAATAAATTCGCCATGAAATAGAGATGGTGGAAAAAAATCTCTTCGAGGAGGTTCAGTCTATTCCAATTGAAGATATCCGAAGGGAGGTTCAAGAGTGGGTAGTTGATCATGGGATGATTGTGGGAAGAGCAACTGCATACGATAGAATGATTATGTAGCATGGGGTCACGAAGAATCTGAGTTTGCATGCTATCATGAGCACTGCGGCTAAGAAGGAGAGTGACGAGGAACCGACGTGGGAGTGGAAGGATCATAATGCAGACTGTAAGCTGATGCACCAAAAGATTGATGTTATGGCATCTGGTATGGGGATCCAGTTTTACCACCCAGGGATGCACAGTGTGGAAACGGGAGACCCTAGAAAGAAGACAGATTCAAAAGGAAAAGAAAATATGGATGATTTGGGGACCCTAAAGCAGGAGGAAGGTACCAAGCCGAATGAAAGTACTAAGCCAAGCGGTGTTGAACATCCCATCCTGGGGGGCCACGCCAAGTTCCTGGTTTGAGGCTCACATTGGTTCTCTAGATAATCTAGTCTTTACAGTGTTTTTAGAGTTTAAGTTTGGTATTCATAGTGGATTATTTAATAGTTCGTTAGAATGTTTAGTCCCTCCTAAGAACTCTGTGGGTTTTTTTGGGAAAGTCTGTAAAGATGGTAAACTTTGTGGTTTTTTGGGAAAGTCTGTAAAGCCGGTGAGGGCTGTGGATGATGGAACACTGGTTGTCTGAAAATTATGTATCTAAATTGTTATTAAAGTAATACAGTCATTTATTTACAAAAAAAAAACCCTAATGGTCTTATATTGCTTGACTTTCGTCAAGTTGGTGCTTAATGGTCTATTCTTGAGAATTACAGGGCTTGTGGATATGTATTTCTGGTTACATAAGAGTTTTGTTTTCACCTTTTTTATTTTCTACAAAATTGAAAAATATTTTGAGCACTCTTGAAACCATACTCGTGCTCGTTAAAACGTTAGAACAAATGTTTTGAATATTTTTATCACTTTTTTAGGCTCGTTAAACTCGTTACGAAAAAATAACCCTAGCATAGTTATCTTTAAGCTCTTTTCTGACTCTTGAAATATGAAAATATCACCGAGTGAACTTGTCACTTTCATGCTCATAAAAATACTTGAAAGGTTATCTTTCCGACAATAGTTTACCCCTTTTTCGGTTCGGTTAGACTAGTTATGAAAAAGGTACACTCTAGCAAAATCATTCACTAGAAGAGTTCTCCAAGGCATTATTTTATACTCTTGTGTGCCTCGGGGACTACAATTTATGAAAAATAACTTTTCAAATTCTTCTTTAGTTCCATTCAGACTCTCTAAACATGAACGACATCGAGTTTCCTTTAATTGGACTCGTTAAACTAGCCATTGAAAGACCCTTTTCTGGAAATGAACCCCTCCCTTCTGAGGTTCGAAAAATATATAAGAATGGACTTATCTCACGATAAGCTATAATGAGTGTTTGTTACCCTCTTCTAGCTCGTTAAAAATTAAAGAGGCACTCATCGTTCATGATGGGGAAATTAAGGGAAGGAAACACATGTTTCATTTGTATTAATGGAAAATTTTTAATCACCTTTGAAAATGGCACTTGTCTGCATTTCATTCAAACAATTGGGTATTCAGTTTGTCTTCGAGTCGATCCACTTTCATGAGTCACATCACTCCTTTGAGTCATTTCAAAGAATGTATCATTCTTCATCGCATTATGCCTTGGTATCTACCTCATCAAGTCAATGTTGCCAAGTATTCGGTCGTGTTGTTTAATGTTCAAAGAAAAGTTATGTGTCAAGAATTTCCCTCTATAGTCAAACCTGCCTCTCTTTTGTGTCAATTACCTTTGAGTTAGTCCTATGGTTACTTCATACTCAATTCCAAGCAACTTGGTTTCGAGTTTCATGTCATTGATGTGGGATTCATCATGGCCCTCCTTCAACGAGACTATTCTTGTTGACATCATCACATCTTCCAAGAATTAGTCTTAGAAACAAGCTAGTACCTTGAGATATGCATTCCTTTATGGCAGGTTTCCTCACTTTTGAAAATAGGATTTTATAAATGGCCTTTGATCAAAATATTCATCCAAGTGTTCGACATAAGTTCATCTATTCACATTTGAAGGAATGTACTAGGTTACCTTGGGAATCATTGACATTAATGGTGATTTTACCTCGTGCTTCTTAATGATTCACATCATTGACCAGTAATCAAGTGATTTCTACCATGTTTGACTTCAATACATCTATTCTCATGGAAAGAATCGTACTTTCTTAGGAACGGGATGAAGACCATGGGTGTTCATTGAGCATTCAGTTTTTATGTGCTTCACCCTAGGTTGAGATGGAGCATTTTTGTATGAGTCATTACATGGATCCACATTGTATGTTTGTGGTTGTGCTCAAATTTGCATCTGTACAGCATAGATCTACATTGTATGTCTGGTAGATATGTCCAAATTTAAGTCTTCTTCTCATGGATCTAAGTTGTATTTCAGTAGCCATGAATTTTTGTATCTCACATGGATCTATGTTGCATTGGTCGGTAGCCATGTTGTCTGTCATTTTGGATGTATATCAAAGTGTAAAAGTGCTACAGAATGATCTTGGTTGTTGATGAGTTCTAACCTTTGGACCTTTTCCTCGAAGTCATAACCTACTCTATCAAAATATTTTTCCTATTATTTTCCTCTAGCCTCATACTTTGGAGGGAATTTTGTTATGCCTATATTTCATCACCATTATGTTATGAGATGAATATCCCATGGTTTTCTCTAATCCCTGAAGGTCTGAAGTGAAGAAATGGAGAAAGGAGGCTTATTCCCTTGTTTTTTCCCTATTCTAAGCCACCACCGTGCCTTGTTAGTTAACAACAGGCGATACTCAAGTTGGAAACGCACCTTTCTTATTGACAAGGAGTGGTGCCACCACTTGTTTCCTTCATGGAGTAGGAGGTGCCCCTCAACACCGCATGTTACCCTTCTACAGAGTGTGGTCCTTGACTTTAAAAAGGTAAAAAGAAGAAGTTTCGAGAATTTTCCCAAAGGAACCTTCATGGAACCTTATCCCTAAAGATATGGATAGGTAGATATTGAACTCCCTTATCCTTGGTATGATCCCACAACCTTCTCCTTTTGATCCTCAACCTAATTTATCCATTATGGATTTTAAATAGTGGCTCACCCCTCATGGGAAAAGAGAGGAAGATTGTGTTAAAGTATCAAGACTCTGGCCAAATAATCCTAGACCTTCTTAGATTCATTAGAGGCAAGGTTCCATCGGTAGAAGCCCTCAACAGCAAGGCTTGGCTATGATCTCTCCCTATTTGATTATTATTACAATCATTGTTTTCTTCCCCATAAACACTGTATATTTCATTATAATGCTTTGTTTATTGTCTTTCTCCTTGGTCATCGACATAGAAACATATATTATTTTGTTACTCTCATGTGGTAGTTGTTTTTTTGTGTCTATTGTAGGTCCATTCACCGCATATCGCAAGCACAACAAGTTCAGAATGTCAGATCCTCTTGTAAAAAGGTATGAGAGAAGTTAATTCAAGTGATCTATATTTCTAGGGAAATTTTATTTGCATTGTAGTGTGTTTTGTCCTATATATGAACCATTCAGACTAGGGAAACAACCTTTGTTTTCGTCAATAGAAGCTATTCAAGAAATACTTCAAGCAAAAGTACCTCTCTCATAAGTACTATGATGTCAAAATTAAGAAGTTCCATGAGCTTAAATTGGGCCACTTGACAATGGAAGAATATGCAAATAAATTATTGGAGTTGTTGAGATATGTCAAGTATATCATAGATGATAAGGTGAAAATTCAACGTATTTTGAATGGTTTCCTCAAATCTACAAATATAGAATTGGGTTTGATGAGCCTCAAAATTTAGATGAGGCCATAAGAAAATCCAAGTATTGCTATGATCAAGCCAAAAGAAATCTAGATTTACATAAGGCATGAAAGGATAAGAAAAATGAGAAGTTTAACCAAAGAAAGAAGGGGTTCAAGCCTCCCCATTTCAAAAATCAGCCAAGAAATCCACCACAAGGTGTGACAATGCCAGGTACGATGATGGGAGACAAGCCAAGAGAGTTGAGAGAGCCACTTCAACGTTGGGGATGTGGAGATGACCATTTTCTTAGGAACTGTCTAGATTATAATCGAAGTGCAAAGAAAGTTCATAACATTTAAGAAGCTGAAACTATGGGTCAAGTGGCAAGGATAGTCTCTATAATTTATGCTCCACTAGAGGACCGCCAAGCAGATCATCAATCACCTATGGTTGAGGTTGAAGCTAAGATTTCGAAGCAATATATTTCTATTTTAATTGACCCTGGATCTACTCATAGTTATATCAGTCTTAAAAATTTTGAGATTATGCTTTTAAGAAAACCAAATATAGTAAGTCATGGTTGTCCAATTAACCACGGGGACCAAGATAAAATTTATTTAATTGGTGGAGAAATGTCCATTAGAAATAGGGATTGCTCACTTGTGAAAATCTTAATATGTTGCCACTTGGTTCATATGATTTTCTCATTGGAATGGATTTGTTGGAAGCACACAAAGTTAAACTTGATTGCTACAACATAAATTTTGAGTGCATTGATAATGAATGAAACAAAAGGGTTGTAAAAGGGATTCCAAAGGAAATTTATGTTAGTTTTATCCATGCAGATAAATAATTTCTATAGGAAAGGCTGTCAATTATATGTAACCCATATATTGGATAAAACAGAAAGTGAAATTCCCATATTGGAGGACTATCATGTGCTACAAGAATTCAAGGATTTTTTTCCTAATGAAGTGCCAGGAATTGCTCCAAAGGGGGACATTGATTTCACAATTGATCTTGTGCTAGGATTTGCACCAGTGTCTAAGACACCTTACAGTATGAGTACACCAAAATTATTAGATATGAAAATGCAATTGCAAGAATTATTGGGAAAGAAGTACATAAGACCAAGTGTGTCTCCATGGGGTGTTAAATTCCATGAACCATAGATCTACAAGACAAAATGAGAGCTATCTAAAAAGAAGTATGCAATGGAATTATTAAATCAATGTAAATTGAACAACATATTCATGACAGAAATTTCACACAAATCAGACAAGTATTGCTCGGATTATCATAACATTAATATTCATTAATTAATCAGTAATGCAATGGTTGTACAATAAGTGGAATTCAAATACTGTGGATAGGATTCAAATTCACCAACTCAATATGAATAGATAGCTAATTCAGTGTGGAAATAATCATAGTTGGAGCTCACTAGTTAACTCCAGATAACCAAATCAGTTTACAATCAGTTAATTGATGATGGTAGGTGAGGGTAGGTGAATAAATGCGCCTACACTCCCATGAATCATGAAAATTGGTGCTAATATAAATAAATTCGATCTAAATGATGGTGACCAAAACATAATTGAGCATGAATAACTACGTACCACAGACAACTGAAGGTGACTCCTAGTGGCACTTATAAAGGGTTCCTATAAAATAGGGATTGGCACCATGGCACTGTTGGCACCAAAACTCAAAAGTGTAGATGACTCTTGGGCAGGTCCCCCCTTACTCTGGTAAAGTGAAAAATACCTCCTAAGCTAGGAAAAAATGACAAATATACTATGTGGGTAAAGGGAGGATTAATTAATCCTAACTTTGGACAACTTGGGCCTTAACAACTGGGCCAAAAGTCACCCGTACAATCTAAATGAAAATAAAATATTTGTTTTAATAAAAAAAGGAAAATGGGGAAAACCTCATGGGAGAAACCCCCCTCAAAATAAGCAGGTAATCAGGAAACAAGTTTCCATACTTGAGAGAAAAAATTCCTCTTCGAGCAAAAACTTGTGAAAAAAATTCTGTAATCTGTAACTCTGTGGTACAGTAATGCATAATCTTGTCTCTTATATGCATCAACATCATGGGAATGTGGATGTGAAATTTTCCATATTCTTCCAATTTGATGATGGATAGGAGAAGGAGTGTTTCCTTTGTCTCTTCTTTCTAGAGGAATAGTGACTTGATCCAACTTGTTCTTCAGTGGGCTGAATTGTGGATCAGTCCTTACCATCAAGTAGCATATCTCAGGGAGCTTGTTGCACCACATTTAAGGAAGTGAAATTGAATGGGAGAGCACAACATGTTCATTCTAATATTGTGACCTCATTCTTCTTCTGTCATTTGGATCCCCAGCAACATTCCCAGATTGTTCAATGATGTTTTGTGCCCATTTAGGCCTCTAATTTGGAATAGGAGCTGGATCTGGATCTATATCCTCTTAAGGTTCAATATCAATATCAAGATCATGTTGATATTTTTCCTAATATTATTATTCGAAAACATTAGACAATACATCATTTGCAAAAGGTGTCGATATAATGTTTTTACCTTCCCTTTTGAATGGAAGCTGAGATTGTATTGGATCCGAGTATGGAAGAAAATGTGAGAATTCATATGCCTTAGAGGCATGGTTTGCAACACCCTTCACTATAATCTTCCCAGTTGAGATATCTAAGATCTTGACTGATCCAGGATCAAATACTACTCACTTTGGTGGACTAGTATGTGTCATCTGGTATACAGATAACAAATTTGCAGCTAAAGAGGGCAGATAGAGTGGATTTCTGAACACTCCATGTTTCAACTTAATAGAACCCTTTCCTTCAGCTCGAATTTGGGTATCATCACCCATGTGAATACTTGGGCCATCAGTATTTTATAATGAAGAGAATGATTCCCTGGATGCAACCATATGATTGGAGGCTCCTGAATCAATGAGGAATGTATGTGGTTTTGAACAACTAGCCTTCAGTGCATGGCATCTCTCATCATGATCTTCAGACATTTCTCTAGAGTAAGTATTCCTTACACCTTCAGGGAGGGAAATATTATGCTTCTTAAGGATTTTTTGCATTTGATCAATGGTCTTTCATGCAATGACTTTCTGGATGAAAGCCTCTCATACAGTAGGAGAATTGAGCTTTCTCAAATTTCTTGTTCTTGTTTTTCTTGGAACCTGAGGCACCATTAGAAGGATTATGCTTCTCCTTTGACTTCAAATCAACATTTTATTCTTCTTTGATCTTTTCTTCCCTTTAGATTGTGCATTCCCAAAGTCTCCAGCTAAGAGGTCTTGATTCTTGGAGGAATTGAGAACTCCCATCTGAATCAATTTGTATTTCTCCTGGATCAATGACTCTACAAATGCATCTAGAGAAGGCATTTTCAAATTTGGGATGGATACTCTTCCAGAGTGTAATGCGGATACAAATACTGAGAATTATGAGCTAATCTTTCTCAGAATTGACAGTACAAGATGCTCATCCTTCCTCTTGATCCCACATTTCTTGCATTGCAAGACTAGGGCTTTGTATTTCGAGAAGAACTGTTGAATTGTCTCGAAGATGTTGGGTTGGAGTGCAATGATCTCATTCTCCATAATATGGCCTCTAAGATCATCTTATTTTCCAAACAAAGATTCAAGCTTGTCCCATACTTCCTTCAGAGTTCTGAGTCCCTCAAGATGGAACAACAATTCCTTGGAGATGTGGATGCACATGAAATCGAAGGATTCATATAGCCTATTCAAAAACTTGGATTTATCAACATACTATTGGGGTTGGACTTCTCTTCCCATTTTCATCCTATGTGGGCCTTGTTGTGCAAGGATATCTACATATCTGCCCTCCAATCAATGTAATTGAAGGGTCTAAGGATCCTAAGTGAAAGGGGAGCTGAATTCTCCATTTCATGGTATGTTGATCAACAAATATTCAATAGCTACGTAGGTACCTGCAAAATCACTACAAAATAAAATTCAATTCGCAAACATTTGTTAGTTCAAACCTTTCCACCTCGACATGTGCACTTTTTCAGAGTTTGTCACACCTGGATATACTTCTCTGGATATAATCCAGAGGGAACAATGCAATGATTACAGGAATTATATGGAAACTCGGTTGTTTTTGGTGCAAGAATGGAGGTTTTTGAGGTTTGTTGTTGGACTGAACATAGGCTCTGATACCATGTTAAATTTCATGAACCATAGATCTACAAGCCAAAATGAGAGCTATATGAAAAGAAGTATGCAGTGGAATTATCAAATCAATGTAAACTGAACAACATATTCATGACAGAAATTTCACACAAATCAAACAAGTATTGCTCATATTATCATAACATTAATTATCAGTAATACAATGGTTGTACAATAAGTATAATTTGAATACTATGGATAGGATTTGAATTCACCAACCCAATCTGACTAGATAGCTAACTCAGCGTGGAAATAATCACAGTTGGAGCTCATTAGTTAACTCTGGATAACCAGATCAGTTTACAATCAGTTAACTGATGATGGTAGGTGAGGGTAGGTGAATAAAGGTGCCTACACTCCCATGAATCATGCAAACTGGTGCTAATCTAACTGAATTTGATCTAACTGATGGCGCCTGAAGCATAACTAAGCATGAGTAACTACCTACCACAAACAACTGAAGGTGACTGTTGGTGGAACTCAGAGAGGGTTCCTATAAAATAGGGATTTGCACCATGGCACTGTTGGCACCAAAACTCAAAAGTGTAGATGACTCTTGGTCATGTCCCCCCTTACTCTAGTAAAGTGAAAAATACCTCCTAAGCTAGGAAAAAATGACAAATAGAATATGTGGGTAAAAGGAGGATTAATTAATCCTAACATGGGGAGCACCAATACTATTTGTTAAGAAGAAAGATGCAACACTCAGGTTATGTATTGATTATAGGAAGTTGAATAAAGTGACAATGAAAAACAAGTACCCATTGCCTCTAATTGATGATCTATTTGATCAAATGATAGGGACAAAGGTATTTTTGAAGATTGACTTGAGGTTTGGTTACCATCAGGTGAGAATCTTGGAAGAACATATTCATAAGACATCCTTTAAAATAAGGTATGGACACTACAAAATCGCAGTGGTGCTATTTGGTCTCACCAATGTAGCAACTACATTCATGTGTCTCATGAATAGCGTTTTAAATAGGTATTTGTACACTTTTGTTCTTGTTTTTCTAGATGACATTCTTATTTACTCTAAGATTTGACAGGAGCATGAAGAACACTTGAAAATGAATTTACAATTGCTAAGGGAGCATAAGTTGTATGCAAAGCTAAGCAAATGTGTCTTTTACAAAAATTAAATTCATTATTTGGTCACATTATTTCAAAGGAAGGAATATTAGTTGATCCGAAAAAGATTGAAGCCATTATGAATTGGCTAAATCCAAAGAATGTAATAGATGTGATATATTTTATGGGTCTTGTTGGTTATTATAGATGGTTTATTAAAGTATTCTCCAAGGTTGCACACCCAATCACTTCTTTACAAAAGAAGAGAATAAAATTCAAGTGGACATAGAAATGCGAAGAAAGCTTCCAGTTGTTGAAGAATATTCTCACAAGTGCTCCAATTCTGAAAATTGCTGACCCAGAAAAAGACCTTGTGGTGTGTATAGATGCATGTAAATAGGGACTTGGAGGAATTATTATGCAAGAAAATCACGTGGTGTGTTATGAGTGTAGAAAAATTGAAAGAGCATGAAAAGAATTATGCTACCCATGATCTATAACTTGCACCTATAGTGCATGCTTTAAAAATGTGGACACACTATTTAATGGGCAGAAAATTTGAGTTGAGAACATACCGCTATGGTCTGAAATATTTATTTGAGCAACCAACTTTAAATTCTAGGTAAGCTAGATGGATGGAATTTTTATGTGAGTTTCATTTTGAAATCAAACACATAAAAGGAGAAGAAAATAAAGTGGTTGATGCACTCAATAGAAAGATGCATGAAATGCATGTGGAAACCATCACCACTTGTCAATCAGATTTAAGACAACAAATAGTAAATTATCTTTTTTTTTTGTAAGTTGGATGCTAATCTATTAAGAAGAAGAAATAAAAGTACATATGAAGTTACAGTACTGAGATGCAGACTTGCTCATGAGAAGCAAGCATAGAATTTCAGAAACAACTTGGGCCCTCCCTCCAGGAGGGAAAACATGTCCCAGTAAATTATCTTGTTGAACGTGAACTGTATGTGAAAATAAATGGTAAATTACACTAGCAGATTTTGGAAAGAAGGTATGATGGTTATCATTTGGAAGAGGATGGAATTCTTATTTATAAAAACATAATTTATATTCCAAATGTGGCATACTTTAGGAGAATTATTATGGATGAAATCCATAAAATGTCATACTCTGGTCACCCAGGATATCATAAAACAATTTCTATATCTAGGAAGCAATATTTTTGGTCAGGGATGAAGAAAGATGTTGTTGAGATATTTCAAAATGTATGAAATGACAACAAGTGAAAGCTAAGCATCAACACCTAGTAGATTTGTTGCATCTTTTGTCAATTTCATAATGGACAGGGAAATCATTTCCATGGACTTTACTACAAGTTTTCCAATGACTATGAGGCAGCGTGGAGGCAGCATGATTCCATCATGTTTGTGGTGGATAAATTGTTTAAGGAAACACATTTTATACTAGTTAAATCAACATACAAAAAATATGCCATTGCAAATATTTTCATGAAATAAATTTTTAGATTGCATGGATTGCCTAAGACAATCATTTTAGAGAGGGATACACATTTACATCAAATTTCCAAAAAAGTATTTTTGCGTATTTAGGTACACAACTAAATTTTAGCACTACCTACCATCCAATCATTTTAGACAATGATACACATTTACATCAAATTTCCAGAAAAGTATTTTTGTATATTTAGGTACACAACTGAACTTTAGCACTACCTACCATCCACAAACAGATGGACAAACTAAAAGAGTAAATCGGGTTCTTGAATACATGCTTCACATGTATGTGATGGACAAACCAACCAACTGGGAATATTATATTCACTTGGTGGAGTTTGCATATTACAATGGTCAACAAGCTTCATTGGGCATGAGCCCATATGAGGCTTTATATGGCAGAAAGTGTAGGAAACTAGTGACTTGGGATATTCCAATAAACATAATTGTACTTGGGCCAGAATTATTTAAGGAAATGGAACAAGATGTTGCAAAAATCAGGCAAAATTTAAAGGAAGCCCAAGATAGACAAAAAAATTATGCAAATAAGAGAAGAGTGCATACAGAATTCAGTGTTGGGGATCATGTTTATCTTATAGTGATTCCAAGGAAAAGTTCCTTAAATCTTGGGATTTGTGCCAAGATATCACCAAGATATTGTGGGCCACTTGAAGTGTTTAAAAAGATAGGTCCCATTGCATATAGAATTGCATTTCTTGCTAACACTAGAGCTCATAATGTTTTTCATGTTTCTTTGCTTAAGAAATATGTACATGATCCTAACCGTGTGATTGATTGGGATGTAATTGCGCCGAGAGGCGCTCTACAGCCCAGTATGGGGGAGATCTTGTCACGTGATGTCACGTGATGTCACGTGATGTAACGTTACTAACATGTCGGC
>LPNX010002491.1:333471-417949 GCA_001517045.1 Pseudotsuga menziesii
AACGGTGTCTTCAACCACATGGAGTTTGAATGAGCTCAAACTTCTGTACTTTTATGTACATTAAACTCTAATCTCTTTCTTTCCTATTCTGTATACTTAGGTTTTTGTTTTTTCTATTTTTGAAGAATCCTGATTTAATTATTTTTATAATTTATTATACACTTTCTAGATTAATTCATATCATTTAATTAATAATAAAATTGTTAAGTTTTAGGACGGTTCAAAGTTTTTGTCAAGTTGTTATCCCCCATCACTGTGCATACATATAAATGAGATATCATGGACAAACTACTGCTCATCTCTGTCAAATTATTATCATTGTTCATTTAGATCATCTTATCATCATATCTTCATCATCTTAGAGTATAGGAAAGCATGCATTGTCATAAAGCATGTATTAACAAAAATTCTTCACACATCACTGTAGAAAACCTTTGACTTTCTGCTGTAAGATTTGTTATGTATCCTCTTACTGATGATGCCTTAAAACCTTCAAAACAACCAGTCTACTTATGCCCAAAACTGCTACCACTGTATATCATAGAGTATAGCATGCAGATCACTACTTCACATTTCACACCATTGTATGCACTTATTATTCATTTATAATATATATACAAATACAACTTTTCCAATATTAATAAGGATATTGATTACTTACCTCTACAATATTAATAAGGATATTGATTACTTACCTTTATTTATTGAACATTTATAAAAATACATAATTTTTATATTTGTCATTATTACTTTTTATTGAATATTTATGAAAATGACATATTTTTAATATCTGTCATTGCGTTGAGAAGGGCTCTAGAGTCCAGTATGGGGGAGATCTTGTAACGTGATGTAACGTTTATAACATGTCGGAAAAAAATAATAGTGATAGTGAATATTATGGGAGAGATCTTGTAAAGTGATGTAAGGTTTGTAACATGTCGGCAAAAAATAATAGTGATAGTGAATATTATGGGAGAGATTTTGTAGGGAAAAATAAAAAATAATATCACTTTGTAACTTTATTTTTATTAATTTTTTTTTTTTCTAATAGGCCAAAATAAATGTTGGCCACAAAAACAATCTGGGGAGATGTTGTAATCTTCCTACCTAACAAAACAATAAAAAAGTAAAAATTTAATTATTCGTAAAAAAATATGTGGGTCAAGAAAAAAACACAAAATTGAATTATTCGCAAAAAAATGTTGGCATTGCACATGGTTTTAAAACCATCTGCAAGGCATTCTAAACAACCCATGGTTTTATTGTGCGTGGTTTTAGGAGGCTTTGCACATTGTTTTTAAACCATGTGCAAGGCCTCCTAAAAAACCCATGATTTTATTGTACATGGTTTATGAGGGCCTTGCAAATGGTTTTAAGACCATGTGCAAGGCCTCCTAAACAACCCATGATTGTAGGAGGGCCTTGCATATGGTTTTAAAACCATGTGTGGGGAAATGATGCAATGTTAGTTCCTAACAAAATAAAAAATAATAAAAAATATTATATGTGGGCCATGAATAATTTTAAATATTAATAATAATATAATTATATGTGGACCTTAAATAAAAAGATGTGTCTTTTGGTTTGAATCAAATCAATGGATATCTAAGAAGAGGTTTGCACCTCGAGAGATTTGATCCATCTCGGCGCTTGATAGAGCCTAGGATTTGGATCTACGCTGGTTTAGGAGGTACCAAAGGGAGAGTTCCAAACCGAGCCACTATGCATCCTATACAGGAAGGTAACGTTGCTCTGAAACTAAGCCATTGGATAGGTAAAGGTGCAATGGAAGCACTTCGGTCCTAATGAGTCTATGTGGGAGTTGGAGGATGCCATAAAAGAGGCATAACCATTTTTCTTATGATTTTGAGCAAACACCGAAGATGGTGTTATTCCAAGGGGGAGGGGATTGTAATACCCCCAGTTTTGACTTGGAATGTATTTAATCATAATTATGTCAATGATGTAAATATGCTAGTATGGATTCCTAGTGCAGAGCTCAAGGCCAAGGTCCGACTAGTGAATGGCTATATATATGATTGACTTATCATGACAATTCAAAATGCATGTAAATATTATATTGGAAATTAATGAAGTGGTCCAATATGGTTGTGTAAAGAGCACTAAAGGGGCTATGATTCCAACAGAGGGGAAGAGGAAAGTGGGCCTATGGGAAAATTAAATCCTATGTTTCCAAGTGTTAACCTTAGAACTCATCCAAAAATATTCCATGTGCTTTAAATGAACCAATTACTTCATATTGACTATTAACTCCTTCATTCAATGCATGTATGAGGTTGGTGAGAAAATTTAGTTCATGTAGCTATTCAACCATGGGGATTGTAACAATTCTGTCAGTTATCATCTATCATTTTCTTCTATGGTCAAAATCTATGTCAGTTGTATTTTCACCATTATCTCATATCCCTTGGAGTCAACACTCTTTTGATCATTCTCTCATGCATGTTGCTACACTACATAGAGTTTTCCTATGGTTGTTCATGTCCATTACCAGATTATGTTTTGAAACCAAAAAAATTGAATTTAGAGACAAGGTTCTAATTTTGAAGGAATAACAAATGGTTGTAGGTGAGAATAGAGGTTGGGAAAGGTAGGAACCCTTACCCATGGAGTTCTACTACTTTTTTTATGCTTGAGAAGCCATATTTTTTCCTACAGGAGGTTCTCCAATAACATACATCCGATTAGACTCTTATTGCACACACTGGTAAGCATTGTAAGGGTTGGATTTCCTAAGGGAATTGTGTATCAATGAAAGGGAATTCCTTCCTTGTGTTGTGTGGGGTTGTTGGAAGGAGTGCCATGGTTGTGATGGTTGAGTGATATCCTTGTAGAGCTTTGTGTGAGTTTTGGCTAAGCATAGAGAGAAGAATGGGTTGCGGGCTAAGTGAGAGAAGCCTGCAGGTGTTTCCTTTGCCTTGGTGGCATCATGGCCTAGCTTGGGGGTGGCCTCTCAGTAGAAAGAGTATGTGTTGGATAGAGTGGCTACATTTGGGTGGAAAAACTCTCCTACACAACCAGTTTCTTGGATCTTCTTTGTTAAATATAAGTATCCTCTTTTGTATTTGATGTACTATGATTTTTATTTATATTCATGTAATTGTGTGATATGTATGTGTGGATCGAGTTTATTCGGCTGTGTGTTTTTATTTACATATCTGCATATGCAAATTAGATGTTATCAATTTGTAATTATGGTGATGAGGCGAAATTTAGAGGCTCCGATTTAGTTAATGTCCCCTCCTGTTGGTCGGATTGAGGGATGGGGACGTTACATTTGGCTTGGGATAAGATATTTTCACAAGGAATTGATCAATCAATGAGCTTGGTTTGGATATATCAACAATCATGGATAGGTATATTATTATACTCATAATATCCTTTATTTAACGACAATATTAATTTTTTACTTTCCACCAAAATCATTGCCCAATTTATTATGCACTATTGTTAATTACTTAGATTTGAACCTGGAATTGAATCATGTATTCATGGCATTTGATTGACGACCTTAAATATTTTAAAAGAATGAGTAAGGTATTGGATTCTTTCTCATGCACATGTAAATGAGTGAATCTCTTAGACTTGTTATTGCTTCTATAGTTGTTTCTAAAATAAAACATGATAGAAGAAGATTAGGTTGAATCATCTATTCTCCTCTCTTTATTTAATTTGAAGAAAAAAATTTATTTAGCAAAGTTTGAATGTTGAAGAAAAATTACGAATACTTCATATATATGTCATTGCTTATGATTCCAACCCATTTTGATTTATTAGGATTTAGATGATTGAATTCTACACATAAGAACAATAGTTAAAGGATCCATATGGTGTGTTCTTATTTCTTTTAAACCATTCAAGATTCAAAAAGATATACGCATAGGCTCATTGTATTTGTTTTAGTTTTATATCATGTTTGGTGAGATAACCATTAAAACATCCAAATCAGTTTATAAATCAAGATGCAAGGTGGATTTTGAATTTGATTTGCATAGGACACACCAAGAAGGCCCATTGATTCCCCTTTTGGAGAGCTTGATCAATGATCAATATTTTATTCCACTTTGCCTTTTCCATGGGATCTAAAGCTCTATAATTGAGGAGGGTGGTGTATCTTTATCTCACATAATATTTCCAGATGACTAACCCTAAGAAAAAAATTAATTTCCTCTTACTTATACTAGGGCTACTCCATTGAGAGATGAGGTCCTCTTAGTCCACATAAGGGATAAACAATAAAGAATAACGATGGGTCTCTTCCATCCCATATATAATGAGGGGGTTCCTTCTTTCCAAAAACAAATTCAAATAGAGAATGAATACCTTCCTTTCAAACCACCATCTAAGAGGGAACACACCTCATTGTGAAAAAGCAAAAGTTTACCCATTATTGGATATGATCAAATATCAATAAGTTTCCTCTCAACAAAACTCAGAAGGATTGATTTTGAATTAATGGGAATCATTTTGAAATGAATTTGTGGATTTAAGATCCTCCTATTGGGGGTGTGCTAAACAATTTTATATCTTGAAACATCATTGAATTATTTCCTTTTCAGAATCTCCTTCAACTAGCCATTCTTATCATTTACAAATTTCACATATTTGTTCACCCACTGCCATAGCCATTCTTGTCATTTACAAATTTCACGTATTTGTTCACCCACTACCATTTTCAACTATAGAAGGTTCTTTATTCACACCCTCCCCTAAAGAAACAAGGAGTTTTAACTTTTCCCATGTTTCCATCAAGAATTTGTTCCTTCAATTATTCCATACCCTTTTCCATAGGATGTTTCTTAATATCAATAACATGGTTCTCACCAAACCCCAAGAGGGATACAACCAAATTAATGGGAATCGTTTTTAAATGAGTTTGAAAATATTATATCCTCGTATTGGGGAATTGTACTAAACAATTTTCCATCTCGAAACATTATCAAATAACTTCCTTTTTAGATACTCTTTCCAGTAGGAACTATTATCATTTACCAATTCAATTCCACATATTTCTTCACCCGTCACTATGTTCAATAGTAGAGGGTCCTTTATTCACACCCTCCCCAAAAGAGAAAAGGAATTTTAACTTTTCCCATGCCACCATCAAGATTATGTTCACATCCTTCTTCCATCCCTTTTATGACATTTCTTACTATTTTACTAACCTCATTTAATGTTCCTATCATTATTGCTAATGCAGAGAACATCTAGAGAGGGAGAACAAAAAGGGTAGATTTCATTAGGATCTATTAGCCCTAAGGATTGAGCTATTGAGTCCCATGTGCCATGATTTTCCTCTTAATGTTCTCCAAGATTGGGAACCGATATTTATCCCCAATATAGTAGAGGAAATTAGGATTCCTAAGTAAATTACAGAGCTCAAATTTGAATTATATTTATGTTGTTACTTCAATAAGGCTTTTACCTTGAATTTTTTTATTGATATTGGTGCTTAGTAAATAATGGGACAAGATGAATTTTTGTTCTAAGATATAAAGATATTGCGAATTGTATATGCATTTAGCATTTAAGCACCAATATTTAGTCTTCAAAAAACTTGTCTTACAAGTGACCTAACCCCCTCATTTTAAAAAATAGGTAGGAAAGAAGACATAATTCATTATAAAAAGTCCAATTCTATATATTAAGTATTCTTTTATAGGCTATTCATGTCACTATATCCAACTATTAGCTTCAAAAATATTTTATACACATAAAACCTAAAATTGATGATTAGTGTGCCTTCAATCTCCAAAACACCAAGAAAAATAGAGTTTAAAGAGGGATCCAATATAAGATGCTTGATGACATTAAGTTGTCATCCCTACTTTCACACTAAATCTTGTGCCCCTAAGCAACCTCCATGCCTTCTTTAGAGAGATTTTTTTTTCATGTGGTTCACATCCCTGAAAGATGGAGGGAACGCTACATCCACAGTAATAATTGTCAAGGGGGGCACCTGAAGGGGCCTCACCCTGTCGGCTCCAGGTTCGGGAGCCTAACCTAGAAGGACCTAGAGATTTGAACCTCTAACCTCAATTAATTCAATCTTGGACTCGAAATCTCCAACCAATTGAGCTATCCCTCAGGTATATTTTTAATATGGTTCACTACCCAGTAACTTTGACGACACAGGCTACATTCATGGGAAGAATTCCAAGGGGACCACCCAAAGGGGCCTCACCCTATCGACACCATATTTCGGAGCCTAACTCTGGAGGGACCAAATAATTGAACCCTTGACCTCAACCTAGTGACAACTTATCCATGGAAGCTCCAACCAACTGAGCTACTCTATGGGGTTGCCTTCTTTATAGAGATATTTGTAGTAGTTTTCAATTCTTTGTAAACACGATTATAAGAAATAGTGGTAAACCTTACTTCCATTCTTTTTAGTTTCTTGAATATGGGTTTCAAAAACAAAAATTTCACCTTGTACAAGCCTTTAAACCAATTTATAATTACATCAGATCACCCATTACCCGCACATTAATGATGTTATGATCTCCAACAATTTCGAAAAGAAACTTTAGAGCCATCAACACTACAAATTCATTTGAACTATAACCCAAGTAAGCCTTGAATTTATGAAATAAGTATCAAAATGGAATAATATACTCCTATGCCCACATAAAGGTGGAATACATTGACTTGCTCCATCAAAGTAAACCCATTCAACGATTTTCTATATACAACGATTTGTTATATATAGTGATTTTCTTAAAAAACTTTATACATATAAAACTAAAATTGATGATTAGTGTGCCTTCAATCTCCAAAATCCAAGAAAAATAGAGCTTAAAGAGTGATCCAATATACGAGGCTTATGACAGTAATATACCATCCCTACATTCACACTACTTCTTGTTCCCGTAAGAAACCTCGATGCCTTCTTTAGAGGGATATTTGTAGTAGTTTTCAATTCTTTGTAAACATGATTATAAGATATAATGGTAAACCTTGCTTCCATTCTTTTTAATCGCTTGAATATGGGTTCCATAAACATACATTTCATCATGTACAATCCTTTCATCCAATTGATAATTAAATTGAATCACCCATTCCCTGCAAATTAATGATGTTATGATTTCCAACAACCTTGAAAAGAAACTTTAGAGCCATCAACACTACAAAGTTGTTTGAACTAGAACCCAAGCATGCATCGAATTTATGAAATGAGTATCGAAATGAAATAGTATACCCCCATCCCCATATAAAGGTGAAGTACATTGACTTTCTCGATCAAAGTAGACCCATTAAGTGATTTGCTATATATAGTGATTTGCTTAATTTATTTTATAGATATAAAAACTAAATTGACGATCAATGTGCCTTCAATCTCCAAAAACCAAGAAAAATAGAGTTTAAAGAGTGATCAAGTATAAGAGGATTTGTGACACTAAGATATTGTCCCTACATTCATGCTACTTCTTGGGACCCTGAGAAACCCCTATGCCTTCTTCAGAGAGATATTTGTAGTAGTTTTCAATTCTTTGTAAACATGAATATAAGAAATAATGGTAAGCCTTACTTCCATTCTTTTCAGTTACTTGAATATGGGTGCCAAAAAGAAACATTCCATCAGCATGTACAAGCCTTTCATCCAATTGATAGTTACATTGAATCACCCATTACCTACAGATTAATGATGTTATGATCTCCAACAATTTTTAAAACAAAATTTAGAGCCATCAACACTACAAAGTAGCTTGTACTAGAACCCAAACATAGCTTGAATTTATGAAATAAATGTCAAAATGAAATAATATACCCCATCCCCACATAGAGTAGACCCATCCATTGAATTCATCGATGGATACCTCAATGATATGCCTTCAATTTTTAAATTTAAACACTTTCTTCAACCCTTAAAAAAACATATTTGAATAACACTTTGAAAAGAAGGAATGTATTTATCATTGAAAAAAGTTGAGTTCCAACAAGCCAAAGTCCCCAACAATCACCAATGGCAATGCTTTGAGAGGTTTTAAATCTTTTTAAACTAAGATTATATTTTATTTATTTTAGTTGTTTTAAAAAATATCTAAAAAAACATATATAAAATATACACATGACAATTTATATAAAGAAAGTGAATTGCAAATGGAACCATCAATAAAAATTAGAAAAATTAAAATCAAGAAGGTTGAGAAACTAAAATAGACTTCTAATTACATCAATAAGTGTTAGAATAACATCTACCAATGTAATTCTCTTCACTTTTGATCTAGATGGAGGTTGATCTCCACGGATCTTAGATTGCATGAGGTGTTAGAATAACATATATTGGTGTAATTCTCTCCACTTTTGATATGGATTGAGGTTGATCTCTACATATATTAGATTGCATGAGGATGACACAAGTGTACTGTCCATATTGATTTTATGGTCGTTGTTATTCAAAATAAAAATATTATAAAAAAAAGAATATAAAAAAGCATTGGTAGTTGTTGCATGGATAACTGACAATTCGTGGCAGACAACCCATTTAACTACTAGAAGATGGCAGGCAATAACAACTAGCAGAGATATAGACAACGAGGTGATTACAACTACACATGGAGAACAAGTAACATATTTAATTTGCTCATGGCACTTAACTTGTGGTCTATTGGTGTTCACCGACCACAAGTTAAGTGGTTGTGATAGTTTATCCCTTGCCCATTAGGTAAAACCAACAATATCAAGGTTCCTAAGACATTAGCACATGAAATAAATAAATTACAGAAGCCCAATTTGATTTTCATTTATGATGTTTTGTCAATAAGACTTGTAATTTGAATATTTTTATATTGATATTAAAAATTAATAGATAAATAATTAAGTTGTTTTTTCTTTAAAAAAACACAATTCATTATGACATAAAAAATATTACATACTATATATGCATTTCTCATTTAAGCATCAATATTTACACTTCATAAAACTTAGGCTTTGAGGGACCTAAATGACCAATTGAAAACATAACCTATCGCAAAAAGTTCAGTTATATATAACTATTCAATTATAGACTATCCATGTCACTTTATACAATGATTTGCTAAAAAAAATAACTTGTATACTTATGAAATCTAAAATTGTGTTGTGACTTCAATCTTCAAAAACCAATAAAAACAAAATTTAAAGAATAATTAAGCATAAAATTCTTAACAACATTAAGTTTTCATCTTTACATTCATCGTGCTTCGGATGCCCATGAACAAACCTCCAAATTTGAACAATATTGTTTAATTATGTATAAATATGATTACAAGAAAGAGTGATAAACCTTACTTTTATTTTTAGATACTTTAACATAGTTACCAATAACAAATATTCCATTATGTGCAAATCCCTTCATCCAATTGATAACCACTCTTAAATCACCTACAACTTGCATATTAACGATGTTAAGATCTCTAACAAATTCATTATGTAAAAACCCCTATATCCAAATCACCTATAACTTGTAAATTTTACAAAATTAGTATAAAAAGGGAACAATATACCTTAATCCCATATAAAAGTGAAATACCTAGACTTGTTCCATCAAATAGATCCATGCACCAGATTTATCAATAAGCACCCGGATAAGTTGTCCCAACTTATTAACTTTAAACACTTTCTTAAGTCCTTCGAAAACAAAACATATTTCAATAAAAATTGAAAAGAGTGAATGTATTTATCATTGAAAAGAGCTAAGTTCCTATAAACACTAATATTAAAGTTTCTGAAACACCTCACTTATGCCAAGGCTTGAGGGAGCATTTAAATATCACTTATAGGTTCACAACAATGAGAATCAACCTAACATTGGAAAAAAAAATGAGAATAAGATCAATACGGGGAATAAAGTTTTGCTTCTATTTTTTATTACTTTTTATTACTATATGGGTTGGGCAATTTAATAATGTGTATGACAATTAAGAATATGTGTTTAGTTTTTGAATCCAAAGAATTGGAATATATATTTATAAATTTGGTTTTGAAAATTTATTATTATTATATTAAAATAAATTGAGATTTAAAATATGTTATTATTATTTTAGATGCAAGGAAAGAAAGATGGATAGATCATAGATATTCATTTTCTTTTTTTTATAAGAGAAGTCTTCACCAAACTTCAACTCCTTATTAATTAAATTAAAGTTTGGAATCTAATCTATATATAAGTCCAAATTCAAAAACAAACCCGGATGCAGGTGATAATCCCGATGACTCCTGTCTGGCTAACTCCAGCGACACTTGGCCTATTCTCCAGCCACTGACTCATGCAGCCTGCTCTAATGTGTCTTGCCCGGATGCGAGTGATAATCCCGACATCTCCTGTCGGACTAACTCCGGTGACACTCGGCCTGTTCTCCGTCCACCGCCTCTGGCATGTGTGAGGATGAACACTTACCACCCAGCTCATGATCGTCGTCAACCTTCACAGGATTCGCTGAGCTCGGGAAAAATTTCCCCAGTCACTTCGGAGCATGTGATCTGGGATGGCGAAGGTACGTCGTCCTAGGCTCATTCATGGCTTGTCTGCAAGGTTTAAAGGTGACAGGTACGTGGATTGACAGGCGGTTAATTCAACTTCAGCTCGTGTTTTATGTTATGGAGGATAGCAGAATTTGGCTCGCAGTCGGATGGGAAGTTTACAGACTCGTTGATGCTGTTGTGCATTCCAGAGCCCGCGACGGAGATTTCACTCCTCTGCATATTGGTTTCAGGCTCAATTCTACGGCCATGTCTCGCCAGTGAGGTACCCCTAGGCATGCTAATTCAGGAAGGGACAAAACCTAGAGGGGTTGCAGTGCACCCATTCCGGCGGACTATGAACCACATATTTCTGCGCGGGTTCGGGTTTTGGTGGAAGCTTGGGAGAATAAGGTGCTCAACCGAAAGCTTTCGATAGGCGAGGAAGGCGATCAAATTAATCACTACTGGATGCTAAAGAATATGCTCTGCAATTTAGCAGAAGACATGCTTAGTAATTGGGTGGAAGCCTGGATTGCAGTACACTCCATGAAGACTAAAATCGCTGAGATAGATGCTCAACTTATGGCCATGGGCAAATCCTTTTCTTGGAAAGGAACAACAAGCATTTCAAGTTTGAACGTCCACAACTCGGGGGAGGTGCTTAGGGTGGCGGTGCTAGTGGTAGTGAAACACGTGGTCATGCCATAACCAGTATAGGTGGAAACGGTAGTGCAACAAGTTGCTCTACCAAAACGCCACATGCCAAGTCATTTCCGATTCCATCTACAGTGGAACCTCTTTTCAAACGACTGAAGGGCTCGTCGACCCCGCAACGGAGCATCTTCCACCTTCTCTGACTCTAGCACCAACTGCTGCCACAAATTCGCCTACTGTGTCGCAGGAGGAACGATGGGCTTGCCCCATCACTGAAGAATTACCCTCGGCTTAATGTTCGTTTTGAACAGGTTTTTATTTGGTTCTGTCGATAGCAGGCTTTATGGTTATAGTTTACGTTTTTAGTTTTAATATATGTCTTTTTTTACAGCTTGGCTCTGCTTGTATACAGAAGTATAGTATGTCTTTTACGGTTCTCTGTAACCCAGTCTCTTTGTTTATCAGTCATGAACAGTACTATCAGTCATGAACATTACTAGCGTGAATCTGGTTAGAAGGTTGTCTTATTTTTTGAGAGGCTCTAGAGGAGCTTTTGCCTCTTTCAACATCAGACAGTCATGAGTTTTTGGATGTATTTTTTTGCCCCTGTAATATAATATACTGTGCAGTTTACAAAAAAAACAAAAACAATAGAATTTCAAGAAATTGGGTCAATGAAAATTTTTACCTTTTATATATATATACTATTTTATTTTTATTTAGCAATAATTAATTACTTAAAATATCACCTTAATTAAAATCTTTATATAATTTCAACATATGATAAATTTTCTTATAATATTGAATATTAAATATTATTGCTATTTTTAATATTTAAAAAATAATAATATTACATTAATTACTTTGATAGGTGTTTCCAAATTTGGGGTGGACTAAAAGTGTGCTTTTACAAGTGTACTGTCCAAATTAATCTTATGGTCTTCGTTCCAAATTCGAAAAGAATAACTAGTAGCTCATGCATGGATAACTCATAGTTGATATATGGATAACATGTAGTTCATGGAAGACAACCTGTTTAACTAGAAGAAGGCTGGTGATAACATGTAGCTAAGACATAAACAACAAGTGATTACAACTATGCATGGAGAACGAGTAACATATAACTTGTTTGTGGCGATTTGTGGCACTTAACTTGTGGCCTATCGGTGTTCACCGACCACAAGTTAGGTGATTGAGCAAGTTAAATTATGGATTAATTTTTACACCGATAGAAGTTTAGATTTTATGGACAAGGACGAGTCCTCTTCCTAGATTGCATGAAGATGAGACAAGTGTACTGTCAGGAGTTATTTTATGGTCGTTGTTCCAAATTCGAAATAAACAAATATATATATATATATATATATATATATATATATAAGTTTACATGTGATAACTGGTACTTGAGGCATGGATAACAAGCAGTTTGTGGCACTTAACTTCTGGCCTATTGGTGTTTACTGGCTACAAGTTAAGCAGGTGTGCTAGTGGTAATGAGATATAGATATTTTAGTAATTTTTAGACCTATAGATGTTTATAGCTTACAATTTGGGGTGGACCATGAAGGGTCCTCTTTCTAGATTTTAAGAAGAGGAGACAAGTGTATTGTCACTAGCACAACCACTTAACTTGTGGCCGGTAAACACCCATAGGCCACAAATTAAGTGCCATGAACAAGTTATCTATTACTTGTTCTCCATGTGCAGTTGTAATCACCCCTTTTTTATGCCTCACTACATGTTATCACCAACCTCCTTCTACTAGTAATCCATACATCAACTACCATAGAGAGAGAGAGATTTATTTATTTATTGTGTCCCCGATGGGGACATTTATAAACAATTCAATGATATTAATTTTCCCGTACCGAACACAATTATTTTTGAAAAAACTGATGTTTAACTCTATAAGAAATTACAAATAATTAAATTTTTTTTTAAATTATGAATTTACAACACATTTGATTGGTAACTCAGTGGGTGGTGTCTGCCTTGGAAAACACCCCCAGTGTTGGTGGCGGAGGTGATGTAAACCATTTTTAATGAGTTTCGGGTGCATTTATAACTCTCCATCGATTCCAAAGTTGATTTAATGAGGTTAGTGAGATCTTGGATCTAATTCTATATATCAAAGGGATCAATGGTTGTGTTGGCATCCAATGAACCATCCTACGACTTCCACAACTACAACATTGACACACCATTTAGTCACATTTTGTACCACGCCCATGATTAATGCAGTGGTTTTGGTGGGTTGTGCATCAAATGCATTGGTTGCCAGGAGTACTGAGCAATTATTTTGCTCTTCAACTACTTTGGTGTAATAATACTCCTTCGTAGTCGTTTTCTTGCTCTTCGACACTAATTGAGGGGGATTTGCTAAGCATTTCTTAATGGGTCAAGAAAAGGATAGATAGCTCCGGGAAATATCTATGAGAAACAACAAGGTTTAACTCGTTGAATATGTTAACTTAAGTCTAACTCTAAACGTGGGAAGGCAAATTCAAGATCACAAGTTTTGTTGCTTCAAGAACCATAAATTGAACAAGCTGGGTATCTTGAGTACCTTGGACTTCAGGGGCTGGATACAGAAGGAGCCATGAATATCCAACTACATTCATTCTGTGAGTAAGCTCTATAGCTTTGAAAATAGTTAATCACAGAAATCCATTACAAATTTATGTATGTTATCACAATTATAATTAGTTAAATTCATAACAAAAACCCGTAACAAATTTTGTATCTGTTAGCACAAGTGTAATAAGTTTGAACTAAATTCAAATGAGCAGTTACAATTTTTGGAAAGCTAATACTTTACCCTTTCTTTGCAATCACAGAAGCCTATTAATGTAGTCATGTTGAATACAATTGTACAACCATGTTATAGTTACATGATTATTTAAAAGATTCTCTAGTTTCAATTAATATTTAGGAACCTTCTCCCATGGGAAGCGAACCTTGCGACGCCTTTTGAGTCAAGTAATTGTTTAAGTGAAATGTTTTTTTTTTATGTAAGCCTCACCAGTGAAGATTTAATTAGAGAAATGTAAAATCACTCGCTAATCATGCTCAAAAATTTGTGTGCTTTGCTACAGTTCGTATCCTTGTAATTCTCAGTACTGTAATTCTAGGCATTCTACCGTTGTTTTTTTGTCACATAGATGACCTTCCCTTTTGCCACAATCGAATAGATGTATGGAAATCACTATTAGAGTTGTATTATTTATTTTACCTCATCACCCAACTATGAAGCTCATGGTGATTTTTTGTGGCAGGTGCAGTTCTAGTGGGAGATGTAATGGTGGTGGAGAGGATTTGTAAAACTATAGGCAAAGAAACATAAACCCTTTGTCATAGTAGTGCTAGGTGGGTTGTTTTCCAATATCAAAGTTATAGATAGAAAGGAGGAAGGAGCTAAAGCATAAGCATGAGAATCACAATGGGAGTAAACAATAATAATGACGAGAGGGGAAACAATGTATTGAGAGTCTTTGAGAACATGGAGGATCTTGCCACCGATTTGGGTGATTATGTTTCATGGAGGATCTTGCCACCGATTTGGGTGATTATGTTTCAAAATTGTCGAAGTCAATTGTGAAGGAACATAGAGGATTTTGCAGTGGCTTTCTCTAGAGGAGCTTTTGTCATCGATGTGCTTGGGTGAGTAAAATAAAACATCCATTAAATTAATTAGCCAGATGAGTGAACTTCTCTTTGTCTTCTGAAATCTATTCAATCCCATTGAATGTTTGTGAAAACCTTTTATGTCTTTTGCCACAATACTAGGTTTTCTTTGGTTTACATTAGAGAGATGGTTGAGAAAAAAAAAATTTAGAAGTTGGTATTTTAGGGTTAGGGGTTCGGTTTAATATTTCCACCATAGTTGTCACACAAGCTAGGAGCTCGTTTCAATGCACGATATTTGGCAGTTTCCTTTTGCATCCATTCATGCATGATTTGCCATGCTTTTTCACTATCGACAATGCTCTTAGAGGGCCAAAGGGTTACACACAGATGTTGTTTTATCCACTTTCCTCTCGATGTATTGTGATATTGATGCCGTGGGACCTTAGATTTTGTTTTCATCCATTTTTCGATGCATGTGTTGAGGGGCATCACTTTCTTCAATTCGGCCATGTATTGCAATGCCATTGATGACCATATTTTTTTGCTTTTTCGATGGATTACAGTGATTTCAGTGGTTTTCTTATTTCAAAGATGATATTTATTTGGGTTATCGATAGTTGTGTGTAGAATTTAATATTTTTCAGTGCTTATCAGCATGGAGTAAATTTGTCGGGTGATGCAATCATAAACTGGTTGAAGTGGAGTGGTTGTATGTGGCTTCCTGCCAAGCCCCAGCTTAAGATGTCTTCCTTTTATGCTATGGAACATAGATCCATATTTAATCTGCCTCAACCTTCACTTTGACCTGTGTTCCTTGGATTTATTCCTATTAAACCCTGAAGCACAGATCCATATTTGATATGTGTTAAAGACTCTACTTATTAAGTTGTTTGTTCCTTGGAAATTCAATCTTCAATTCATCTTAACCCTCAATTTTAACTAGGCTTAGATGGTTTTTTTTGCAAGAAATGTCCGTCACTCAGGGCTAGTGCATTTCCACCATTGGCTAAGATAATCGCAACCCAGGGGCATCTATGCCGTCAAAGTCACCTAGGGATTGCACCCGGCCTGGGCCACACCAACCCTTATGATGACTGGAATTTTTGGGTGTCTCCTCCCAACTAACTCACCCCTAAGGGGATTGAACTCGGGTTGCCTTTCTAATGAGACCCACACCTTAACCGAATGAGCTAGCGAGATTTGATGACTAGGCTTAGATATTGTTCCCAATTGTTATAATAAATAAATTATAAAAAAAGAAATATATCGTTGCAACCTATTTCCCTCTCTCTTTCCACACCGGTTGTGGTTCTTTAATTGGGAAGCCTACAAATTGCCAGCCCACTGAGTTATTTAATGATTCCCTGGCTTTTCTCGTCCATCAAGTCTTAAGCCCCTCTGTTATGCTTCAGTCGAGCTTGCCCCGACTCTTTGATGGGTGATGGAATTGGTTAAAGGACAAGATTCTTCCCCAGCGATATAGTTGGTAAAAAGNAGCACCTCTGTTATGCTTCAGTCGAGCTTGCCCCGACTCTTTGATGGGTGATGGAATTGGTTAAAGGACAAGATTCTTCCCCAGCGATATAGTTGGTAAAAAGTCAAGAGGTGTCTTGCTCAACGCAAAGCAGAAATGGGCGTCCTTCACCGGCCCGACTGTTTCTATGGGAAATTGGTGTAACACCAAGATCCACTTGATGTTCTATGTGATTTATGCAAAATTTACACCCTCAATTTGGAAGAGGTGTTTATTTTAATTGTGATAACTTGTTCATCCGACTGGGATCTCGAACTCTCCCCCTGGATTATTTTTAGAGATTATATGAATGGGTTCTTCTGTTGTTTTTTTATTTTATTTTATTGCATACAATTTTAACAAAATTCATGTTTTTTAATGTTAGATTAGCCAAACATCTTTAACATGGGCTATATCATTGATACATTCTTTTAGACCAGTTAGAATTTTCTTCAGTTTCCATATGGCTAATCCCTTTTTGTAATAAAAAGTTGGAAGGTTTTCTTTTAATAAGACTTGTGTTTTGAAATATCACATAGTTAGTTGGGAATCATTGTCTAATGTAGTATGGCTTTTAATTATTTTTTAAAAGATTGTTCATATTTTATCATTATGGTGTGGAGAAATATATAATTGTTAAGTGTAAAGAGAGAAGTTTTTAAATATACAATTATGTAAAGAATATTTAATATAGAAATATCATATAATTTTGAAGTTGCAAATCTTTTAAAAAACATATATATTGTATTTCTTACCATAAAAACAATTGTTAAATTATTAAATAAATTCATTTTAAAATATACATTATCTAATAATCTATAACATTCATCTCTATATGTTGATGTCATACAATATTTTACAAACTAAAATAAAGTAAAGTAATAACACAATTTTCAAACCATTTTTTTAATAGGTTTCCTCCCATTAACAATTTCCAGCTTCGAGGACATTACCACCTCGTGGCGCTTCTATTAATTGACTTTAAAAATAAATTATTATTATATTGAAATAACATCAAATAAATTATTATTATTATATTGATGATGATGATGGTCACTGAGACCAAACTTTGGTCTATTAGACCTAGAGAAACCAATTAATTAGTTCATTTTAAAATTGTATTCCTGTACTCAAAGAGCTTGGTGAGAAGCGTCCCGACTAACTATAATTTTGACAAGGTAAAAGGCTAGGAAGGCCGGTGTTGCAATAAAGATTAGGACACTGAGATCTAATGTGGGTGTATGCAGGGCACTCTAAGAGGAAGTGTTTTTCATCTTCAATGTTCCTATTCTCACAGACACGGCAGATCCTTTCCACCCAAGGTGTTTTAGGAACTGTCCAACGACCTGTTTCACTATGGAGCTAGTGAGAGTTCGTTCTTATCTTGGCTATATTAAGTTTTTTTCTTTGAACTAGTTAAAACAGAGATACTTTTGATCTTCTAGAGTAGGGTTGATGAGCTCCTTATAATATCTTAATTTTCTTTTAGCTTCTAACTCTTTCTCACACCACACTTTCTCTTTAAACTTAGAAGTAACAATATTTGTAATGTTATTAATATTTTGCATTGCAATATTTTCGTCATCTCTCACAGTGGTTTAACCAGACCCTGGTATCTTTATACCAACCTCGCTTGAGCCTTAAATGGTTTTGGCTGGAATTAAGAGCTAGCTTAAGAAATCTATGATATCCCATGTTATCTGATTGAAATAACTTCCAATATACTGTTTTTTTATCTAATTGAAATAACTTCAGTTATACTATTTGTTAATTTTATGTTTTAAATAAATTAGTATCATTATTATATTGAAAAAACGTTGGACTCCTTTTCTGTGGCTGAAATATTACTTATTGTGTATATAAGAGTTTTTGAAAGGACAAGATTCCACTTATTGAAATATGATAGGAGTGAGTTGATGAGATGGCACACAATGAACTGAAGAGAATGCAGTCGAAGAAGAATGCAATCCGTGGTGGACCGGACAGCTTCAACTGATCCATTCCTGTGGCCACCAAATACAAACAGAGGTGAGTTACAGCTATACCCTCTACCTGTGCTTAGGTATAATATGTATTCACTATTGATGAACAGACCAGTCTGTATACATAAGTAGTATTAGCAGGAAGTCAATGCCGTCCATTATGCCTATGCGGCGAAAGAAATGGACGGAGGAAGAAGAAGAAACCCTTATCAACAAGTATGGGGAAATGCTCGCCAATGGTGTTCTGGCCAAAATGAAAACGCGAGAGAGAAAATTTCAGCCCATAGCGGCTCAAGTGAATATGATGCACCATACCCAAGACTCCATTGCCTTCCCCTGGCAATGGACCTGGAAGGATGCATCCACCAAGGTACAGAATATGAGGCACCAGTACCTTGGGGTTAAACAGAAAATCAGAAAAATTGTGACAACACCGGATTCCGGAGAACGCGAGGAGTATGAGTGGGGCGAGGGTTTGACGCATTGGTCTAATTTCTTAAAGTATAAGGAGGTATTTGGGGATGTGGAGCTGGATGCCAATGACGTTTATGGGCATGGAAATGGGAGGAATCCGAATCATTTCAATGGCAGAGGGAGGCCCCGGGCTATGTTCCGGCATGGGATGGGGAGTAGTCAGGTGGATCTGGTGGAAGATGGAGCTTTGCTGCCCCCTGGGATGAGGAGCATGATGTTGGATGGGAATCAGGGTACTGGGCTCTTAGGGTTAGGGTTAGGGTTTGATTATGAAGTGGATGAAGCGGATGAGAGTGGGATGAAGGAGGGTGGGGAGGAGTATGAGTATGATGAGGCAGAGCTTGCTGAGTACAGGAGGAAGAAGAAGAGGGTGCTTAAGAATGGGGATTGGGGAGGAGGAGGAGGGAGGGGTTTGGTTCATGTGGAATCCAGGATTCTGTCATTTCTGGCTAATCAGTTTTCTCAGTTGAGGGAGAGGGAAGCAAGACGAGAAGAGCAGGAGGCTGAGCGGGAGCGAGAGAGGCAGAAGAGGGAACAAATGAGGGCAGAGGCAGAAGCAGAAAGAGAGAGGGAGAGAGAAGAGTGGGAAAAGGAACGGGAAGAGCAAGATTTGATCAGGGAGAAGGAGAGGGAAGAGAGATTTCAGCTATGGGAGGGCAGGGAGAAAGAGAGAGAAGCGAGGGGGCATCAGAGAAGGGAAGAGGAGATGAGAAGGGAGAGGGAGTGGGAAGAAAGGTTCGAGCGCCGGAGATTGGAATGGAGAAAGGCAATGGAGACGATGATAAGGCAACATCAAGACACAATGGCACAACTCCAGTCTCAGATACTGCATAGTCAGCAGAATGTTATCACACAACTTCTTGGACTTCTTTTGCAGTTTTCAGGTCAGCCTAGTGACTTGTCTGATCACTCAGGGTCTGGGAATCCCTTCATTTCTCAGATTCTTCAGAGTTTGCAACATTGCGGTGTGAATGGAATTGTTCCTAGTGGAAGCAGAGGTGCAGGAGGAAATAATGATAATCAGTTTATAGTAGATGGATGAGCTGCTCTCAGCGAAGGTAAATGTAGATAAATGCCCCTATAATCTTATGCATGTGACCATCACCCATGACGGGAGCTATGAACTGTTGTACTTCAGTTCATGTGACTTGTGAAAGAAGAATGCAGTCATTTCTGCATGCATGGCAAACATTGGACACATCCTTCATATAAAGTTGGGTAAAAGAGTCCGTAATAGAAATATATGTAATTCATTTTATAAATGATTTGGCAATTTCTTTTGAATAGGATTATAGCTCATGATTCACTTCGCTGCAATATCCATTCCTCTGTTTTTTCTGCTCATTTCTTCACTGGTGCCCTTTTTCTCCTTCTTCTGGAGATGTACAATTCCTATTTGAAATTCAATTGCATCCTTTATAAAAAAAATTGATCACTCACTCTAGGTTGTTTACTTCAACAAAATTAACTCAAAGCTGCAAATCATGAAAAATTCGTTCATATGGATGCTTTTGCTAAGAAGATGATTGGTATTGTAGGAAGCTCTAATACATCGAAGCCTGCATTTTTTTTTGCAATTTTGGAAGCTAGATATGCTCTTGCGAGTATCACTCAGGTTTTGCAACTATTGTAATTGTCAGTGAAGTCGCGACTCGCATTATAAAATTGCCTTGTTTGATCTGGGATGACATTACTGGGGATTGAAAACTTTGATAGATTATTTCAACCTTCAACTTACAAGTTAATTTTTAGTGTTGGCAGTACTTGTGCCGTTTGTAGGAATTATTGTACTGATTTGAATGGCTCACCTTGTTTCCCTTTTATCGGGGGGCGTCCATAAGCTTTGATGCAAGGTGAGAAGGAGCCACGCAGCAATCTTTCTGTAATTGAAAAAAAATGTACTCTGTTAGGCTAAGTCACTTGGTTCTGGTTTGTTGGTGCAAAGACTGATCAAATTTGGGTTCACAACTAAGTCCAGCAAAGAGAAATAAGCAAATCTGTTATAACTTTCTGAAAACATGTTAGAACAGGTTATATAAAAAAAAATTGTTTGTTATAAAACCAGGATAGATTCATCTTAAATCCGGATTTATCAAGCACCTAGAAAGATCCAATTTCTTGAGGTGTAATTTTTTATAAATCTTAAAAATCAAGAAATTTGAACCTTCTCTTGTTTTTATGTTACTATAGATTTTTTTTAATTACTTTCCATATTTTTTTATTTACTTTTTATTTTTGGTAATGTAATGTTAGGTTATTTTAAGTGACAACATCTCTTCTTACTAGGCTGTACTGGGCTGTAGAGCACCTCCCTCCTCTCTGTGTAAAGAAATGAATTCTAATATTTTTTAGTAAAATTAGAGAAAAAAAATCCCTGATAATTCAAGTTGCTATTAAATTCAAAATCTGTCATTAAATTCCTTTTTAAATCTACTATTAGATTTTAAAATCATCATTAAATTAATGAATACTTGAGATTTGGTAATTGAATTTGAAATTCGCCAAAGGCGGTGACAAAGATTCATATATGAAGATGATAGTGGTTTATTCTGCCAATTTTTAACGAGTCGGTGCAAGTGTTTCTTGGTCGACCCCACCATGTCAATGCCAAAGTATATATATGCCATTTCTTTCATTGAAGGAGATTCTTTTGGCATTAAGGAAAGGTCATTTGAAATATGAAAGATCGGGCTGTTTCAAATGCTACTCATAAAATGATTGAACTTTGAAGGAAAAGATTCGTATACATTTATTTATATTTTGGTCGGATTCCTGCTTGGCAGTGTGGAATTTTCTTTATAGTGCATTAATGGAGTCGGGTTTACAAATTGTATATTAAATCTTAGACTAGCATAGAAGTGAAGCTAGTCTAATGGAAAATTTTCCGTCTTCGTAACTTGGCCTATGAATTCTTTTCTGAGTACTTCATTTATTATGCCCTGAAACGGATCGATGGAGGTTTTGGGTATTTAACATGTCCTGCTATAATAGATGGATCTTCAATTACAAACATTTCCTTGCATGGCCAGTTGCATCTTTTCTCAGCGCAGCGAGTTATGTGGTTGAGAGATTATGTGATTTTTAATCTCCGAGACAAACTACAGTAGATATAGTCCCTTTCTCTTGAAGCTTGGAAGCTGTTTTATATTATATTTTTTATTTTGAAACTTACAATTTGCGAAAAACAAGTTTTATTGGGAAGGGCCAAATCATCCCCTCAAAATAACAAAAATTCCAGAAAACGGTCCCTATAAAGGATTAATGTAAAATTTGGCCTCATTAAGCTCCAATCTTCATATAAGGAATAATGTGAAATTTGGCCTCTTTAAGCTCCAATCTTCATATAAGGATTAATGTAAAATTTCGCCTCTTTAAGCTCCAATCTTCATATCCTGGAACTTGGGTGGATAGCAATCTTCATATTACTGGAGCGGGTTTGATAGCAATTTTGTGGAACTTGGGTTGATAACGATCTTCGTACACTGGAATGGGTTTGGTAACAATGTTTGTGGACGTTTGTCGATATACATTCCTTAGAACCCTAACCCAAGTGAAGGATAATTTCCCTGTAACTTTCCTTCAGGGTAGGAATTTCAAATGGCGGACAGCCGGTAACAGTTAAAATCTGAAACATTTTCGGTATTCTAAGCCTGATTTTGACGGTCTCCGTAAAATCTTAGCTGTATTTGACGAGTAAATTGACCCGTGACGGGCATTTACCCGTCAAATTCCATCCCTGCAAGTTTCCTTGAACCAAAGTGAAGAATAACTCTATTCGTCCTTTCGTCTTTTTATGAAAGAATGATCCTCCTTACACTTGCTACCTTTATTATGTAACAAAAGCATTTTAAGGCATACAAGTAGCCATGAAACTATTATGAAAACAAATAAAGGTGCTGTGATCACTCCATACAACACTTCATGCTACACATCCTCTCACCTCCAGATTATACGGAGAGTGATTTGAAAGTGCTTTCCTTCCTAACTTCTTACACAATGTTCCAAATTGATTGTAAAGAAAAATACATCAGAAGTCTATACCTGAAAAATACATCAGAAGTCTATACCTAAGCCTGGTTTAAAACTCCTAGGGCGTAATCAAATTTGTAAGCAAAAGCTCTAATCTCACTGTTTTGTTTTTGACCCACTCTTTCCTAAATCTCTATTTTGGATATTCTGCCTCTCTTGTAACTGGAGTTAAGGAAGAGCTCAAATCTCGCTGCTTTGTTTTGATCCACTTCTCTCTCCCGAAACTCCATTTTGGATTTCCCACCTCCTACGAGAGGAGGTGGATGTCGAGAGCTATGCTACTTCGTCATTTTTCCAAAGTATGTTGGACTCTAAAGCACGTCTCTGATGTCAACGTGGTGTCCCCCCCTTCTTGGCTTAGAAGAGGCTCAAGGATGCCTCTTCCATTCAATGTTTATAGACTTTCCAAAATTCTTTCTGCTTTTCAAGGGACTTGGGGAAAACTTGTTTAGATAATTCTCATTGAAGTGACGATACTCATGGAAAACCATTGCACATGAATAAAGCTGCTTGGAATCCACTTGGGGAAAACTCGTTTAGATAATTCTCATTGAAGTGGCAATACTCATGGAAGCCATTGCACTTGAATAAAGCTGCTTGGAATCCACTTGTTGTGTGTGTCCAATTATCCATTTGCATGTTTAAGGACTTGGGGAGGTGTTCTTCTAAATTTTCTTCACATATATGCCCCTATTTGGTTCTTAACTTTTTCTAGAGGGTTTTCCTAGCGCATTATCGGTTGCTCTGATGGTTTTGTTGTTTTAGAGATTTAGCAGGTGTTGGAGAATCCATACCAATCTAAATTGCTAGGTTACACGCTTCTCTTATGGATCAGTCATATGTTCAAATAAAATACACTTGTACCTAGAAACTAGGGTTTAATTAGAAAATTAAACCTTGAACTTCCTTAAATTGGAAAGAAAACCCAAAATACACCTTACTACAAAAGTAAAATTGGATTTTGCCCTTCATACAAGTGAGCCACGTCTTGTTAGGCCAATGTTCTGTGATCTTGAAGCTCAACCATGCCCCCTTTATTTTTTTTATTAAGATTTGGTTGGTGAAAAATAGTGATTTTCGTATGGGTATACAAACAAAATGGCTAACTTTGGGAAATTTTCAAGTTTTTTCTCAAACTTGCACTAACGATGAGCAATGAGTGATTGTTTGATTCTTTAATGATGTTGAGATGAACATCATGTAGTGGCTTGTTGCATTGGGGGGACAAGATCTGATCCTACCAAAAGAATTCTTGACACAACTTGTTTTCATGGTAGCTAGGATTTTCCCAAACACGGGAGAGATGCATAAGCTCCATCGCTNTTGCATTGGGGTGACAAGATCTGATCCTACCAAAAGAATTCTTGACACAACTTGTTTTCATGGTAGCTAGGATTTTCCCAAACACGGGAGAGATGCATAAGCTCCATCGCTACCAAACAAAACACTACCTAAAAACCTATATTATATATATGTCTAAAGAACTTTTATATCTTTAAGAAAACACACAACACATAAGCCCACTACAAAATTCTATGGTAAAATTCCCAACAATAATTAAAATAGAGCACATTAACATGTTTGAAAACTCCAAGGTAAAATCTTAATAATAACACTATTAAACAAAACACTACATAAAAAAACTATATTATGTATATGTCTAGAGAACTTTCATATATTTAAGAAAACACAACACTTAAGCTTGCTAGGAAATTCTATGATAAAAATTACAACAATAATCAAAATAGAGCATATAAACATGTTAGAAAATTCTAATGTAAAATCCTGATAATAGCTAAAATTTTAAAGAGTTAATAAGTATTCAGTATAAATTTATATCCTTGATACCAAATTAGAAATTTGTATTAGTTCTACTCTAATATGTTATAACCTTAATACAAAATCTAACCCGCATAGTCATGTTGGAAAAACCACAGTTCACACATAAAGTGAAGCTCACGGTCATGCTGGGGAAGACCCCATAGTCCATACAAGAAAACAACAGATCACGGTCATGTCGGGGAAGGACCTACAATTCACCCAAGAAAACAGACTCACGATCACGGTGGAGGAAAACACCACAGTCCACATCACAATACAGGCTCATGATCATGGTGGAGGAAAACACCAAAGTCCACATCACAATACAGGCTCACGATCATGATGGAAGAAAACACCACAGTGCACATCACAATACAGGCTCACGATCACGGTGGAGGAAACCCACACACTAGAACTAGGCTCTTGGGGAAGACCCACGGTCCATGTAGGTGCAGAAGAGCACGACCATGCAGAGGTAGTCACGCAGGTGAAGATACAATCACATGAAGAGAGCCTGATCACACTAGCAGAGGGAGTCACGCGGAGGGAAAATCAGTCACGCGGATGAATATCACAGTCTATAGTCACACTAAAGAGGGAGGTGATCACACTGCAAGGAACGGTCATGCAGAGCAAGATGAGGGTCTTCAATAATGTTGCAGAGTATACAGTCCATCCCAAGGGCATAAACTTACAGCCCATCCTCACGACCCAGCAAGGAGAAACATACAGTCCACGTCTAGCAAAGAAAAAACACAGAGCAGAGTACGTGGAGCAGAGATGGAGGACATGCAGATCACGTGCGGAGTAGCAGAGGAGCGCTTAGAAGATCACACACATAGCATTAGAGGAGTTGCACATAGTCACACGATAGTCAGTCACACGAAGCCATGAGAAGGCAGTCATGTGGAGCCACAGGAAGAGTCGACAGAGAAGACGCGGATAGTCCAGTCGAGGAGCCCCAGGACAAGCCGAAAAAGAAGGCGCAGGTCAATCCAGTCATGCGAAGGTGAGCCGTGCAGAGGAAGAGAAGTCATAGGTGAGCCACAGGACAAGCCGACAGAGAAAGTGTAGATCAATCCAGTCATGTGAAGGTGAGCCGCACAGAGGAAGAGAAGTCATAGGTGAGCCAAGGGACAAGCTGACAGAGAAAGCGCGGATCAGTTCAGTGATGCGAAGGTGAGCCGCGCAAAGGAAGAGAAGTCACAAGTGAGCCACAGGACAATGCGACAGAGAAATCACGGGTCAGTCCAATCATGCAAAGATGAGCCACGCTATCCAGTTACGCTATGAGCATTGAAGGATAGATACAAGAGAGATACGAGGGTTGGAAAAAATATAGCCTTGGTTTAACCTTAAAAAAGGTCTAAGAATGGTCCAAAGGTAAAAATTAAAACCATAAGATAAATAAAAAGGTCCAAATGTCTTTATTAATAAAACCATAAAAGGTTTTATTAATAAGACCATAAAATAAACATTTAATGATTTTATGAAAAAGTCACAAAGTGAATGGTCCAACCAAAAGACTTAGGATACCCATAAGGTAAGAGTCAAAGGTGCACACACAACAAGAGCACTAGGACCAAGTAAAATAAAGGACCTTGAGTTAACACAGGGGGCACAACCCACAAACCCACAAGATCAAGGTGAACCATATAAGGTGGACAAACAACACCTTTATCGGGCCAACAAGACCAATAATCTTTTCTCTCTCTCAAGGTACATTGTTTTATATATTTTTATCATCAATGTATAAGGGAAGGATCCAAACCACATGGTACGATCCTTTGGTCCTCAATACTGCTCCTAAGGGGTAGGTGCTAGTGACATCATCAAGGGGTGGCCAGTCCCTTGAGAAGCAACCAAGAAGTAACGATTAGGAGAGATGACATCACACATCATCATTTTGCATTCTTAAAGAATGGCTCTCAGCCCTAGGTTGAGTTTCAGTCCTAGACTGAAAACAAATTCTTGGTCACTGACCAGGTGTCTCCATTCTTGCAGAGAATGGCTCTCAACACTAAGCTGAGCTTCAGTACTAGACTGAATCAAATTCATGGTAACTGACCAGGTGCCTCCACTCTCGTTGAGAATGGATCTCATCACTAAGCTAAGCTTCAGTCCCAGAATGAATCAAATTCCTGGTAACTGACCAGGTGCCTCCACTCTCGCAGAGAATGGCTCTTAGCACTAAGCTGAGCTTCAATCCCAGACTAAATCAAATTCCTGGTAATTGACCAGGTGCCTCCAATCTCCCAAAGAATGACTCTCAACACTAAACTGAGCTTTAGTCCCAGACTGAAAGTTGATTAACTACCTGCAGGACCTACTTGGACATCATGTCCTTAGTCCCAAACCAAAATATGTCTCTGCCTCTACATGCAGGATCTACTTGGACATCGTGTCACTGGTCCCAGACCAGAATACCCTAGAGGCACATAGGGGCCCTAGCCACATGCTAGGAGCTTTTCCATGGCATCAACTTACTTGGTCCCAGACCAAAAACCCCAGGAGACTACTGGGGGCCCTAGGGTACCTTCTAGGGTCTTGTTATGCCCTAGTTAACTGTTTAGGGTACCATCCTCCCTGAGAATGGGTCTCGTAGCTGCACTAACTTTAACACTCCCTCTCAACAAGAGAGGCATTCTCAACAACACTAAGCTTGTTTTAGACTTTGACATGGGCTTAGTCAACACATCAGTAAAGTTGTCTACTTGTCAGAGCCGACTGCATCATGTCCCATACATGTTTAACCTTCCACTTGATGTGTTCCTACATGTCATAGAGCACAAGATTTTCTAAGTACTTGATCTTTTATAAATCCACTTGGAAGTTATAACTAACTTACTATTGAGAACCACTTTTTGCACGCCATTTAACATCTTCCAAACCTCATGTTTGGTTACCACCTCATAAATGGAGGTTTCTAAAATAGTGACGTGGCTCATTTGAAATGTCCAACCAGATCAATCATGAACCTCTCAATAGGTTACTCAAAGAGATCAACTGAAGACTCCCTGAGCTCCTCCCTCTGCTCATCTAAGATAGATGATTCATGGACCAGGCTTACTTCCATGTCTATATAACTGGGGAGGGTTCTTTGAAAACTTTCTTCAAGGGAGATTACAACTTTTCTTTGCAATCCCATTCTAATGGGGATTGAGGAGCCCTTTTGGCTCCCTCTTGATTTCTGAACTTAGGAGTTGTTCCATTCTATCAATAACAAATGCCTGGTAGTTTCTTTGGGGGATGATCATCCAACATAGCCGATCCTGCAAGTTGTGGAGCCTCTCGCTCCCTCTTTACATGAGTACTTATCTCCCTCTTGAGCTGTGCAATTAATTTTAAGCATAAATAGGATCAGTAAGCATTCATTGCTTGTCACGTCATCCTCCTTTATAAGTTAAGATTGTTTGTCATCAATTTCACATACTAACATGATTTTATCATTCATATATGTACACTGCAGCTATCTTAATGCTATCAAGAGCATATCCACATGTCATGACAATACCAACATGAATTGAGATAAGAAGTCCTCCCTATATCTGCCCTTATGCAGAAATCACATTGTGCATCACATTGAATATGTACCCATAGAGGTATCAACATTATATCATCTTTATGCAATTGTATACATGCATTGTCACAAAATTTAGATCATAATCCTAGACATAAGATTAAGCTCTAGGATTCTCATTGATTGATGCATCATAAGCAATGGTTAAGCATTCTATGCGACTGTCACTTTAAACCTGAGCATACACTTTTTAAATAACCTCATGTATCATCATATAACATAATCCAGGATTTTAATTGATCAAGAGTTCTACCTTCCTTGTGCCAACAATCCTTGATCACATCCATGAATGAGTCATAAAACTCTTTTGCACAAAACAATGATCAACTATAAAGGCATCATAATTAAGTGGACTTAGGTTTACATGTCATTAACATACCTCTTTAATGGTCCATCATGTTCACAAGCTATCAAATCCATTTTTTGATAACACTTGTCAGTGCTAAAACACATCTCTTTGTTCAACGATTATTGATCTTAATCAATCAGATATGTAGGTATCGGATCTCTTACCATCTTTATCGCTTTGATGGCTAATGAACTCCTTCAGCCAAGATTTGTAAATTTCAAATCCAACAATTTAAGTCATTATTGTTACTTTGGAAACCCTTACCTTAGGATCATGTAGACTCTGTTATCCTCAAGACAAAGTTAGCTACAACCTATGCTTTGATACTTGAAGTTTTAGGGTTAGAGGAGTTTTAACACAAGTAGTAAACTTTAATGCATGAACATAAAAACTCAGATTCAGATTAGTACTGCTTAATAAAATTTAAACTGTAATAAACAAAAACCATAATTTTCATCTCTTTCAACTTAACGCTTTATTAGTCACTGCGTTAACGTTGGTCTTCGAGAATCATCAAATGCCATGTATAGTAACAACATGGTAAAATAATGTAGAGTAGATATCAACAATAAAGAATCATAACCAATATTTGAATCAACCTTATACTCATATACTTTAGGTTGAACTTATCATCGAAGGGACAAGTCAACTAGGAAAATAATTTACGTACCTTGAGAGAGAGCCTAAGAGGTGTAAAGCAGAAGCATACTGACCCATACCTCTTAGTCAACAAACACATTCATACCCAGTACAGTCATATAGACAAAGGACACATAATCATGCTGAGTAAGGATGCAGTCACATAGTGCAAAGGCACACAATCATACTTTGCACATTTATGTTTTCACAGTCATGCTGGAAAAACCATAGTTCACACATAAAGTGAAGCTCGCAGTCATGCTGGGGAAGACCCCACAATCCATACAAGAAAACAAATAGATGACGGTCATGTTGGGAAAGGACCTACAGTTCAGCCTAGAAAACAGACTCACAATCACGGTGGAGGAAAACACCACAATCCACATCACAATACAGGTTCACGATCACGGGGGAGGAAAACACCACAGTCCACATCACAATACACAATCACGATCACGGTGGAGGAAAACACCACAATCCACATCACAATACAAGCTCACGATCACGGTGGAGGAAACCCACACACTAGAACCAGGCGCTTGGGGAAGACCCACAGTCCACGCAGGTGCGGAAGAGCACGATCATGCAGAGGTAGTCAAACAAGTGAAGATACAATCACAGGAAGAAAGCCCGATCACACTAGCAGAGGGAGTAACGCTGGAGGAGATATCACGCGGAGGGCAGATCGGTCATGTAGATGAAGACCACAGTCTACAGTCATGCTGAAGAGGGAGGTGATCACACTGGAAGGAACAGTCATGTGGAGCAAGATGAGGGTCTATAGTAATGCTGCAGAGTATACAGTCCATACCTAGGGAATAAACTTACAACCCATCCTCAGGGCCGAGCAAGGATAAACATACAGTCCACACCTAGCAAAGAAAACATGTGGATGATAGTACGTGGAGCAGAGATGGAGGACACACAGTTCACATGTGAAGCAGCTGAGGAGCGCTGAGCAGATCACGCGCAGAGCAACAGAGGAGTCACGCACAGTCACAAGATAGTTAGTTACACAGAGCCACGAGAAGCCATTCATGCGGAGCCACGGGAAGAGTCGACAGAGAAGATCGAATAGTCAAGTTGAGGACCCACGGGACATGCCAACAGAGAAGGCAGGGATTAGTCCAGTCATGCGAAGGTGAGCTGTGCAAAGGAAGAGAAGTCACAGGTGTGCCACGTGACAAGTTGACAGAGAAAGCACGGATCAATCCAATCATGCGAAGGTGAGCCATGCAAAGGAAGAGAAGTCACAGGTGAGCCACAGGACAAGCCGACAGAGAAAGCGTGAATCAGTCCAGTCATGCGAAGGTGAGCCGCGCAAAGGAAGAGAAGTCACAGGTGAGCCACGGGACAAGCCGACAGAGAAATCACGAGTCAGTGAAATCATGCGAAGATGAGCCACGCTATCCAGTTACACTATGAGCATTGAAGGATAGATACAGGAGAGATACAAGGGTTGGAAAAAAATATAGTCTTGGTTTAACCTTAAGAAAGGTCTAAGAATGGTCTAAAGGTAAAAATTAAAGCCACAAGATAAATAAAAAGGTCCAAAGGTGTTTATTAATAAAAACATAAAGGTTTTATTAATAAGACCATAAAATAAATATTTAATGATTTTATGATAAAGTCATAAAGTGAAAGGTCCAACCGAAAGACTTAGGATTAAACGCGTAAGGTAAGACTCAAAGGTGCACACACAACAAGAGTACTAGGACCAAGTAAAATAAATGAGCATGAGTCAACACAGGGGGGCACAACCCACAAACCCACAAGATCAAGGTGAACCATATAAGGTGGACAAACAACTCCTTTATAGGACCAACAAGACCGGTGATCTTTCCTCTCTCTCAAGGTACATTGTTTTATATATTTTTGTCATCACTGTATAAGGGAAAGATCCAAACCGGATGGTACGATTCTATGGTCGTCAATACTGCTCCTAAGGGTTAGGTGCTAGTGACATCATCAAGGGGTGGCCAGTCCCTTAAGAAGCAACCTAGCAGTAACGATTAGGAGAGAGGACATCACACATCATCATATTCCATTCTCAAAGAATGGATCTTAACCCTAGGCTGAGTTTCAGTGCTATACTGAAAACAAATTCCTGGTAACTGATCAGGTGCCTCCATTCTTGCAGAGAATGGGTCTCAACACTAAGCTGAGCTTCAGTACCAACTGAATCAAATTCCTGGTAATTGACCAGGTGCCTCCACTCTTGCAGAGAATAGATCTCAGCACTAAGCTGAGCTTCAGTCCTAGACTGAATCAAATTTCTGGTAACTGACCAAGTGCCTCCACTCTCGCAAAGAATGGCTCTCAGTACTAAGCTGAGCTTTAGTCCCACATTGAATCAAATTCTTGGTAACTGATCAGGTGCCTCCATTCTCCCAGAGAATGGCTCTCAGCACTAAGCTGAGCTTCAGTCCCAGAATGAAAGTTGATCAACTACCTGCAGGACCTACTTGGACATCGTGTCCCTGGTCCTGGACTAGAATATGTCCCTGCCTATACCTGCAGGATCTACTTGGACATCGTGTCCTTGGTCCCAGACTAGAATAACCTAGAGGAACATAAGGGCCCTAGCCACATGCTAGGGGCTTTGCCATGGAATCAACCTGCTTGGTCCCAAACCAAAAACCCCAGGAGACTACTGGGGGCCCTAGGGTACCTTCTAGGGTCTTACTCTACTCTATTTAATTGACTAGGGTACCATCCACCTTGAGAATGGGTCTCGCAGCTGCACTAACTTTAACAACTAGTTGAATGGATTGAACCTTATGCACCTCGACACAACTAGATTTTATATTTCACTTATGATGGCTTTTGTGATCACACTCATCAAGACATCAAGCATAAAAGATGTTAAGTCTTGTAATGTGGGGAGATCTATCTCTAAGAGATTTATGTTGGAAGTGAAACACTTCACAAATGAGTAGGGTGATACATCTATGTTTCTTGCATCATATGAAAACCTGTGAGGAACCATGAGAGGAATATGTGTATAAGACTTTATTGTCTATAGTTACTTGCGCACAAAAAATGAAGTATGTTGATAACTTTTTATTAATGGTCCTTTTTTGTTGACGTCCAAAATAGGATGTTAAGTTTCAATATGCTATTGCAATTCTCTCATCAAAATTATACGAGAATTGCACACAATCTCAATTGCTTATTCATCCTTTTAGGGCAATTAAATTTAAATAATAGGAGATGCAATGGTCTTCATTGTTAAACAACCCCACCATTGCTCTTCTTAATATATTGAACAAAAAATATCTCTTTAACAAGACATCAAGATGAAAGTAATTTGCAAGCATAGAATCCTTTATCAACAAAACATCAAGATGAAATGTATTTAAAATGCAAGAGGGAAGCAGTGCATATTAAAACTCCGTCTTTCTCACTAACAATATAAATTGTTTCCCATCCATATAATTCTTGTGTTGTGGTATATTGACACTTTAAAAACTTAGTTAATAAAATTAGGATTACAAGGATAGTCTTACTTGAAAAACCCATCACAAACTAACAACTAGACAAACAAAATTGGAGGATTTAGATAATATTATCCTCAAGGCTACAAGGAACTTGATCAATGAATGCTTTAAAACATCAAGACAAAAATATTTTGAAATCATAGAATCCCTCATGAACAAAAATTCAAGATGAAAAGTATTTGGAATGCAAGAGGGAAGAAATCATTAGTAAAACTCATTCTCTTTGTCACTAGTAATATAAATTGTTTTCCATTCTTGTAATTCTTGAGTTTTGTTATGTTAACACCTTTACCTTTCCCATCCTTGTAATTCTTGAGTTTTGTTATGTTAAAACCTTTACCTTTGAATGTTACAATTGCTCCCATGTTTATCAATGAGAGAAAAATGGAGGATTTAGATACGACTATATGCTCAAGGTTATGAGGAACTTAGTGAATAAAACTAGGATTACAAGGATAGTCACCAATGAACCATGAAAGGATTGTGTCGATGAATTTATTGTTTATAATTACTTGTTCACTAGAACTGAAGTATGTTGATACTTTTTTATTTGTGGTATTTTTTTATTGATTTCCAATATTAGATGTCAAAAGTTTCAATATGTTATAATTACAACTTTCTCGTTAAAATCATACAGGACTTGTACACAATCTTAATTGCCTATTCACCCTCTTAAGGAAATTAAATCTAAAATGAAGTATGTTGATATGTTGATACCTTTTTAATAGTGGTCTTTTTTTCTTGACATCAAAAATAGGATGTCAAGTTTCAATATGTTATTACAACTTTCTCGTCAAAATCTTACAAGAGTTGCACACAGTCTTAATTCCTTATTCATCATTTTAAGGGAATTAAATCTAAATAGTTTGAAATGAATTGATCTTCATCACTAAACCACAACCTCGTCATTGCTCTTCTAAATATATTAAACACATTAAATATCTCTTTAATAAAACAACGAGATGAAAATAATTTAAAAGCATAGAATCCATTATTAACAAAACATCAAGATGAAAAGTATTTAGAATGCAAGAGGGAAGCAATGAATAGTAAAACTCTTTCTCGTTTGATCCAGGAGGATATTGGTGGCCACCCACCTATTCCTCTTGGACCCCCACCATTGTTTCTTTCAGTTTTCCAGTTTCCTTAATTGTAGCAGAATTTACTATTTTTTGCAGTTTTCGGGTCCTAAACTTCTGGAGCCGTTTTGAGGCCCTAAATGACGTTTTTTTCGGCATCGAATGGGCTGGCAAATATGAGTTCGTTTTGGACTCGATATTTGTCGTTTATGGATGTAGTCCTTAAACAGATATTTCTAACGATGTATCATGCACGTCAAACGGAGGTAGTATGCTAAAGTTACCCAACGGGGCCCACATTAAGGCGTTTCACCTCCTAGGGTTAGATTTTTGGATGTGTAGGGTTTTCATTGTTTCTCAATAATATATAGGCCTTCGAGCCTCATTGTAACAGAGAGTTCAGAGGCATGTAGCTGCCACATCTCTTCTCAGAGATAAGCTACCAGCACTCTAGCTAGTTTATTTCCATTGTGTATGTAAACCAGTTTCAGTTATTGATTAATGAAATGAAGTGTTATTTCCGCTGCATATTTGTTTATATGGTTATTTGTGTATTCTGTTGCGTTCCTGCATAAATCTGGATCAGTGGTATCAGAGCAATCTGCTCTTTCTCCATCCTTCCTTGCATGTCCCCAACGAGGGCGGGGTATAAAGAGTTAGGGCTCAATCTGGTTGAACCTTTGCAAGATCAGTCTCGCAAATCCCGACGGCCACCCATGGGGGATGAAAAGAAAGACGAGCATTAGAGAGAATTTGAGGTCAAAAATGGGCCTCCTAAGAGATGTACTACAAAAATATAAGATATATTAAAATATTATGAGTTAGGGGTTTTATGGGGTAGGTATATATGACAACTCACCTCCTACACTACTTTTTATGCACAATATAAATAACCATGGTTGAGTTACTTTTCTAAATTGACTATAAATAAAATTAATAAAATAACTCTAGAATGATGTGACTAAGATTCATTGTAAATTCCCAAAAATTTATTGTCCTTTAACATTTATTTGTCTTGAACTTATAAATAAAATTAAACAAAAATGAATTTAATTTATATGCATAACTAACATATTTTTTTCATATAAATATCATTCATGAATTTCATTTATTTTAGAAGTACAAGATATATATATATATATATATATATATATATATATATATATTAGCTTGACATTATGATATTAAATACAATTGAGTGAATATATAATTTAAAATTAAAAAACATGAAAATGACAATATATTATTTTATAAAAAAATGTGAAAAGACATTTTTATGAATTATGAGTACTTCACTTGAAATGACAATAATATTATTTTATGAGAAAGTGAATTGTGAGTACTTTACTTAAAAATAACAATAATATTATTTTATGAGAAAGAGTGAAATGACTTTTATTGTGAGTACTTCACTTTATGACTTAAAAGTACTTGTACCACTACCTTGGTTAACTATGGATTTTCATCCACCATAGAAAATGTGACAAATAAGCATTCTTAACTCATGCAATGCCACCTCAACCATGGGGGATGATGTCATCTACTAGAATGTAATTGGTTGATTTTTATAGTACATTTTGGTCCTTTTGAGGCCCATTTTTTACCTCAAATTCTCTCTAATGGGCACAAAATATCCTATCAAAATGTTGCTTGAGGAGGCCCTTGAAAAAAAAAGGAAAGCGATGATGGATAACTTCGCCCAGATCCTTCAACGACTTCCCACTGGCGGCGCATATGCATCTAGCAGCCATTCTGGAAGCGCAACCCCTTTTAAGGTACAAGTAAACTTCGACATTCCCATATTTGATGGTCGAATAGATGCAGACGCCATAGATAGATGGTTGAATCTATTAAAAGGGTATTTCTCGGTTCATGACTTTTCTGACCAAGAAATGATTACTTTTTCTCTACTCAAAGCCACCCCCCATGTCAAGGATTGGTTGGAAACCTACTGTGCGAGAAAGGACAAGGAGGAATCCTCTCTGTTCTCGGTCGTACCCACTAGGAATTCTTTTCGAGATGCCATAAAGGGACAATATTATCCAGTGGGGAGCTATGAGGACAAGTACATCCAATGGACTACACTGCGGCAGCAAAGAGATCAAGATGTGCATGAGCTGACGAATCTGTTCCATATCCTGCGCACCAAGTTGGGTATCAAAGATTCAGAGAAACATTTGGTGCTAAAGTACCACAATTGTCTGCACAGATACATTCAGGAGGAAATGGAGTTCCTCAACATCTCCTCGCTTGGTATGGCATATTGGTATGCTACCAAAATTGAGCAAAAATTTAAACAGAAAAAGTGAGACTTTGGATCTGCGAATCAGAAGCAAGGGAAAGGTGCCCCCAAACCACAGAACCAAGGACATAGCCAAGGCATGGCAACTCAAGAAAACTTGCCAAAGCCGCAAGCAAAGAGCAACACTGCAAAGCCGAAGAAGGAAGTGAGAAAGTGGTGCAAGTTCCATAAGAGCCCCACTCACAACACAAGTGAGTGTCAAGCTAAGCAGTCACTGGTGGTCGAGACAAAGGCTTCTGAATCAGATGCATACTCCGACACTGAATCAGAACCCGAGAAGGGGAATGACAGAGGGAAGAAGATTATCGATGCAGAGCCCAACGCCACCGTTGCCACCACGAAGATCCAAAAGGAAGAACCAGAAGATTCAGAGGAGGAGGAGCGTCTTTTCCACTCCCAAATGTGGGTAACGGGTTCCCCGCTACAATTCATTGTCGACAGTGGGAGCCAAAAGAACCTGATATCAGCAGAGGTCGTGAAGCGGTTGGGTTTACCGACCATAGCACACCCGCAACCATACACCATCGGGTGGCTTCACCAAGGACGAGATCTCCGCGTCAGCCAGCAGTGTCGCCTTCCCTACAACATCAAGCCCTTCACCGATGAGGTATTATGTAATATTGCTCCTCTTGACGTTTGTGATGCATTATTAGGTCAACCATACTTATGGAAGCAACATGTTGTGTATGAGTCCCAGCCTCGCGCTGTTATTATTACGTTGGGAAATAATTTGTACAGGATACCAGAGGTATCACCCCCTGCTGCTATCTCTTTGGTTACTGCAAAGCAATGCAGTAAGCTCATTTCCAAAACCGGGTAGTTTGTTTTCTTGATGATTCGCCCTCAGTGCAAGAAGAAGATAGTGGCCACAACCTCCAGACAGGGCCCCTCCGCACGACAACAACAAATGGACAAGGTCGTGGAGGAGTACCGAGACATATTCACCTCACCCACAGGGGTGCCTCTCCACTATCAGGTCAAGCACCCCATCGATCTAACCCCAGGTGCGTCGCTGCCCAATGGACCGATCTATCGACGCTCTATTCTGGAGAATGATGAAATCAAGAGGCAAATTTAGGAGTTGCTACAGAAGGGTCACATCCGGCCAAGTTCATCGCCCTGTGGGAGCCCGATCGTGTTGGTACAGAAGAAGGATAGGACTTGGAGACTCTGTATTGACTATCGAGCGCTGAACAAGATCACTGCCCAGAATAGGTACCCGATCCCACGGATCGATGACCTCCTGGACCAGCTTAAAGGGGCGAAATATTTTAGCAAGATCGACTTAAAGTCTAGGTATCACCAAGTACCGATCGAACCGACCGATGTATAGAAAACTGCCTTCAAAGCCAAGGAGGGCCTTTTCGAATGGTTGGTCATGCCTTTCGGGCTAACGAATGCTCCTGCAACCTTCATGAGACTGATGGACGACATCTTGCGTCCATTCACCAACTCATTTGTAGCAGTGTACTTGGATGACATCCTGATCTTCAGCCAGACTTGGGAAGAGCACCTCCACCACATCCGACAGGTCCTCCAAACATTGCGACAACACAAGTTGTGTGCCAATTTGGACAAGTGCACTTTTGGCATGACCCAGGTTCAGTATTTGGGATACATTATTAATGAGTGTGGGGTACATGTGGATCCAACCAAGATCCAAGTCATTCGGGATTGGCCAGCCCCAACTACTCTAACAGAACTTCACAGCTTTCTGGGCCTTGCTAATTTCTACCGCAGGTTCGTGTCGGGATTCTCTCATATGACTTGACCCTTGAGTCAAGTCACCAAGGGAGGAGCAAAAGCAAAATTCTTTTGGTCGGAAACTCAGCAGAAGGTGTTTGCAGAATTGAAACATCGCCTCTGCTGTGCCCCAGTGCTCACATTACCAGACTTGCAACAACCATTTGAGATCGAGATAGATGCTTCTGACTATGCTATTGGGGCAGTCCTTACTCAACAAGGGCATCCAGTGACATATCACAGTGAGACATTGTCCGACATAGTCCGCAAATATCCCACTCATGACAAAGAAATGTATTCCATTGTACAGGCTTGCCGATAATGGAAGCATTACATTTTGGGGAAGGAAATGATCATCCACACAGACCACCGATCCCTGCAGTTCATGCAGACACAAAGGAAGTTACAGAACGATCGCCATCAGAAGTGGTCCACATATCTACAACAATTTCATTTGAACATCAAGTACAAGAAGGGAAGCACCAATAATGTTGCAGACTGCCTCAGCCGACCACTGATGGTGGCGATAACGACTGTGCTCAACTCTTGTGGGCACGAGACTTCTAATTGGCTACTTCTCTACAGGAGCGATCCAGAATTCATCCACACATACCAGACGCTCTTGGAGGGAAACCCAGTTCCAAAATTTCACCTCCAGGATGTACTACTATGTCACATGGGACACCTTTGTGTTCCTTCAAGCAAGCGTGCCAAGATGATTTGGGAAGCACACTACAGTCAGGTCGCTGGGCATTTTGGGGTCAAGAAAACAATGGTAGTACTGCAGAAGTATTTCTATTGGCCGAACCTTCGACAGGACGTCGAGAAGTACATCCGATCCTGCACTGCCTGCGCCATTGCCAAACCATCCATCAAGAAGCAAGGCCTCTATACTCCGTTGCCTACCCCTAGTCAACCTTGGGAATCCATCTCCATGGATTACATGTCAGGCCTTCCTTCTACTAAGCACGACAACGACTGTGTGCTTGTGGTCGTTCACAGATTTTCAAAGATGGCCATAATGGCGGCCTGCAAGAAGAATATCACAGTAGAAGCCACTGCTAAACTCTTCCGATGAACAAGTGTGGGTACACTTTGGGATCCCACAGTCTATAATCTCAAACCGGGACAGCAGGTTCCTTGTACATTCTGGTCTAGCCTATGGTCAATGCTAGACACCAAGCTCACAAAGTCCACAGCTTTCCATCCCCAGACTGATGGCCAGACAGAGGTCATCAACAAGATGATTGTACACATTTTGCGAATGTACAACTCAAAGCATCCACGCACATGGGATGAGAGCCTCCCCTATGTACAACACAGCTATAATCAGGCCCTCCACAGCTCAACCAACCATAGCCCCTTTCAAGTGGGCTTGGGATTCCAGCCACTATGTCCCATTGACGTAGCCATGCCATTTGTAGCTACTCAGGCTGATTCAGCTCATATCCAGTCTGAAGTTTCCAAGGCAAACAACTTCATTGAGCGCATTCAGCACATTCGTCAACAAGTTCATGACATATTGGATAGATCCAATGCTAAGTACAAGCAACGACATGATCAGCATCGGGTGCAACACAACTTCCAGTTGAGTGACAAAGTGTGGCTACATCTGCAGAAGGAGCGCCTTGCTGGACCCCACCGCAAGCTTCGCCCGCTCCGATATGGACCATACACCATCACCAAGCAATGTCGAGGACAATTTCTTCGAGCTCAGTATTCCACCATTCCTTGGTCTGCACCCAATGTTCAATGTGGACCGCCTTTGGCCCTACTTTCCACCTCTACTGGACACATCAGACGTGGCAGAACAACTCACACCAACAGAGTTAAACCCCAACTGCATGGAACAAGCCACAACTGATCGGATTATGGACACACAGGTCAAGAACACCCGCCAGCAGAAGATCCAGCTATATCGAGTTATCAAAGCAGGCCAACTTCTTCACCAGGGAAAGTGGCTCACCAGGGACCAAGTTCAACAGAAGTTTCCTCATCTCATGGAGGAACTCAACGCAATGGGGACCATTGCTTCCTAAGGGGGGAGAAATGATCCAGGAGGATATTGGTGGCCACCCACTTATTCCTCTTATACCACCACCATTGTTTCTTTCAGTTTTCCAGTTTCCTTAATTGTAGCAGAATTTACCATTTTTGGCAATTTTTGGGTCCTAAACTTTCGGAGCCGTTTTGAGGCCATAAACGATGTTTTTTTGGCATCGAATGGTCTGGAGAATATGAGTCCATTACTTGATATTTTCTATTTATGGATGTAGTCCTTAAACTGATCTTTCTAATGATGTATCATGCGCATCAAACGGAGGTAGTATGCTAAAGTTACGACCCCAGGAAATTGATGTACCAAGTTACCCAACGGGGCCCACATTAAGGCGTTTCACCTCCTAGGGTTAGGTTTTTGGATGTGTAGGGTTTCCATTGTTCTCAATAATATATAGGCCTTCGCGCCTCATTGTAACAGAGAGTTCAGAGGCATGTAACTGCCACATCTCTTCTCATAGATAAGCTACCAACACTCTAGCTAGTTTATTTCCATTTTGTATGTAAACCAGTTTCAGTTATTGATTAATGAAATGAAGTGTTATTTCCACTGCATATTTGTTTCTATGGTTATTTGTGTATTCTATTGCGTTCCTGTATAAATCCAGATCATCGTTGATAGTGTAAATTGTTTCCATCATCATAGCTCTTGGGCTATGTTACATAGACACCTTGAGATGTTATAATTTCTCATATGTTTATCAATGCAATAAAAATGGAGGATTTAAATAAGACTCTATCTTTAATACTATAAGGAATTGGATTAATGTATAGATTAAAAACATAGTTAATAAAAGTAGGATTATAAGTATTGTCTTGCTTGAAAAACCCAATACACAAAATAACAACCAAACATGCAAAAATGGAGGATTTAGATAAAATTATATCCTTAAAGATACAAGGAACTAGACCATGAACTATATATATATATATATAGTAAGTTGGACATTCATTAAAATTCAAAATTAGCAAAAAGATACAGATGTTGTACTGGTTGGCATGCCACTACGGAAACCAAACTAACCACATAACCATAGTTTTGTTAGTCTTCCACCTAGTGTTACTGTCAATGTTACTGAAAAACCAACTACAAAAGGGAGGCATATATTGTTACTATCAATGTTACTGAAAAACCAACTACAAAAGGGAGGCATATAGTGTTACTGTCAATGTTACTGAAAAACCAACTACAAAATGGAGGCATAAGCTCTAGAAGACTATTTGAGAAGGGACGCATATCAAAAGTTTTGATAAAACTAAACTTCATACCAACAGTACTAGTGAAGCTAACTTGCACATTAATTAAAAAGGCATGACAAGAAGACCTGAAACCGGACCTAATATTAGACTTGAAACAAAAAATAAGAATCGTCATATTTTGTGACATGAGGCACCTCAAAATTTCCCTTGGCTCTGTTTTTTTTTTCCAAGATACAAACGCTCCTTGAATTCCATCCTGGTAGTGGCACGAGCAAGAACATTCATCTTTGCCTTAATTTCGAATTGAGCTTCAACAATTCACTTGAGAAGAGCCTCCAGTCTATCAAGGAGAGCTTGAGTGTTGCTATTAGGATTCAGAATGGTCTGTTTCTCACCCTCATGCTCCATTAAGGAATGACATAACAGGGTTTTAGTCTGCTAGAGGAGGGTCAGGGTTTTAGTCTTCTAGAGTAGGGTACTGAGCGTTTTGACATATTTTGTTTCTCTAGTTTTGGATGATCCTTAGTCATCTGCCATTTTCCCAAAGCCAACATTGAGAGAGGAAGATTCCTATTCAGATTGCTTGCTGGTGATCCACTCTATGCCATTGAAGCTAGCACAGGACTTATCATGCTCATTCATGACCCTCGACATGTGAGAGCATCGTTGTCCCTGGACTTGTTTTCACTTCGTTTGCTTGACTCGAACCATTTTGCGCCCCCTAAAACTGTTACCTAGACCAACTTGATGTGAATGTGTGGTAAAGACCCTAATTGCAAGACTAGTTGCAAACCAACATTGAGTCATATGCGGCCACGCTAAAAATAGCGTTAAGCACTTCCATGATTTTCCATGAATAATATGCAGACATGGTTATTGAACACAAGGACGAGGTCGAGGGAACGAGACGATGTTGCGTGATTGTTAAATTTTAGAGACACATTTACATAATCACACAATGAATAACAACATTTAACACCAGCATTTCATGTGGTAAAACCCCAAAAGGGGAAACATCCACGGGCAAAGTATTGAAGCTCATTAATGAAGGAGAGATTACAAGACGGTCTCAACCTCACAGACAACTCTCTACATTGCATATCCCAACCATGCACTATATACTTCATGAAATTAGTTACATGATAAACCGTTGTCGGTTATACCTGTTATGAGAAACTTCGCGTAAAAATATGTAATATGAAACCTCTCATAAACACATTAGTTTAGTTGTCATTTAACAATATCCACCTTGACAACAAAATTTACAAATACTTTGCCCTAGACTATTTATCACCTTTTCTTCAAACCAAGAGAAGCTACACACCAATGTAACTTCTCTTACAATACTGGTTTTCTGAACATAAATGCACAATTTTCTTTAGTATGGACCTTTTTCATATCTACTCCACCTTCACTAATGGCTTGTCTTACACAATGATATTCCACATCAATATGTTTAGTCTTACTATGATAAACAGGATTTGTAGCCAAATGAATATCACTTTGACTGTCACAGAAGACAGGCACACTGTTCTGCAACCTTCTAATTTCTCTCGGCAGACCTCTCAGCCAAATTTCCTCTTTGCAAGCATGTGAGGCAGCAATGTATTCAACCTCTGTAGTGGATAAAGCAACTGTGTCTTGAAGCTTTGACATCCAACTTATAGCTCCACCTGCAAGAGTAAAGACATAACCTGAACTAGACCTTCTCTTGTCCAAATCACCTGCGAAATCTGAATCAACAAAACCACACACAAAATCACTATTACTATTAAAGGTGATACAATAGTCACTTGTGCCTCTTAAGTACCGAAGCACCCATTTCATTGCATTCCAATGTTCTTTTCCTGGATTTGTCATGCACTTACTAACAACACCTACTGCATGTGAAATATCAAGTCTAGTACACACCATTGCATACATCAAACATCCTACTGAATTGGCATATGGTACATGAGACATGTAATCCTTCAACACTACTAGGACATAAACTCGAAGAAAGTTTAAAATGGGAAGCCAAAGGAACATTCATAGTCTTTTCCTTATTCATTTTGAATCTTTCAAGTATTTTTTCAACATACTTCTCCTGTGAAAAACTAAGCTTGCCATTTTTTCTGTCTTTGTGTATCTCAATACCCAAGATTTATTTTGCAGCTCCAAGATCCTTCATATCAAAAGTCCTAGCCATCTGAGCCTTCAACTTGTTAATCTCATTCATGCTTTTGCTCACAATAAGCATATCATCAACATACAATACTAAGATAATGAATATATCATTCAACTTTTTGAAGTATAAACAATTGATCATACTCACTTCTAGTATAACCTTGGCTCACCATGAAAGAATCAAACTTCTTGTACCATTGCATGGGCGACTGTTTCAGGCCATACAAGGATTTCTTGAGCTTGCAAACTAATCTACCTTTCTGATGTTGTACAAAACCTTCTGGTTGTTCCATATAAATCTCCTCATCTAAATCTCCATGTAATAAAGTTGTTTTAACATCTAGTTGCTCTAACTCCAAATCAAGCAATGCAACTAATGCTAACACAATACGAATAGATACAAGCTTGACAACTGGTGAAAAAATCTCATGATAGTCTATACCTTCCATTTGAGAGTACCCTTTTGCGACCAATCTGGGTTTGTATCTTTCAACCTTACCATCAACTCCTTTCTTCAATTTGAAGACCCATTTACGCCCAACTGTTTTTCTATCTTTGGGGAGTTTAACCAATTTCCATCTCTTGTTTTTATCCAAAGAATCAATTTCTTCTTTAATCGCTACCTTCCACTTAGCATTGTCAATACAATCAATGGCTTCCTGAAAACGAGAAGGTTCTCCATCATCAGTAAATAAAATAGATGAAACAAAATCAGTATATCTCTTAGGAGGATTTCTCTCCTTTAATGATCTTCTTGGTGTAGGCTGTGGGGTTTCCACTTGGTGCAGGCTATCTGGCTACCGTAGGTCAAGTAAAAAATTAAAGGTTTTACCGGTTACGGCCCGGTCCACCGTGTATATTTTTAGTTTTTTGTGTTTAAGCATGATGTGCAAGTGCCTATCTAAAAATGCAGATTGATAGAGACAACAAGCAGCGTCACAATGTGATGTGCAGGTTCTTACGTCTTGTCTTAACTCTCTCGCATCTAAATCACACACAACAAGAAACTAAATTCAACTAACTAACCTATCCCTATGGAGCAAAATTAACAATTAACAATGAGTAATGTATTTCTGCACATGTATTATGAACAATTACAGATAGCTGTTATTTATTTCAAAACACGTGAACATTAATTAAAATATGGACAACAAGATAGCTTATTGTTTATGACAACCTTCATTACTCACAGTGGAAATTTCACAAAATAAACTATAAGACATTCATAACATAAACAGTAATGCAATGAGTTAGAACGATCTCACAGTTAATGGAAATAGGCTGAAAACGAAATAGTTCACATTCAACTGATCCATAGCAAAGCTTTTGAAACATTCCACCAAACTTTCTCCAGTAGAAACTTGTAATTCTTTATTGCAAAAGGAAATAGTTCTTCTTACAATATAATCTCAAAAATTGCTTGGGAAAGAAGTCCCTTCTACATCTAACTCTCCTATATTTATACAAAAACGCAAAACCTTTGGGCTGCCCCCAACGTTTCAATCCCAAAATTTTGTCTTGTAGTGAGTGCTCATAATTTACACAATATATTACATTCAAAACAAAAATTAAGAGAACACGTTATGAAGAGGGGCCCGCTTGGTCATTAATGAACTTTTTCCACGCCTTGGCCTCTCTTGCTATGCTTTCAAAATCGGAGGGTTCAAGGAAACGAATATTTATCTCATACTTAGCAGCCTAATTCTTAACTACTTCTATTCAGTGTCTCTTTTAATTGAGCTGCATTCTTTTTGGACTGCTCAAGATCCATCATCAGCCTATCTACATTATCTTCAGTAGCTTGGGTTAGTGCTACCCTAGCTCTCGCTGTCAATCTTGGATCTGCATCTGTTCCATACACCAAAGTCTTATCGTTTATCATATTTCCTGATTGTCCTCCTGTTTCAACCTTCTTCTCAGTTCCCTTGACAATCCTTTTCTTCTCTTTGTCATAGAAGATGGTGTTGAAATCAGGTATCTCCTCCCCCTCTTTCTGCAGGAAAGGTATCAAATTCATTCCAGAAAACACAGTTTTCCCTTGAGAGCTGACAGAAGTTGCAGCAGGCTCCTGGGAATCAGGATTATCTTGTCCATGCCCTTGATCTGTATGATCATGTTCTTCCTGTGTATCTATCGGGTCAGTAGTCTACTGATATTTTTAGATCCTGTCAATCTCAGACTTTCTTCTTGTCTTTTCTTTATCTTTGCTTCTTCATTTCTTTTTCTCTCCTCCTCTTCCTTCTTTGTTGCTTCCTCTGCAGCTCTCTTTCTTTCTTCTTCTTCATTCTTTAGCCAGCTTTCTGCCTCTTGTGCTAGTCTTCTAGCATCTTCTTCCCTCTTTTTGGCTTCTTCTTCTTCAGCTTTCTTCTGTGCAGTTTTTCCATTTCCACCCACAATGGTGATTTTCTGTTTAAATCTCTTCTTTAAGGCAGTCATATTCTTTGCATTTCTGAAGATTTCTTCATCTTTGCTGCTTCTTGAGCTTGCAAACTAATCTACCTTTCTGATGTTGTACAAAACCTTCTGGTTGTTCCATATAAATCTCCTCATCTAAATCTCGATGTAAGAAAGTTGTTTTAACATCTAGTTGCTCTAACTCCAAATCAAGCAATACAACTAATGCTAACACAATACGAATAGATACAAGCTTGAAAACTGGTGAAAAAATCTCATGATAGTCTATACCTTCCATTTGAGAGTACCCTTTTGCGACCAATATTGCTTTGTATCTTTCAACCTTACCATCAACTCCTTTCTTCAATTTGAAGACCCATTTACACCCAACCGTTTTTCTATCTTTGGGGAGTTTAACCAATTCCCATGTCTTGTTTTTATCCAGAGAATCAATTTCTTCTTTAATCGCTACCTTCCACTTAGCATTGTCAATACAATCAATGGCTTCCTGATAACGAGAAGGTTTTCCATCATCAGTAAATGAAATAGACGAAACAAAATCAGTATACCTCTTAAGAGGATTTCTCTCCTTTAATGATATTCTTGGTGTAGGCTGTGGGGTTTCCACAATTTCTTGAATTTCTTTATCTTCTATGACTTCACTCTCACCAAAAAATTCTTCTTGTTTATTTGAGTCATTAGAAGATTGGGTCTCCAACTGAATTAGTTGTTTTGATATTCCATGTTCCTATTCCACATCAACTCTTACACTTTTGGATTTAATCAGAGAAGATTCATAAAAACTTACATCTATGCTAATGTCAATTTTGTGGGCAGTAGGATACCACAATCTATATCCTTTCATTACATCATTATAACCAACAAAGATGCACTTCTTTGATCTAGGGTCTAACTTAGAATGTTAATTTTTAGGAGTAAGTGCATAAGCTTCACAACCAAAGAATTTCAAATTTGAATAATCACAGGAGTGATTTGTCCATACCTCTTCCGTAATTTTACAATCTATTTCCATTGAAGGTGACTGAATTATAAGATAACAAGCAATAGAAACTGCTTCTTCCCACAAATCTTGCCCCAAATTAGCATTACTGAGCATGCTCATTGCTCTTTCCAAAAGAGTCATGTTCATGTGTTCTGCAATGCCATTTTTCTGAGGAGTGTATAAATTTGTTTTATGTCTAACGATCCCTTCATCTTTGCAATATTTTTCAAACTCCAAAGAAGTAAATTCACCTCCATTATCCATCCTTAAACACTTGATTGTCCTACAAGTTCTTTTTTCAACCATAACTCTAAATTGTTTAAACGTATTAAACACATCAGATTTTTTTTAGGACATAGACCCAAACCTTTCTAGAAAAGTCATCTACAAATATTACATAATATTTTTCTCCCCCATAAGAAATTGTAGGAGACGGACCCCACAAATCAGAATGAACGTAGTCAAGTACACCTTTACTTACATGGCTACCTGCTTTAAACTTTTGTCTACATTGCCTTCCATATATACAATGTTTACAGAACATAAAATTCAGAGTTTTCAAGTTTGGAAGCAATTTGCAATTCATTAATACCTGAAGCCCTTTTTCACTCATATGACCAAGACCCTGATGCCATAGCTGAGTGGGTCTTGACTCTTCTTCAGATACTAATGGAGTACCATTAACTTGCGTCCTTCCAACCATTTTGTAAAGGTTTCCTGTCATTTGTGCCTTCATGACCACTAAAGCACCCTTGGAAACTTTTAGAGTTCCATCAAAACCTATAAATTTATGACCACAAGAATCCAATAGTCCCAAATAAATTAAATTTTTCTTTAACTCAGGTACATGTCTAACATCTGTAAGTGTTCTTATTACTCCATCAAACATCTTAATTTGAACACTTCAAACCCCAACAGTTTTACATGAATGATTGTCTCCTAAAAGAACTATTCCATCTATAATTGTTTGATAGGAATCAAACCAATCTTTATGAGGACAAATATGGTGCAAAGCACCATAATCTAATAGCTATTACTCATTACATTTAGAAATATTACAAACAGACAATACCTCATCAATCATACATTAATCAGAAGACTTAACTGAGTTTGCCTCTAACTTGGAGTCATCCTTCTTGGATTCTTGTCTCTTCCAACAGTCTTTCTTGAGATGACCAGTTTTGTTACAGTACCAACATTTTAATTTACTCTTTCTGCCCTTTGACTTAGACCTGGAAGTACCTCTTGACTTTTCTCATTTCTCCTTGGATCGACCTCTAACAACCAAAGCTTCTGGTGAAGAGATTTCAAGACTGGTTTTCTTCCTTAATTCCTCAGATAATAATGCTCCAACCACGTTGTCAAATTCTAAAATATCAGTTGTACTAAGGCTAATGGAAGAAACTACTTGACCCCAAGACTTAGGTAAAGTACATAAAAGATTCACTGCTTTATCTTCATCATCAATTTTAACATCCATACTATTCAACTAGAGAATAAGAGTGTTAAAAACATTTAAATGATCTGCAATATTTGTACCTTCTTTCATTCTCATATCGTATAGCTGTCGCTTCAAGTAAATTATGTTTGTCACCGATTTGTTCATATGTAGACTTTCTAATTTGTTCCACAAGCTTATTGCTGATGTTTCTCCAATAATGTTGAACAACACATCATCTGCAAGACATTAACGGATTGTGCTTAGCGCTTTGGCATCTAGATCCTCCCATTGATCATCTATCATGGTGAGAGGTTTTTTTCTTTTCCCGTCTAAATCTCTCTATAACCCCTACTGAACTAATAAATCCCGCATTTTTAACTTCCATAGCTCAAAATTGTTTTTACCATTAAATTTTTCAATCTCAAACTTCGTGTTAGACATTTAATAAAAAAATAATTTAAACTCTTCAATCTTTAAATTATTTTCATCCCAAATAAAACAACACTATTCTCCGGAGCTACTTTTCAATCTTTTAAATTATTTTCAACCCAAATAAAACAACACCATTCTCCCGAGCTTGAACTTTTTTTTTTAAATATATATATATTCAAACTTTTTGATAAAGTTTACCGCACAAAGCTTGACTTTCCAATATTTTTGTTCTTTAACAATACATACATACATATATATATACATATATTCAATACTTTTTTATAAAGTAGCAATTTAAAAAAAAAATTACCACTCTCCATCGACAGCTGCAAATGCTCGCAACTCCATGCAGTGCTGGCTCGCAAATCCACCCTCTCCAACAAAAATGCAACTCCATGCATTGCACAACCCAACAGCTCCTCTCTGCATCTCTTTTCCACGCGCAGATCAGCAAACAAATCCTTCATGATTTGCAGCATCGACACTTCCACACGTAGATCAGCAAACAACTCCTTCACGATTCTACATCCAGGAAGCAAGTGTTCTTTGGACTACCTCCACACGTAGCAACAACCTGACTAGAAGCAAGAGCACTCTAATTGGCAGCCTCCACAATGGACGGTCGACAGTTCACACGATTCTTCCCCAACGATTCTTGCAGGCTACTTGTAGCAGTTCTTCACGGACTGCTGGTGACGACTACGTATTCTTGGTGGGAAGAGAAGCGACTTCCTCTAGCGTTCAACTCACACAGAGTCACTTTCTATGGCATATCACTCGGTCCTCCAGCAACTGGTCTCCTTCAGCATTCAATCTTAACATGTGGTCTCCTTCGGCATTCAATCTTCTAGAAGGTGGTCTCCTCCAGCATTCAAACAATGTGTCTCTCTACACACTTGCAGGTCACCTCCAACAATCTAACAATCTAGCTTTGATACCACTTGTTAAATTTTAGAGACACATTTACATAATCACACAATGAATAACAATATTTAACACCAACATTTCATGGGGTGAAACCCCAAAAGGGGAAACATCCACAGGAAAAGTATTGAAGCTCATTAATGAAGAAGGAGAGATTACAAGACGGTCTCAACCTCACAGACAACTCTCTACATTGCATATCCCAACCATGCACTATATACTTCATGAAATTAGTTACATGAGTAAACCGTTGTCGGTTATGCCCATTATGAGAAACTTCCGGTAAACATCCGTAATATGAAACCTCCCATAAACACATTAGTTTAGTTTTCATTTAACAATGATTAACCAAGGATATACATGCGAGTGGAGTCCTCGTAGCATAGATCAAGCAATCACCCTTCCTCTCTCAGGAGCACCATAGCCAATCATCACCCAAAATTGCCATTGGGAGGACTCGTTGGATGTGGAATTAAATTCCACATCCAACGAGTACCCACACTGCATACTTTTGATAGACCCCGCTTCCCCAAAAACAAGAAATACCTAAAAATGTGATGATGTCGTCATCAAGTTTTTTCATGTATTTCTTGTTTTTGGGGCAGAGAGGCCCGTCAAAAGTATGAAATGTGAGTACCCATTAGATGTGGAATTTAATTATGCACCGAACGAGCCCTCTTGCTCAAAATTTGAGTAAAAACACAGGTAGATATGGTTAAAATATGAACAAAAAAGATGTTTTTTTTATGACAAATATGTCAAGTCATGACCATTATGGTTGACCCATTTTATTGAAACTCTATTGATTCTTGAATTCCAACTCACCAAAATTTATTGTTGGCTCGTTTTCTTATAACTCCCATTTTAGACCCCAAATTTCCTCTAATGCATGGACTATATCTCCAAGGATACCCAACACATGTCAAAGTTCTCCTAATGTCTAAGGATTGTTTAATGGATACAGGTTATCTTCTACGATAGAGGTTGGCCTTGGTGGTGGACTGTGGTAATATTTTGAATATGATAACTATGTGTCATCCCTGGTAGATAATATGGATACCGATGAAATACTGATGATGCCAACATGATCAGTGGTATTCGATAGGGAGGTGAATTCCTCTATGGGAAACGATGGTGGGTTTTCCTTAAGGGGAGGAGGGTTGTCCTCTAGCTGCATTTGTTCCAAGCAGACTCCTCATTTTTCACATAGGTCGGGGCACCAAAATGAGTAATGGGTTAATATCCTACATCATCTACATGGGAGTGTGGAACATGCATGGTTAAGTACATGGGTTGGTCTTAGTGTTCTAGTGGCACAATCAGATATGACTAAGCCATAAGAACTTGGGATCATATATGTATGATTCCCACATGAAAAACACACATGGGGTTCTTATGCCGGCATGGGAACTTGCAACATTGGTACCTCTGGTGTTGGCATTGTTATAGTGTAAACATTGATAGAAGATATCTCTTGGTGATCGATGAGGGTATTTCAAGCATGGAGTGTGTGAGGTGAATGGTCGCCAATGCGTCTTGAAACCGAGGAAGTTTAAGGTAGTGATGTGTATAATTCCCAAACCAAGAACATATTGTGCACACATGACTGGTGCAAAATGTCCTAGTCTTGGTATTAGTGTTGGCAATAGATGAATTGGTTGGTGTGCCTCCTCCTGAGGTGTGGGAGACATGTGTTGCACTAATAGAAGTGTTGATCAAATTCTTGAGCTTTATCAAGGTGGGGAACAATTTAGTACCATGCCCTTGCTTCCCACACACAGAACATGGTCGGTTTAATCTAGGTGCAGGGGTGGTAATTGGTACCATTGGGGCTTTCAAATTAGTTTGTTGCATGCCCCCAGTGTTGGGCTCAGTGACAAGTAGTGCTAGTTGGGTCACAAGTGGTATTGACCCAGTAGGCAATCCTGATGGTATGCATGCGGGTGACACCAAGATAAAATCATAATGGGATATTGGATTAGGAGACAGTCCAGGATAAGGTGGCACCAAATACCACACATGCATTCCCAAAGTGATCCCAGGTAATGTGCGTTGAGCCATTACTATCATTCCTTTCACTCTCATGGGTGGAACAAGAAAGAGACCTGGAATATGGGTGGCATTGATGGAGTTATGATCTATTCAGTGCCACGGTTAGTGGGAGGTCTCAATGCTGGTGCAATGGGGGATTGTGGCTTTTATTCTGAGGTGCAGATAGTACACATGAGACCATATATAGATGTGTGTATCTTGAGTGGAGGACCTGAGTATGATCTCATTAAGTTAGATTATTTGTAAATGCTTAAACCTATATAAACATACGAGGGAGAAGTTGTTGATCGTACGGTGGGTAGGACATTATTTGGGTTTGTTTTGGTATGTGGGAAATAGTAGGTTAGTTGGTCAAGGGTGAGAATATTCTTATTATGGAGGAATATCATGATGCATAAAATTGATGAAGCTACTCCATTCATGGAGTACACATAACTAAATCCCAACAAAATGTCGTAGTCAAGTTGTGCATCAACTGCTTTAATATCCAAAAGTACCATTTCACTCCTTAGCTCTATGGGGAATTCTAGTACAAAAAAAAAATGTTTCAATGGTTTCCCATCATAGGCATGGAGAGCAATATATGAGGGTAGCAAATTTGATGAACCCAAACATTTACAAACATTAGTGGACATCATGCAAGTGGATGCTCCTTCATCAACATTGCACCGATGAATGATGATATTGATTGTGATGGGAATTTGGAAATTAACTAATAAGGATAGTTTCAGTTCACCCTTATCGATATCGAAAGTCATGAGGAAAAAATAAGAAGGGTCAATTGCACCTAATGCATTGAGTAATGCCTTTATTTGAGAAGGGAAATACTGGAGAACCTCTAATGTCCACATTGTTGCAGGGGATTGATCCAAATCATCTACAATGTTGTAGTTGTGGGTAGTTTTCATATAACGTTATGGGTGGTTCATCTAAGAAGTTCCTTTGGGATCCAAGGGATATTATCACTATTTAGATGAGGTATTTGCAAAGGACTATTAGAGGTAGTGGTTATATCCTCCCCTTGCGGGAATTTCATCACGTTCATGTAGATGTTTTGAATTTTTTTGTTTCCTTGGGGGAGAGGATCCTATTGTTATTTCACTTCCCCTTGATTCAAAAATGGTTATTGCAACACAAATCGTTAGGGTTGTGGTGCATTAGCTGCTTGAGGAAGGTTGCTTGTAGTCTTCTTTATTTCCTCAAGAAATTGTTGACACCTAGGTATCAACGAGCAATTTTGTGTGTAGTGTCCAAATTCTCCATACATGGATCAAGGATAGTTCTTACTAAGGTTGGAATTCTTTCATTTTTTAGGGGGATTGTTAGTCCCCTTGTTCTAGTTACCCATATTCTGGTTTTGCTGGGGAGGGGGATCACTCCCTCTTCCCCACTTCTGGTTTTTCCTGTTCCTTCCTTTATTCTTCCCACGATTTTGAGGATTCAGAAGATTAGTCGAATTTAACTACTCACATAACTGATTTTTTTTTCATGAGAGAAGTTTGTACTAGATAGACCCTCATTTGAGGTCTGGGAGAAGGACGAAGAAGACAGGGGAATGAGAAATATGGATTGTATCCAAGTTCTATAAAGTATGGTTTTGGTGCTTTGTATGATGTCTATGTAGGAGCAGGTAGTGTCATTTGAGGTGGTTGTACCATTGGTGATTGGATAGCATTCAGGTATGTAGGAATACAAGGTCTATAGGATAACTCCCCAAATGGAGGAGTTGGAGCAGTTGTGGGTGTCACTGATACAGGTGATGCTAGGGGTTACTGACGTGCCATATTGAGTGGCATATATGTCTATGTTTAGGGATCATTTACCTAGTGATAAATATTCTTGATAATACCTTTAGCTGAGTGTGATGTACCCGAGAGAATTGGGTTTAGAGAATGATGCTAAGGGGCATTAAGAAGAATGATATAGAGATACCCATATTATGTGTAAATCATATTGAAATTATGGGCCTTCAGGATGGCACATTGTTCTGTTTTTGGTAGTGTGGTTACCACATCATTTGCAATCATGGGACGAAGTGATATTAGGAACCAATCCAAAAAAACTGGGGCTAGATGTATATTTTACAAAAATTCATGTCTACGCCATTCATGGATTTGATCCACAATGTGGGTTGAGGCGATTTTCCGAAATTCAGTGAGAATTTTAAACCCTAAATCATGGTGTATGGGTAACTGAATGGCATGTAAGGAAAATAGTGGAAATAGACTCAAATATGTATAATTCTATTGAGGCCTGGAAAATCGCAGGTAACAACAGTTAGGGATTCTCCCCAATAAATGTTCGCAACTAGCCCGCTACTGTTTGGTATGGGGAATCCGTCCGGTTTACGGTCCAGCTACCGTAGCTCAAGTAAAAAATTAAAAGTTTTACCGTAGCTCACACACAAAAAGAAACTAAATTCAACTAACTAACCTATCCCTAGGGATCAAAATTAACAGTTAACAATGAGTAATGTATTTCTACACATGTATTATGAACAATTACAGATAGTTGTTATTTATTTTAGAACACATGAACATTAATAAAAATATGGACAACAAGATAGCTTATTGTTTATGACAACCTTAATTACTCACAGTGGAAATTTCACAGAATAAACTATAAGACATTCATAACATAAACAGTAATGCAATGAGTTAGAATGATCTCACAGTTAATGGAGATAGGCTGAAAACGAAATAGTTCACATTCAACTGATCCATAGCAAAGCTTTTGAAACATTCCACCAAAATTTCTCCAGCAGAAACTTGTAATTCTTTATTGCAAAAGGAAATAGTTCTTCTTACAATATAATCTCAGAAATTGCTTGGGAAAGAAGTCCCTTCTACATCTAACTCTCTTATATTTATACAAAAACGGAAAACCTTTGGGCTGCCCCCAACGTTTCAATCCCAAAATTTTGTCTTGTAGTGAGTGCTCATAATTTACATAATATATTGCATTCAAAACAAAAATTAAGAGAACACATTATGAAGAGGGGCCCGTTTGGTCATTAATGAACTTTTTCCACGCCTAGGCCTCTCTTGCTATGCTTTCAAAATCGGAGGGTTCAAGGAAACGGATATCTATCTCATACTTAGTAGCCTGATTCTTAACTACTTCTATTCAGTGTCTCTTTTAATTGAGTTGCATTCCTTTTGGACTGCTCAAGATCCGTCATCAGCCTATCTACATTATCTTCAGTAGCTTGGGTTAGTGCTACCCCAACTCTCGTTGTCAATCTCGGATCTGCATCTGTTCCATACACCAAAGTCTTTTCAGTTATCATCTTTCCTGATTGTCCTCCTGTTTCAACCTTTTTCTCAGTTCTCTTGACAATCCTTTTCTTCTCTTTGTCATAGAAGATGGTGCTGAAATCAGGTATCTCCTCCCCCTCTTTCTGCAGGAAAGGTATCAAATTCATTCCAGAAAACATAGTTTTCCCTTGAGAGCTGCCAGAAGTTGTAGCAGGCTCCTAGGAATCAGGATTATCTTGTCCATGCCCTTGATCTGTATGATCATGTTCTTCCTGTGTATCTATCGGGTCAGTAGTCTACTGATATTTTTTAAATCCTATCAATATCAGACTTTCTTCTTGTCTTTTATTTATCTTTGCTTCTTCATTTCTTTTTCTCTCCTCCTCTTCCTTCTTTGTTGCTTCCTCTACAGCTCTCTTTCTTTCTTCTTCTTCATTCTTTAGCCAACTTTATGCCTCTTGTGCTAGTCTTCTAGCATTTTCTTCCCTCTTTTTGGCTTCTTCTTCTTTAGCTTTCTTCTGTGCAGTTTTTCCCTTTCCACCCACAATGGTGATTTTCTGTTTAAATCTCTTCTTTAAGGCGGTCATATTCTTTGCATTTATGAATATTTCTTCATCTTTGTCCCAGAAATTTGTGTATTCGAAATGAACATTTGCCTCCTTGCAATGCTCTGCAACCTTATTTTTTGAGTCATTCCTGTAAAAGTTCATCTCACCAAAATGGAAGTGCTCCAGCTCCTGCACAAATTATGCAATCTATTTTACCTTAGAATACTTATAACTCCCCAGCCAGAAAGGTATGGCAGGAAATGCTTCCTTCTTATGTTCGAACAAAAAACTCCCTACACCATCAAGATATACCTGTCTAACTGCTTCTTTATGTAGCACATAATCAGTGGCATATTTAGGGAGCAAAGAAGGTGCCCTGGAGCCACCATACATTATGATATACATTCCTTATTCAATCAAATAGTAACTCCCATATTCTTCAATGAATTTGAACGATTCCTCGGACATGCAGTTGCATTCTGTCAGGAAAATTAGAGTGTACAAAGGCATGATGAAGTGCTCACATACTTCTCTGTAGTTGCTATAGCATTTGTGTGCCCACAGTAATTTTTATGCAGTGTATACCGAGGTCCTATCCCTATCCCAATTACACCTCAAGGCTGGAAAAGATTGGGTACATAGTATACAATCAACCAGGATAGAGCTCATGTAGAACATTGAATTCTTCTATGACACTCCTCCCAAGGCTAAAGATATGCATGCTAAGAGGCTATTGGACACTATGTTTGCCCAATTGAATATGGTTCCTTGAGTGGCCACATAAAAAATAATTCGTATCCATCTCAATTTGAATCTTTTTCCATGAGCTCTCCCAAAAATTCTATTAAGAATCAGTGCTATAAATCTATAAGGGGTCCGGAGAGTGGCTGTATCGTATTCTCCTGATGGCCTGGTTCAAAATTTCTTCCCTGGTATCATCATCCTCTTAACTATTTCAACTAGGTCCAAATTTTTCTCTTTCAACCTACTTTCAGTTAAGAAAATTTGAGCAGGAGGTAGGTGATATGCCATTGAGACATAAGCAGGACTGTATGCAGCATATCTCTGTTTGGCAGTATTTTCTAGGATCATTGTAGTTACATATGCCCTAGGCAGAATCCAACCAATCACCTCTGAGCATGGGAACAACTCAAGTCTCGTGGCTACTTTCATAAGAGTCGATTTCTCGATGTTTGCATATATATTCAGCTCTTCGAATCCTGCATCAGGCACATTCTGATTTGCAATCATCCTGTATATCTCACATTTTAATGGTCCGGTTTGACTCCGGTGGTAGACTTGGTATCTTCATATATGTATTCCACCTTGGTGATGACTTCTAGCTCTGGTTCTCCCTCTGCAACAGGAGCCTTCTTCTTTTGTCTTTTATACATATCTCCTTTGAAATAGTTACCCTGTCATAAACACCACATGTTCTTAGACCATTTGAGCTTTTAGTTAGTGTTTCAATAATGAAGAAAAACTGTAACAACCTATTCACCTCTTCCATATGCATTCTCACAGATAAATTATACAGAGTATTAATGCATAAAAGAAAATGACAAGGAAAAATAAATCTTCTTACTCCACTGTCTGCACTAAAATGCAACCTTGATAGAAAACGCATCATTTAAACCAGACTACATTCTAACTCTTCACTAAACATGAACCATCCTATCAGTATGGCTAATATTCGAATGTGAGACCCTATACAATGCTCTCATCGCAGGAATCCCCAACTTGATCGAAAATCAAAAACCCTCCAGTGTCCCCAAAAATAGGGTAAAAACATATGAAAACTGAAAGCTCCCCCCCGGAAGGCCATAAGCAACCCCAAAATAGTCGGTACAGACAACGTAATGCTTGTCTGCACCAACTACCTAATCCTTCAGAGCGAGATAGAGCATCCATAACGGCTCAAAACACAGGCTCAAGAAACCCCCACCGCCAAAACTACCCAACCAACTGATATGCCTCACTCCGCAAGGATAAATACATTCTAAACGGATAACTACACAACTGCAGGAAAACCTAACCAGGGGAAGACCCTAGTTCCCAAAATGACCAATAAAATCAAACAAGAGAAGATCGTGGTTGGCCTACCTGGCAGATAAAGTTGTGCAGTCAGAGAGACGACCCAAGAACCTCCACGATAGCAAGCCAATCGAATGGAAATCGGACAGCTGGGCACGGTGGTACAGCTTGATTCAACAAGGACGGGGCGGACACGATTTTCAACCAGGATAATAATAAACAAAGTTCCACCACTATATATAATAACCCTCGGTAAAAAATAATGGCGGGAAAACCCTATCGGCGAGCGACACTACTAAGCATTGGGCGGAAAAAGCTCTCATCGATGAGCGGAAGCACTAATGCATCGACAGGATAGTTTACAAGATAGCCGTAACGGTGGAAGACATATAGACTGTGGGTTCCACGGATCACAAAACCGTTAGCATCGGGACAACTAATAACTCATCGAAACTTCAAGACACAAGATACTCCCCAATTTCGATGATACAAATGACAAGCCCCACGAAACGACGGCGCCTAAAGGACTAAACCTCTGACCGCTAGTCAAAAACATTCCGATAGTGAAAATAAAAACACATTCATCGAAAAATCAAAAGTTTTGAACAATAAAGGCAAGGAAATAAAAGACCAAAGATCGGCGAGAAAAAGTGTTGTTCATCGTTTCGCTTCCGCAACGTCGACGGCATAGAGAAATAATGCTCTGACTCAATCTTCAAACAACTTCCGACAGCGATAAATAAAATCATTAAAAAATCAAAATGAAAAATGCTCAGAAGACTTATGGCTAGGCAGTGGTAAAATTAGCTCATTTGTCCTCCGAAATAGCGGCGTCATAGAGGACTAGGATTCTGACGATCAATTTCTTAAGCAGAGAAAACTAGACTTCTAGGATAGATCTAAAGAGATTAAACAAAAGAAATCAACAAACCTGCTAGACAAAATCCAAAGGATGGTCCAAATTTTTTTAGAAATTTGGGAAAAAGTTGCAGCCGCAACAATTGGCGACTACCTGGTGAACATAGATCTCTGGAAAATTTCTTCTTTAACAGACTGTTTGACAATAAATACCAACATGTTGAATTCTTCTAGATGTTTGGATTTCCCAAATGGCATATGTATGTACTTTTAATCATTGATGATAATCCAATTTAGGGAAAATGGAAACCAAGATTTCAAAGTCTAGATAACTCTTTTGAGGCCAGAAATATGAGTTTCATTTTTACCTCTGTCTTCAGGTAGCTTCCAGATTGGACACCACAGGATTGTAACATATGGTAAACAGAAATATTCGTTTGTTCCTCATTCCCATGCCATTTTGCATTTTTGTGCTTTTAGACTTTTTTGTCCTTTCTGAGTCCTCCTACATGCCTTCTTTCTGAATTTTTTATTCAGGCTTCTCTATCCATAGTGTCCTTTTGTGTGAGAGATGTATTGATTTTTTAGCTCACGGACGGAGAAGAACTTTGGCAATCTTGTACTCATATGGTTCAGTACTTTGTTTTGATACATATTGATTTCTTAGGAGTTTTTTACTCTTATTTTCCTTTTGGCTTTCAATTCTTGGCATGGGATCATTTAAATATAATATATTGTTTGCCCTGCTTCCTCTCCATGGGTCTTTTGTTGTCACCCCCTAAGACATTTTTAATGTGAGATGGATGGAGCCTCGAAATAGTATTCTAGACCTTTTGACCCTGAGTTATTTTACAAGGATTAAGTAGGACTTCTATGTGTTCATAGCCACTTAGGAAAACTACTAAAGTAGAAGAAGTTCTTTCAAATAAATCAAAAGTACACAGTCTCATAATCAAAGATTTTAGTTAATCCAAAATTCTGATGAACCCCATGCACCCAAAAGTTGTTATTTTTATTGAAATCAATAAAACCCTAACTAAAAACAAACAAAATAAAATAAATAAAAAACAACACAAAGCAATCATTTTATTTATGTACAAGATAACCAAGAAAGATAAAAATCAAGAAAAATAAGGTTTGAGAACTAAACCATTAACCAGTAAGTTCTCTTCACACCCCTGTAGATCTTGCAACTTGTAAGTTGAGGGGCCAAGCTTGGTTGCAATCTGAAAAGGGCCTACCCATAACTATTGAAAGTTAGTGTGCTTCCCCTTTTCATCATGCGGATGATCCCACTTAAGAACCAGATCTCCCACTTCGAATTCCTTGTTTCCAGCTTTATGCTTATCAAACCAATGTTTCACTACTTCTTGTTGATGCTTAAATCGTTCTCTGGATTTGGACCTAGACTCTTATGACTTCAAAATATTATAGTTTCTAATCTGTAGGATTTCATTATCAGTACCGCTAGACTCTTGAGCTAATATAGAAGAAGGTAACATAATGTTGGGAGGAAGAATAGCTTCTTTTCCATAAACAAGGCTGTATGGTGACACACCTAAGGAATTCTTGGGTGTGACTCTATCAGCCCAAAGAGCATTAGGTAACGCTGAGTTCCAACTTCTCTTATTTTCTATCACGATTTTCTTTAGAATTCTAATCAAATTCTTATTTGTAGATTCTGTCAAACCATTTCCTTGTGGGTAATAGTTTGTAGAATAATGCAACTTAATTCCTCTTTCATTAGCAAATGCATTTAATCTAATAGAAGAAAAGTAAGTAGCATTATAAAAAACCAGGTAAATTGGAACCCCAAACCTGGTCATAATGTGATCTTGTAAGAAATCCATGACTGCGTCTTCATTCACTTTTCGTAATAGAATGGCCTCAACCCATCTGATGAAGTAGTCAGTTGTCGTCAAAATGTATTTGTGCTGCAAGGAATAATTTGGTTTTATTTCTCCAATGATATCAATCCCCCATTGTTTGAATGGTTCTGTTATCATCACTGGTTTTAAAGGCCTGGCTGCTTTGGCTTGTCTTCCAACACACCTCTGGAAAACATCACACTTTATGACATGAGCATGAGTATCTTTAAATAGTGTGGGCCAGTAATACCTGTCTCTAAGAATCTTATGGGTTGTTGTATCTTCGGAAAAATGACCTCCTGCAGGCCCATCATGTAATTCTGTTATGACCTTCTTTGCATATTCTTGTTCTAAGCACCTGAGAAGAACTCCATCATTATTCTTTCTGAATAATACTCCATCAATGATCTGATATGAAGCTGATTTAAGGCGTAATGCTCTTCGTTGTTTGGAATTCCAATGTTTTGGAAAATATCCTTCTTGAAGATAATGAACAAGGTCTCGGTACTAGGAATTTGGAGCTGTGAATAGAGGACATACATCCACCATATGTAACTCAGCTTCATTGTCCCAACTGTTTTCTTCGTTGTCTTTACCTTGAGCCATTAGTTTGCATAGTCCATGCCCTTTAACTATGGATGTTGGTTTGAATTCAAGGTCATATTCTTGTAAAGATGTTACCCTGTTGCCTCTTCTTTCTCCTAATTCCTTTTGTACGAAAAGAGACCTTACAGCTGGGTGTGGAACTATTACCTTAGTACGGTTCTTAAGTATGTATGGTCTGAATTGTTTTACCGATTTGAAAACTGCATAAGCTTGTTTATCAACAGCTGGATAATTCAATTCATCTCCCTGCAAACTAGTGCTCATAAATGATATGGGGTACTCATCTCCCCCATCCTCCTTCTACGTAAGCATTGCTGCTAATGAATCATCGGATGCAAAAGTCTACAAGATGAAATCTTTTTCGAAATTCGGAATTTTGAGTAATGGTGCATGAGCAATAGATGTTTGTATCTTACTGAATGCATTATTTTCTACATCAGTCCATTTAAATTGTACAATTTGTTTAACCATCTGCTGCAAAGGTTTGACATTTTGAGTAAAATCTGGTACAAACCTTCGCACAAAATTAATTGTCCCCATAAATGATTGCATACCTTTTTTGTTATGGGGTAAAGGGATCTGTTCTATGTCTTTAATCCTTTCTGGGTCTATGGAGATCGCTTTCTTAGAAACAACGTGACCCAGTAGCATTCCCTTAGGATTAAGTGAAATACCATATTTTCGACAACGCTCAAAAATTTGTCTCAGATGGAATGCATGTTCCTCTCTCTTTTTTGAAAATATTGTGACATAATCGAGATATACCACAACACTACGGCCGATCAGACCGTGGAAATCTATATCCATGGCCCTCTGGAAAGTAGCTCCAGCATTTATGAGTCCAAAGGGCATTCTCCTATAAGCAAAAGTTCCCCACTTAGTCCTGAACGTGGTTTTTAGCCTGTCCTCTTCAGCTACTAATACTTGATTGTAACCAGAGAATCCATCTATTAATGAAAATAATTTAGAACCTGAAACCATCTGCAATATTTTTTCCATGGGTGGAACTAGATAGTTATCTTTATCCAAAGCACGATTGAGGTTTCTGAAATCTACACAGAGCTTGATTTCTCCGGATTTCTTTCTTACTGCTACCAAATTCAAAACCCACTCCAAATGTCTGAATTTGAATATAATTTTAGCATCCAATAATTTTTTCACTTCACTCTGAATTAAAGGTTCCAGTTTTGGATGCATCTTCCTCAAAGGTTGTTGATAAGGCTTAACTCCAGCTTTAATCTGGATGACATGTTGTATAATATTTGTGTCATATGTTATAAGCTCTTCATATGTCCAAGCAAACACATCTCTGTATTGTTTGAACAGACTAATGAATTTACTCCTTTCACCCGGAGAACAACACTTTCCCAAATTTACATATCTAGGTTCAACTTCAGTCCCCAAATTTATTAGCTCAAATTGCAAGGATGAGCTAGGAGTCTTGACATTTGCTGGCTTTCTGGACTTGTTGTTTAAATCAAATATTCGTTCCAGGGTCCTAACTCCCTTAGGAACAAAATTCCCAAACTTCAATTTTGCTTGATGTTCTTCATCATCTATTATTGCTCCTTTAAAAGTCTCATCATTCATCAAGCATTCCAAAATTTGTTGATCATTGTCAAAAACCCGTAAATTGGTGATCATATCCGAAACATAAGGCCTGAAAAGTAATTCAATAGAGCATCTATTATTAGAAGGTACTAGCCTTGCAGCTGAGGTAGCTAGTAAATCAGCTGCTGCATTCTTTAATCTAGGAATGGATACAATATTGAATGCATGAAAGTTTATAAGCAAATCCAAAAACTTCATTTTGATAGGCTTTTAAATGTGGTGAAATACAATGTATCTTATTTCGAATTTGCTTAACAACAATTTTAGAGTCTCCATATACTTTCAAAATTTTCACGTTCAGTTCTATTTCCTTTTTCAGTCCCTGAACTAATGCCTCATACTCAGCTGTATTATTTGTACATTCGAATTCTAATCTACAAGAAAGAAAATGTTTATTTTTCTCTGGATCAATCAGGACACAGCAAGCTCCTTATCCTTCCAATGTTTTAGATCCATCAAAATAAAGGGCCCAAAAACTATCTACTTCTACTGGACTTGAATTAAAAACTTCATCTAAAACTAAATCTACTATTTTACAGTCAATTTCATCAACCCGTGAAAATCGAAGGAGATCGGGCTGGGTGTCAGATAAACTGCTGGCTTCTTCAGCTTGGTAATTTCCCGGTTCCAATTCAATGAAGTAATTTCCCAACACAGAATTCACTGCTTCATTTTTTCCCTCCAACTGAGTAACATTGTGCTTCATCTGAGGCTCTCTTAATATTTTTATCTGATTGGGACTTCCCTTATGAGGTAACCATAGATGTGACCAATCTGATGTGAAGTATCCATTTAGCCTTGCTGACCAGTCTCGACTCAAAACAAGTCCATAAGCATCTGGAATGTATATAACTACAATATCAATGTACTGACATACCTTCTCATTTGCAGATAAGCGAATCAAGACACCTTCCATTTCCTCGACTACTTTCACAGCTGTCCTGTCTAATTGAATAACCTGCCAAGTGGATGGTTTAAGTTGTCCATTAATTCTCTTGCATACTGAAATTGGCATAACATTGATTGATGCCCCTGAGTCTACTAAAAAGTTGTGCACATTATAGTTGAAAATCTCAAAAGTTAGGAGAAATGGTGGGGTTCTAAACTTAGACTTACCTCCCACACTTGCTTCACCAACTTCTTCTTCAGGTTGGTTGTTAGTGGGAAACTCTTCCTCTGGTACTTCAAGTGCTTTTAACAATTTTTCTTTCTGCTGAGGTACATTACACATTTCAAATAATGAGATATTTGCCTTAGCCTTTTTAATGTCTTCCACATATCATACCCCATCTCAGGTGTTTTGAGATTCTTCTTGACATTATCAACCTTGTCTTCAATAGGCTTAGCATGCATAATAATTCTCTTAGGATCTTGACTTGTAATGGTAAATTCAGGTATTTTATCAGTTGTAGTGTTCTTCTGTACCTTCTTCATATTTTCTTGAAGTTTCTTGATATTCGGAAGTATGGAATTGTCTTCTTTTAACAACCTATGACTTCTTGTTGTCACATTGGTTTATGATGTTTCTTCTTGTTTCAAATAACCTTCCTCTTTTGTATCAAACAATGAGACACAGTCCCATAAAACCAGAGCATCCTCCTCTTGTTTTTCTGTGGATTGACTGTCATTTTCTTCCTCCTTATCAGTTTTTGTTAGTTTGGAGTCCAATAACTGATTCATCACCAATGTCATAGAATTTATCCATTGGGGGCAATTCCTCTCAGAATGCGGCTACTAATGAAAGGTGCAAAAATTATCCATGCCTACATCAGTTAAATTCATTGCTGCAGGACTATGTGGAGATGGTTTAGATTTATTGTTTGCCTCCCTTCTTTTATAGTAAGGCTTATATGATTTATTAGCTTCCTTTTCTTTTTCCAAATCTATTACTCTGTTGGATAGCTTCTGCATCATCTTCACCATCCCTTCAAAATCCTGTGATCGCTCATCCTTAGGCTTAGTCAGTAATAAAGGTTTCTTTCCAAAAAAAAATTCTTCCGACTGCGCAGGATAATTTTCTATGCTCTCCATTTCAGCCTCTACCCTCTCGGCCTCTTCATAGGTTTCTGATAATGTAGATTTGACTGATATATTAGCAAACATGGCCAAGTCAGGCCCTAAAGCTGAAGTATAATATTCAATCAGATCTTTTTCAGATGGCTTATCAGCTGCAGTAAATTTTTTTAGATAAGCAACAAATCTTTGAGTGAAATTATGCACCTTTTCCTTCCTTTCTTTCTTTAAAGCGCATAACCCTTTCATTAAAGCTGCATGAGTTTTCTGAACTGCATATTTACTTCTAAATATTCTCTCAAATGTGTCCCAGTCTGTGATTAAATTTGCAGGAAGAGAAAAATACCATGAGGTTGTTACTCCTTTCAATGTGTGTGGAAACAATCTACAGACCACATCTTCATGCTCTCCTGCTCGTAGTCCTTCTATAGCCAAATAAAAACTTTGCAAATGATCATCTACCAGAATTTTTTCACTTGGTTCAAACTTAGGCAACATTTTGTCAAAAGCTTGAGGCAAATCATGGAAGGGAACTGCCAGGTTTAAAGGTGACCTAGACTTCCAAGCAGGTGGTGGATTTGGTTGGTTTGAATTTACATGAGCCATGATTTTGAGTGGAGAATGAGGTGGTGACTGAACAGGGGTCCGACAAGGTGAACAGTAAGGTGAATTTGGACCCAACTTATTCAAAGGCTGGTCAAATTCCTGTAGGGTTGCTTCTACCAGCTCTTCAAGGTATTCTACCAACACTGAATCTTCTAATTTAGGGCGATCTTTCTTATGATATTCTCTTCTGGGTAAGACAGAAATGATAGGTAATCCTCCAATCTTTTTCGCATATGCCCTAGTGATTCTTCTTAAATCATCAACCACTTCATTATCTACAGGATACAGATACCCTTTCTCTTTATCTTCAAGGGTGGATGTGTAAAACAAACTACTTTCAGAACTGTCACCAGTGGAGTAATTTCGAGGAAATGAGCTTCTTTGGCCAGCCATGCACTGGTGGCCCTCCTTCTAGCGCTAAAAACTATTGAGGCCTGAAAAATCGTAGGTAACAACAGTTAGGGATTATCCCCAATAAACGTTCCCAACTAGCTCGCTACTGTTTGGTATGGGGAATCTGTCTGGTTTACTGTCCGGCTATCGTAGGTCAAGGAACAAATTAAAGGTTTTACCGGTTACGGCCCGGTCCACCATGTATATTTTTAGTTTTATGTGTTTAAGTATGATGTGCAAGTGCCTATCTAAAAATGTAGATTGATAGAGACAACGAGGAGTGTCACAATGTGATGCGCAGGTTATTACCTCTTGTCTTAACTCCCTCGCATCTAAATCACACACAAAAAGAAACTAAATTCAACTAACTAACCTATCCCTAGGAAGCAAAATTAATAGTTAACAACGAGTAATGTATTTCTGCACATGTATTATGAACAATTACAGATAGTTGTTATTTATTTCAGAACACATGAACATTAATACAAATATGGACAACAAGATAGCTTATTGTTTATGACAACCTTCATTACTCACAGTGGAAATTTCACAGAATAAACTATAAGACATTCATAACATAAACAGTAATGCAATAAGTTAGAACAATCTCACAGTTAATGGAAATAGGCTAAAAACGAAATAGTTCACATTCAACTAATCCATAGCAAAGCTTTTGAAACATTCCACCAAAATTTCTCCAGCAAAAACTTGTAATTCTTTATTGCAAAAGGAAATAGTTCTTCTTACAATATAATCTCAGAAATTGCTTGGGAAAGAAGTCCCTTCTACATCTAACTCTCCTATATTTATACAAAAAGGCAAAACCTTTGGGCTGCCCCCAACGTTTCAATCCCAAAATTTTGTCTTGTAGTGAGTGCTCATAATTTACACAATATATTACATTTAAAACAAAAATTAAGAGAACATGTTATGAAGAGGGGCCCGCTTGGTCATTAATGAACTTTTTCCATGCCTTGGCCTCTCTGGCTATGCTTTCAAAATTGGAGGGTTCAAGGAAACGGATATTTATCTCATACTTAGTAGCCTGATTCTTAACTACTTCTATTCAGTGTCTCTTTTAATTGAGCTGCATTCTTTTTGGACTGCTCAATATCTGTCATCAGCCTATCTACATTATCTTTAGTAGCTTGGGTTAGTGCTACCCCAGCTCTCACTATCAATCTCGGATCTGCATCTGTTCCACACACCAAAGTCTTATCAGTTATCATATTTCCTGATTGTCTTCTTGTTTCAACCTTTTTCTCAGTTCTCTTGACAATCCTTTTCTTCTCTTTGTCATAGAAGATGGTGTTGAAATCAGGTATCTCCTCCCCCTCTTTCTGCCAGAAAGGTATCAAATTCATTCCAGAAAACACAGTTTTCCCTTGAGAGCCGCCAGAAGTTGCAGCAGGCTCCTGGGAATCAGGATTATCTTGTCCATGCCCTTGATCTGTATGATCATGTTCTTCCTGTGTATCTATTGGGTCAATAGTCTGCTGATATTTTTTAGATCTTGTCAATCTTAGACTTTCTCCTGGTCTTTTCTTTATCTCTACTTCTTCATTTCTTTTTCTCTCCTCCTCTTCCTTCTTTGTTGCTTCCTCTGCAGCTCTCTTTCTTTCTTCTTCTTCATTCTTTAGCCAGCTTTCTGCCTCTTGTGCTAGTCTTCTAGCATCTTCTTCCCTCTTTTTGGCTTCTTCTTCTTCAGCTTTCTTCTATGCATTTTTTCCCTTTCCACCCACAATGGTGATTTTCTATTTAAATCTCTTCTTTAAGGCAGTCATATTCTTTGCATTTCTAAAGATGTCTTCATCTTTGTCCCAGAAATTTGTGTATTCGAAATGAACATTTACCTCCTTGCAATGCTCTGCAACCTTATTTTTGGATTCATTCCTGTGAAAGTTCATCTTACCAAAATGGAAGTGCTCTAGCTCCTGCACAAATTCTGCAGTCTGTTTTACCTTATAATACTTATAACTCCCTAGCCAGAAAGGTATGGCAGGAAATGATGCCTTCTTATGTTCGAACAAGAAACTCCCTACACCATCAAGATATACCCGTCTAACTGCTTCTATATGTAGCACATAATCAGTGGCATATTTAGGGAGCAGAGAAGGTGCCCTGGAGGCACCATACATTCTGATATACATTCCTTCTTCAGTCAAATAGTAACTCCCATATTATTCAATGAATTTGAACGCTTCCTCGGACATGCAGTTGCATTCTGTCAGGAAAATTAGAGTATACAAAGGCATGATGAAGTGATCACATACTTCTTTGTAGTTTCTATAGTATTTGTGTGCCCACAGTAATTTGTATGCAGTGTATACCGGGGTCCTATCCCTATCCCAATTACACCTCAAGGCTGGAAAAGATTGGGTACATAGTATACAATCAACCAGGATAGAGCTCATGTAGAACTCTGACTTCTTCTGTGACACTCCTCCTAAGGCTGACGATATGCATGCTGAGAGGCTATTGGACACTATGTTTTCCCAATTGAATATGGTTCCTTGAGTGGCCAGATAAAAAATAATTGGTATCCATCCCAATTTGAAGATTTTCCAAGATCTCTCCCAAAAATTCTATTAAGCATCAGTGCTATAAATTTATAAAGGGTCTGGAGGGTGGCTGTATCATATTCTCCTGATGGTCTGGTTCAAAATTTCTTCCCTGGTATCATCATCCTCTTAACTGTTTCAACCAGGTCCAAATTTTTCTCTTTCAACCAACTTTCAGTTAAGTAAATTTGAGCAGGAGGCAGGTGATATGCCATTGAGACATAAGCAGGACTGTATGTAGCATATCCCTGTTTGGCAGTATTTTCTAGGATCATTGTAGTTACATCTACCCTAGGTAGAATCCAACTGATCACCTTTGAGCATGGGAACAACTCGGGTCTCGTGGCTACTTTCATAAGAGTCGATTTCTCAATGTTTGCATATATAGTCAGCTTTTCGAATCCTCCATCAAGCACATTCTTATTTGCAATCATCCTGTATATCTCACCCCATTGATGGTCCAGTTCGAATTCGGTGGTAGCCTTGGTATCTTCATATATGTATTCCACCTTGGCAATGATTTCCAGCTCTGGTTCTCCCTCTGCAACATGAGCCTTCTTCTTTTGTCTTTTAGACATATCTCCTTTGAAATAGTTACCCTGTCATAAACACCACATGTTCTTAGACCATTTGAGCTTTTAGTTAGTGTTTCAATAATGAAGAAAAAGTGTAACAACCTATTCACCTCTTCCATATGCATTCACAAAAATAAATTATACAAAGTATTAATGCATAAAAGAAAATGACAAAGCAAAATAAATCTTCTTAGTCCACTATCTGCACTAAAATTCAACCTTGATAGAAAACGCATCATTTAAAGCAGTCTGCATTCTAACTCTTCGCTAAACATGAACCACCCTATCAGTATGGCTAATATTCGAATGTGAGACCCTATATAGTGCTCTCATCGCGGGAATCCCAACTTGATTGAAAATCAAAAACCCTCCGGCGTCCCCGAAAATAGGGTAAAAACATATGAAAACTGAAAAACTCCCCCTCGGATGACCATAAGAAACCCCAAAATAGTCGGTGCAGACAGCATAATGCTTGTCTACACAAACTACCTAATCCTTCAGAGCGGGATAGAGCATCCATAATGGCTCAAAACACAGGCTCAAGAGACCCCCACCGCCAAAACTTCCCAACCAACTGATATGCCTCATGTCGCGAGGATAAATACATTCTAAATGGATAACTACACAAATGCGGGAAAACCTAACCAGGGGAAGACCCTAGTTCCCAAAACGACCAATAAAATCAAACAAGAGAAGACCATGGTTGGCCTACCTGGCAGAAAAGCTGTGCAGTCGGAGAGACGACCCACTGGAACCTCCACGATAGCAAGCCGATCGAATGGAAATCGGACAGCTGGGCACGGTGGTACAACTCGATTCAACAAGGACGGGGTGGACGTGTTTTTCAACCAGGATAATAATAAACAAAGTTCCACCACTATATATAATAACCCTCGGTAAAATATAATGGTGGGAAAACCCTATCGGCGAGTGGGACTACTAAGCATCGGGCGGAAAAAACTCTCATCGGCGAGCGGAAGCACTAATGCATCAGCAGGATAGTTTACAAGACAACCGTAACGGCGGAATACATACAGACTGTGGTTTTTGTGGATCACAAAAGCGTGGCGATCGGGACAACTAATAACTCATCGGAACTTCAAGACACAAAATACTCCGCAGTTTCGTCGATATAAATGACAAGCCCCCTGAAACGGTGGCGTCGTAGAGGACTAAACCTCCGATCGCTAGTCAAAAACATTCCAATGGTGAAAATAAAAACACAGTCATCGAAAAATAAAAAGTTTTGAACAATAAAGGCAAATAAATAAAAGACCACGGATTGGCGAGAAAAAACGTTGTTCATCATTTCGCTTCCGCAATGTCAGCGGCATAGAGAACTAATGCTCTGACTCAATTTTCAAACAACTTCCGACAATGATAAATAAAATCTTTGAAAAATCAAAATGAAAAATGCTCAGCAGACTTATGGCTGGGCAGTGGTAAAATTAGCTCATTTATCCTTCGAAACAGCAACGTCATAGAGGACTAGGATTCCGACAATCAATTTCTTAAGCAGAGAAAACTAGACTTCCAGGACATATTTAAAGAGATTAAACAAAATTAATCAACAAACCTGCTAGACAAAATCGAAAGGAGGGTTCAAAATTTTTTAGAAATTTGGGAAAAAGTTGAAGCCACAACAATTGGCAACTACCTGGTGAACACAGATCTCTCGACAATTTCTTCTTTAAGTAACAAACTGTTTGACAATAAATACCAACATGTTGAATTCTTCTAGATGTCTGGATTTCCCAAATGGCAGATGTATGTACTTGTAATCATTGATGATAGTCCAATTTAGGGAAAATGGAAACCAAGATTTCAAAGTCTAGATAACTCTTTTAAGGCCAGGAATATGAGTTTCATTTTTACCTCTTTCTTCGGGTAGCTCCCAGCTTGGACACCACAGGATTGTAACATATGGTAAACAGAAATATTCATTTGTTCCTCATTCCCACACCATTTTGCATTTTTGTGCTTTTGGACTTTTTTTTCCTTTCTGAGTCCTCCTGCATGCCTTCTTTCTGAATTTTTTATTCAAGCTCCTCTATCCATAGTATCCTTTTGTGTGATAGATGTATTGATTTTTCAGCTCACGGACAGAGAAGAAATTTGGCAATCTTATACTCATATGGTTCAGTACTTTGTTTTGATACATATTGCTTTCTTAGGAGTTTATGACTCTTATTTGCCTTTTGGCTTTCAATTCTTCGCATGTGATCATTTTAATATAATATATTGTTTGCCTTGCTTCCTCTCCATTGGTATTTTGTTGTCACCCCCTAAGACATTTTTAATGTGAGATGGATGGAGCCTCGAAATAGAATTCCAGACCTTTTGACCCTGAGTTATTTTACAAGGATTAAGTAGGACTTCAATGTGTTCATAGCCACTTAGGAATACTACTAAAGTAGAATAAGTTCTTTCAAATAAATCAAAAGTACACAGTCTCATAATCAAAGATTTTAGTTAATCCAAAATTCTAATGAACCCCATGCACCCAAAAGTTGTGTTTTTTATTGAAATCAATCAAACCCTAACTAAAAACAAACAAAATAAAATAAATCCAAAACAACACAAAGCAGTCATTTTATTTATGTACAAGATAACCAAGAAAGATAAAAATCAAGAAAAATAAGGTTTGAGAACTAAACCATTAACTGGTAAGTTCTCTTCCCACCCCTGTAGATCTTGCAACTTGTAAGTTGAGGGGCCAAGCTTGGCTGCAATATGGAAAGGGCCTACCCATAACTGTTGAAACTTAGTGTGCTTCCCCTTTTCATCATGCGGATGATCCCACTTAATAACCAAATCTCCCACTTCGAATTCCTTGTTTCCGTCTTTATGCTTATCAAACCAACGTTTCACTACTTCTTGTTGATGCCTAAATCATTCTCTAGATTTGGACCTAGACTCTTCCGACTTCAAAAGATTATAGATTCTAATCTGTAGGATTTCATTATCGGTACCTCTAGACTCTTGAGCTAATATAGAAGAAGGTAACATAATGTTGGGAGGAAGAATAGCTTCTTTTCCCTAAACAAGGGTGTATGGTGACACACCTAAGGAATTATTGGGTGTGACTCTATCAGCCCAAAGAGAATTAGGTAACGCTGAGTGCCAACTTCTCTGATTTTCTATCACAGTTTTCTTTAGAATTCTAATCAAATTCTTTTTTGTAGATTCTGCCAAACCATTTCCTTGTGGGTAATAGTTTGCAGAATAATGCAACTTAATTCCTCTTTCATTAGCAAATGCAGTTAATCTAATAGAAGAAAAGTAAGTAGTATTATCAAAAACCAAGGAAATCGGAACCCCAAACCTGGTCATAATGTGATCTTGTAAGAAATCCATGACTGTGTCTTCATTCACTTTGCGTACGGAATGGCCTCAACCCATCTGGTGAAGTAGTCAGTTGTCGTCAAAATGTATTTGTTCTGCAAGGAAGAATTTGGTTTTATTTCTCCAATGATATCAATCCCCCATTGTTCGAATGGTCCTGTTATCATCACTGGTTTTAAAGGCCCAGCTGCTTTGGCTTGTCTTCCAACACACCTCTGGCAAACATCACACTTTCTGACATGAGCATGAGTATCTTTAAATAGTGTGGGCCAGTAATACCCGGATCTAAGAATCTTATGGGTTGTTGTATCTCCAGAAAAATGACCTCCTGCAGGCCCATCATGTAATTTTGTTATGACCTTATTTGCATCTTCTTGTTCTAAGCACCTGAGAAGAACTCCATCATAATTCTTTATGAATAATACTCCATCAATGATCTAATATGAAGTTGATTTAAGGCGTAATTCTCTTCGTTGTTTGGAATTCCAATGTTCTAGAAAATATCCTTCTTGAAGGTAATGAACAAAGTCTCGGTACCAGGGGTGGTAGGAGCGGGGGGGATCCTTCTGGATCCCGGAGGACATGTAGAACAAACCTTCGCATGGGGTCTAGGAAATAGAACCAACAATGAAGCTGAGTGGCTGGCTCTTCTTTAGGGCCTTCATCTTCTACACGCTAAAAAATTTCGAAAGGTTCTAATATTCGGAGACTCCAAACATGTCATCTCCAAACTGATCAACAGATACCCCTCTGGAGCAGTCAATTGCTGCCGCCTGTTTGACAAATCCAAGCTTCTCATTTCTAAATCCTATGAGACACTCCACATCCTTCGGCACAACAATTCTGCAGCGGACACTCTGGCTAACATGGGAGCCTCTCTCCCACAAGGTCATTACAGTCAGAACGGAAACCCTCCCATCCTCAAATTCATCCCTTAATGTGGTGTCGGAAGTCTCCCCTGCAGTTTCATTTTATGTGGCTTATCCCATTGAACTTTTTATCCTTCTCTCATTTCATAAGAATCCTCAAAGGCCCCTCTCTTATACTTCCTTCTCTTTCATTCTCTCCCCCTTCCTAATCCCTCCTCCCTTATCCCTCCATCCGTCACCCTGCATCACCTCCCAACAGCTGGCCTCCACTCCACGTTGTTTCCCGTTGGCTCCATTCATTTAAACTGTTGTCCTACCTTCCCTCCTCCCTCTGCCACGTGACTTTTTGTCTACCCCCTCCTTCTCTCGGTCTTTGTAGACTTAATGGCCATCCGGCCCTGGGTTAAATGTTTCTCCTCCTCGCACGCTCAACGTCCCCTCGAGAATTATGTTATGTCTTCTCCTCGCAGCGATATGCCTATCCATTCTGTTTCATTTCTTGGCTCTGGTTCTCAAGAGGCTGCGCAAGTTCTGTTGAATGTAGTTGCAGGTGTTGGAGAAGGGTGGCTACAGGGTATCCTGTGGCAAGCACTCCCCCTCACTCACTCCTTTGTGAAGGAAAGGCTTGCCCTCGCAGCCTTTTCCACTTGCTCGTGCAGCTCCCTCTCAGCGTTGTGGTCTCCAAAGCTCGGCTCAGGTATAACTCTCTCGCATTCTGGAAATTTGGGGAGAAGCTCGATCTTGGGATACCATTGCATGGGGTGGCAGGAAGGTGCTGTGGGTACTTTGGCTTGCCAAGAAAGGCATGGAGGTTCCTTGCTGCAACATGACCTCATTGTGCTCAGTCTTTTTCTCAGTGGTCTCTCGGTCGAGAACCAGGCTTGTGTCCTTGCTGGTTCTGTTCGTGCCTTACACAGTCTCTTTGCTCGAATAGACATCTCTACAGGAGTAGAAGGAATGTCTTAGGCTGGTGAAAGTGCAGGAATAATGGATATAAAAAAGAACCTGTAGCGTCTGTATGAAATGCCAGTAATCGGTATAATGGACAACAAAGAAATTGCACATGAGATTAAGAGCATGGTAGAAATGGTGAGCTACACCTCTTTGCAGATCAGCAACCACGACACTCAGATTGATGATAATGAGAGCAACCTTAGAGAGATAATGGGAAAAGTTGACAGGATTCAGGAAGATCTCCAGCATTTGATAACCATGAACCAGGGTAGCAGGGTGAATGGAGCCACTGCAGAAGCTGAGCACCCAATGGAGGAAGAGTCTGTAGTTCAGCCCAGGAATTTTAGAGGCAATCCTTAAACTGTTTTCCTTTAATTATGGTTAAATGATCTACTGTCTTTTCCTATGTAACCAGTTTATAAGGGTATATACTACCCGCGACATTAGTTGTTTTGAACAAACTTTATGTGTAGTTTTTTGGAAAACTCCTCGGATAAGCTTTATGTGCAGCATTTTTGATCTGCATGAATACTTTATTATGCCACTGCTGTAATGAATGGCTGTGCATAGCTTGTTTTATATAAACCTTTTATAGTTTCTGTTAAAAAAAAAAAAAAACAAGGTCTCGGTACCAGGAATCTGGAGCTGTGAATAGAGGACATACATCCACCATATGTAACTTAGCTTCATTGTCCCAACTGTTTTCTTCGTTGTCTTTACCTTCAACCATCAGTTTGCACAGTCCTTGCCTTTTAACTATGGACGTTGGTTTGAATTCAAGGTCATATTCTTGTAAAGTTGTTACCCAGTTGCATCTTCTTTCTCCTAATTCCTTTTGTATGAAAAGAGACCTTACAGCTGGGTGTGGAACTATTACCTTAGTACGGTTCTTAAGTATGTATGGTCTGAATTGCTTTACCGCTTTGAAAACTGCATAAGTTTGTTTATCAACAGCTGGATAATTCAATTCAGCTCTCTGCAGACCAGTGCTCATAAATGATATGGGGTACTCATCTCCCCCATCCTCCTTCTGCGTAAGCACTGCTGCTAATGAATCATCGGATGCAAAAGTGTACAAGATGAAATCTTTTTCGAAATTCAGACTTTTGAGTGATGGTGCATGAGCAATAGATGTTTTTATCTTACTGAATGCATTATTTTCTACATCAGTCCATTTAAATTGTACACTTTGTTTAACCATCTGCTACAAAGGTTTGACGATTTGAGCAAAATATGGTACAAACCTTCGCACAAAATTAATTGTCCCCATAAATGATTGCATACCTTTTTTGTTATGGGGTAAAGGGATCTGTTCTGTGGATTTAATCCTTTCTGGGTCTATGGAGATCCCTTTCTTAGAAACAACGTGACCCGGTAGCTTTCCCTCTATGACTGCAAACACGCATTTCTTAGGATTAAGTGAAATACCATATTTTCGACAACGCTCGAAAATTTGTCTCAGATGGAATGCATGTTCCTCTCTCTTTTTTGAAAATATTGTGACATCATCGATATATACCACAACACTATGGCCGATCAAACCGCAGAAATCTATATCCATGGCCCTCTGGAAAGTAGCTCCAGCATTTATGAGTCCAAAGGGCATTCTCCTGCACGAAAAAGTTCCCCACTTGGTCCTGAACGTGGTTTTTAGCATGTCCTCTTCAGCTACTAATACTTGATTGTAACCAGAGAATCCATCTAATAATGAAAATAATTCAGAACCTGAAACCATCTTCAATATTTGTTCCATGGGTGGAACTGGATAGTTATCTTTATCCGAAGCATGATTGAGGTTTCTGAAATCTACACAAAGCCTGATTTCTCCGGATTTCTTTCTTATTGGCACCAAATTCGAAACCCACTCTGAATGTCTAACTTTGAATATAATTTTAGCATCCAATAATTTTTTCACTTCACTCTGAATTAAAGGTTCCAGTTTTGGATGCATCTTCCTCAAAGGCCGGTGATAAGGCTTAAATCCAGCTTTAATCGGGATGACATGTTGTATAATCTTTTTGTCGTATGTTTTAAGCTCTTCATATGTCTAGGAAAACACATCTCTGTACTGTTTGAACATAATAATGAATTTACTCCTTTCACCCGAAGAACAGCACTTTCCCAAATTTATATATCTAGGTTCAGCTTCAGTCCCCAAATTTATTAGCTCAAATTGCAAGGATGAGCTATGAGTCTTGACATTCGTTGGCTTTCTGAACTTGTTGTTTAAATCAAACATTCGTTCCAGGGTCCTGACTCCCTTAGGAACAAAATTCCAAAACTTCAATTCTGCTTGATGTTCTTCATCATCTATTATTGCTCCTTTAAAAGTCTCATCATTCATCAAGCATTCCAAAATTTGTTGATCATCGTCAAAAACCCATAAATTGGTGATCATATCCAGAACAGAAGGCCTGAAAATTAATTCAATAGAGCATCTATTATTAGAAGGTACTAGCCTTCCAGCTGAGGTAGCTAGTAAATCAGTTGCTGCATTCTTTAATCTATGAATGGATACAATATTGAATGCATGAAATTTTATAAGCAAATCCCAAACTTTGTTTTTATAGGCTTTTAAATGTGGTGAAATACAATGTATATTATTTCGAATTTGCTTAACAACAATTTTAGAGTCTCCATATACTTTCAATTTTTTCACGTTCAGTTCCATTTCCTTTTTCAGTCCCTAAACTAATGCTTCATACTTGGCTATATTATTCGTACATTCGAATTCTAATCTACAAGAAAGAAAATGTTTATTTTTATTTGGATCAATCAGGACACAACCAGCTCCTGATCCTTCCAATGTTTTAGATCCATCAAAATAAAGGGCCCAAAAACTATCTACTTCTATTGGACTTGAATTAAAAACTTCATCTGAAACTAAATCTACTATTTTACAGTCAATTTCATCGGCCTGTGAAAATCGAAGGAGATCAGGCTGGGTGTCAAATAAACTGTTGGCTTCTTCAGCTTGCATATTTCAACTTTTGAGAAGATGGAAAGTAAGCTCTTACAAATGCACAAAACCCAAATTAAGTTATTTAGAAAAATATAACCTATCTATAATACAATGAACAAAAATAAGAGTGGAGTCACCATAAATAATGTTGAGGGAAAAATAACCACATGGCTAAGTAGTCTTCCTTACTTTGATAAATCCTTGAGGTTGCAACAAGGGACCAGTATTGTGAATTGTGAGTTATTATCCCAAACTCTAAATGGAAAAGAAAAATATAAATAAGAAATAAAACAAAACTAACATCAAATAAATGGGACAAGTGCTAAGCAAAAACAATAGAACAAGAGTATGCCAAACCAAATGTTGATTTCCCAATTGTTCAGCTAAATACAATGGTGGATTCTCTATGGGTTCCTATACCGTAAGTGGTAGCCAATTTCTAGATCAAAATACTTTATTTTATTCCCTGGTCATGCCCCCCCACTCTATCATCCACAACAAATCCCTATCCTTCTCAATCCCTATGGGTCCACATGTTGACTTTGAAATAAAACACAAAATATGTTTACCGTGAAAAAGTCCACTAAATTTTTGCTATAATAGTGATGAGAAATATTTCAAATGGAATAAATGTAAGGGGAAAAACTATGTCAAATTGATGTTTCCTGTAACATCCCTCACCACCTTGACCTAGAGCTCACAGTGTAAGTAAATATCACTGTAAGTATCGACTATAAACCTCTGTCAAGTTGCGGTTATAATTGATATGGTTAAACGACTGAAAGCTTCGAACGACTAAAACGACATTTGGCGACGAACCCACTAGGGGGAAAGGGCTTTCCAGAAAAAGGGAACTAAGAAACTCAATGAAATAAATTGCTGTGTGCTTGTAAATGCTAAGAGAATAAGGAGTAGTGTTTAATCACTGGTATGGCAGTCTTTGGTATATAAAGTGGAGTCGATTAAGAAAGACGATGCTTTAATTAATAAAACAAGGGAACCATGCAACGGTTGAAGTATGAAGAGCTAACTCTTATATTAATTTCCATAATGCCTTATGTATAGTCGAAAATCTCTTTTATACCACATTATTTATATGCTGAAGTAATTCAAGGCACTTATGACAAATACTCTTTAACAGATATATATATTTATATATATTAAAAGATAGCACAATGGGACACAATTGTAAGAAAAGCATATTGATACATGACTACATGCAGAAATTACAATGCAAATTACCTTTGAAATATATATATATATATATATATATAGATTCTCTCATGATGCATTAAATCCTACTATAGGATTCCAATTACAAGGAAATGGTTCTTTAGCAAATCACAATAAATGTTTATTAAAAAAAAACCATTATAAATGGTTAACCTAAAGGGGTTAACAAGTTAATAATATATATATAAAAGCATCGAAAGCTATGAGGAAATGGTTATTAAGTAATTTACAAAGTAAATAAATATTAAACTCATTGTCCGTATATTCTCACATAATATAGTTTTAAAAAAAAAGAAGCTTATATATATATATATATATAGCGAGATAATTACTAAGCTTGGTCACGGTTCTTCTTAAAACTCACGTTGATATTTTTTCTTCCTCCTTTGGTGAAAAGATTTAAAATGGAAATTTAAACCAGTATTGATAAAATCGAATGGCCATTTGGCACTTAAGAGGATAATGAATCCTTTAGTGGGCGGCCTGTATTAATTGAGTCTCTCCCTGATTAGGGGCATGCGGTGTTAAGAGATGTTGGGGACTGTAGCATTGATGGAGGAATTTTACTCCTGCGTAGTGCATGCTTGCAGGGCAGCACTGATGACGGCTCATGCTACAGCTTTGATAGAGGCGTGTGTTGCTGCGGGGATGTCAAGCATGCACTGTACTTTTAGGTAGGTACTTGATTTATAAGAAGTTTACCTGCGTTGAGGGGGATGGTATGGAATGGCTAGTATTTTATCCTTGCATATCGTAGAAGAGAAGGTAGGGCACCACCCCTTCCAAGGTTAAAATGAAGAAATTTATCATCACGAGGCTGGGAGATACACAACCCCTATGAAGATTTTAGGTGGGGAAAATCGAGGACGACCTCTCCGAGAAGGTAGGTATGTTGTTGCATTTTTTTTTTAGGACGTTCTGCATTGGTTGTTGGGTGATCCTTTGTAGGAATCGATCCCACATTACTTTGAATTAGATCTTTGAAAGAAAACATTTGCCTGAGTTTTTGAATTTAAATCTTTGAAGGAAAAACGTTTTGGCTGTCTTTTCATCTTGGTAAACCTGAAAGAAAATGTTTACCTGAGTTTTGCATTAAATCTTTGAAAGAAAACATTTGCCTGAGTTTTTGAATTTAAATCTTTGAAGGAAAAACGTTTTGGTTGTCTTTTCATCTTGGCAAACCTGAAAGAAAATGTTTAACTGAGTTTTGCATTAAATCTTTGAAAGAAAACATTTTCTTGAGTTTTGAATTTAAATCTTTGAAGGAAAAACGTTTTGGCTGTCTTTTCATCTTGGCAAACCTGAAAGAAAATGTTTACCTGAGTTTTGCATTAAATATTTGAAAGAAAACATTTGCCTGAGTTTTGAATTTAAATCTTTGAAGGAAAAACGTTTCGGCTTTAGTCTTTTAATCTTGGCAAGCCTGAAAGAAAACGCTTCCTTGAGTTTTGCATTAAATCTTTGAAAGAAAACACATTTTCTTGCTTGCGTTTTTGAATTTAAATCTTTGAGGGAAAAACGTTTCGGCTTAGTATTTTAATCTTGGCAAGCCTAAAAGAAAACGTTTGCCTGAGTTTTGCATTAAATCCTTGAGAGAAATGACCCTTCTCCTCATGCTGGAGGGTTATGTGTTTGGAAAAATCTTGTGATGCATCTTTTATTGTCTGGCCTATGTTTTCCAACGAAGGAGTTTGGTGATATTTCCTTACCTGCATTAAGATCTGTCTTTATATGTTTACCTGCATTTTATGTGTTTTCTTATGTTGAGGATCATATTTATATTATACTGCAGACCTTCGATCCATGCTTTTTATTTTGTAGATCTATATAAGCATGTTGTATTGTGTTAATATATTTTTATTGCATGTGTTTATGATCAAATATGGAGCCTGTAGTTGTTCCTATGATTTGATAACTTTTTTTGATGCATGCGTGTTTGATCAATTATGGAGAATGTATTCGTGACTACGATTTGTAAATAATATGCCTGCGTTTTATACAAATATGGAGCATGCATTCTTTTCATGCATTTTGTTCAAATCTGGAGCATGTATTTGTTCGTGCAATTGTAAATAATATGCCTGCATTTTGTACATATCTGGAGCATGCATTTGTTTCCCGTGTTCTGTTCAAATCTAGAGCGTGTGTTTGTGCCTGCAATTTGTAAAGAATATTCCTACATTTTGTATTGACAAAAGGCTCTATGTGTAGATCGTGATATTTGAAACGTTTTCTTGCGTTTTCTTTTAGGGAAAAACAGATCTCTGCATAGATCCTGATTTTGGTAAATAATATGTCTGCATTTTTGTTTGATGAATGGATCTCTATACAGATCGTGATTTTCATAAAGAATATTCCTGCATTTTTGTATTAATAAAAGGGTCTCTGCGTATATCGTGATCTTTGAAACGTTGCATAGATCAGTGTATTCAAACCTAGATCATGACCCCTACGGTAATGGGAAACAAAAGATTTTCCTTCGTTGATTTATGAATAGGTTTGGATGGTTACACAGATTGTAACCTCTGCGTTGATGGGAAAACAGTCATTGCTTACTTGGGAATTAAGAACAAACTTGAATATATGTTTATAGATGGAGACCTCTTCCAAACAAACCTAGTGTCTGCTTTTCCATGTACAGAATGATATAGACATTAGAAGAAAATGTTGTAAGCGGAATATCATACAATTCAGATTTGGTAGAACAATGCTAGTAAATATTATATTTGGGATTGGTGATTTAGATACAACCTATGTTTCCAGGGCTAATATACTATATACTCTGCATCATTTTCACATGCATGATGTAGCTATGTAGTATGCGTTGGGAGTATCTGATTTCTTATAATCCTACCTTAGTGGGTTCGTTGCCCAAGCTCGGGGGTGACTCTAGGCGGAAGAACGCACGCCAGATAGAGTCAGTTGGTTGGGTGGAAAATCGAAGCGAAGCTTTCAGTCGATCCAGTCTTGTAACGTAGAAAATGAAGTTTAATTTGGTTTTATTTTCTAATTATTAGTGTTAGTCGTTAAAGTGGCTAGCTGAATTTATAAAATAAGTTTATATTCTCTCTTTTAATAGTTGAATATTTAATGCTAAGTTGTGAAGTGTAGGAGGATGCGGACGATGAAAGTATGGTAGGGCACTATACAGTATATATGCATTCAATTATTTATCCTATTCTGTAACTGTCTAATCCCTGTTGTATCTTGACAGCCACCTCGAAGATTTTTGTCCCTTCGCCTGTTGCTTGCACTTGGATTGCTCGGTAAACACTATAAGTTTGGTGTTATGGTTTTTATTCATGCATAATTTAAAGCTTGTTGGTATATCATTATGTGAGTAAGACATCATACCTGTCATGCCTTTGTTAACTGCGGCTATTGTGGGTGTATAGGAGTAATGGTTGAGTCATCCTGCAATAAATGGACTCAAGCTGACTGTAAATGGGCATAACTTTTATGCACTTGTTTATGTTCTTGTGTATTCTGAGTATAAAGTAAGTGGCATGTGGATGTAATGATAATATTCTCCTGTTCTTTCTTGTGGTTTGTATTATGAATCGTCCTTTACGACTAAGTTGGTTTAGGAAGATGGTTATATGGCATAAGGATCTCATGGGAAAAATAAAGAATATGTATGTTATCTTTTATGGATGTTTTTATGATCAAACAACATAAAATGAGCTTAATCCAATTAGCATAACTAAGCCTTCGTGATGTAGAGAAAGTAGTTTCGTATTCCTTCTAAGAATCAATTTCAGTTCATTGGGATGTCACAATTTGAGTGTCCTTGATATTGTTATCTTAGGCGCTTTTGGTATATTACCTTTTATTTGTTCTCATGGTGAGGAAGTTGTAGAAAGTATTTTTATGTATGAATTGAATCTAAGAACGACTGTTAAGAAAATATTGCTCCTTAATCCTTAATTTGGTATAGGAAGGTAATACTGCAAAAGATAATTGGAATAATGTTACTGTTATCTTACAAATTTATGGTATGCACAGTAAGCCATCTTCAGGGCACCATGATGATGACATGTTGTGAATTACGTTAAAGATAATTCTCAAATGATTGTTTACAATGTGCATAAATCTTTATTAACAAGGTTGCTGCTAACAAATTTTACTCCTCTGTAGTAATAATGTAAACATAAAAACAAAATCTCTGCATACATTGGCACCTAGGTACAAGAGGGGCACTACATTTCCCAACCCGTTCATCATGAGGAAATACAAGAATGTCACCAAAAAACTAGAATTAGAGGATCATAACCGCCCCGCCCCCCCAAGAAAAAAATCATATCGAATCTGCATCAAGAGGAACCCTAAATTTTCATCCATAATTTATCATGGATTTTTCTGTAAAAACCCTAAAGTTGATTGACCACATCAAGCACACAAAGGTGATCACTCTAACTAATAACGGTAGCAACCACAAGTTTATACATAGGCACATGGTAGAAAAAACCGAATATTGTGTTCATGCAATGCACTATTTTCAAATTATGATAGCCAATGTTGGTATGATGAAATGCGAAGCAAGTGTGAGAATTTGAAACTTCAAATTGGGGATTATCAACTCAAATACCACATGTGAGTCTATTGATATAGGTGGTTGTGATTTAGTACTAGAAGTAGAATGGTTAATAAATTTGGGTCTAGTTACCATAGATATCAAGGAATTATAAATGAGTTTCTCTAAGGAGGGCCATAAATACACTCTCTATGGGCCCAAGTCTAATGATCGTTGTCTCTTTCAATATGGAAAAGTTATTGAAGAAACGCTAATATGGCATTATTGCTTAATTCAAAGACATCTAAGTTGTGGAAACCCACCACAAGAGATCCACCTTGATTTACAATTGATCATCCATCAGTATTCATATTACACTATATGGCTTATCACCTTATGATCATTGTATTCCACTGATGCCAAATAATGAAGCACCCAATGTGGCTCCTTATTAATGCCCTTTGGCAGAAAATAGTGAAATTGAACATTTTATTCAAGAATTGTTGGAGGCAAGTGTGATTCATCCCAACACTAACCCTTACTCATCATCATAACAGATTATACAACATGATGAAAACTCTAAATAGTTCTCGTTACTTATAGGTTTTATTTTCTAGCTATTTTTACCCCTAAATCGAAAAATGGTGCTACCAATAGCACACCATTTTTTTCAGGGATAAAATTACATTTTTTTGGAAACACGTTGACTTTTTTTTAATCCCATAAAAAGACCAAATTTAAAAAATAAAAAAAATTAACCATTTTTGTTTTGAAATAATTTATTAGCGTTTGAAAAAAATATAAGAATGTTAAAATATTAAAAAAATTCAAATACAAATTTAACAATTAAAAACTTAAAAAATACAACAATAAAAATAGTTAAAACGAAATTAACAAGTAAATACTATATATATATATCACACACTCTAGATTTATCCTGGAACTGTCGAGGATTTCTATGTACAAAAGGCCCTAAGTTAAGTTGTATCACAAGTGAAATTGATATTATATTATTGGTTGAAACTTGGGAACACGATGAGTCCAAGGTCCCTAATATAAACAGATATGTCCTTTGGTCAATATGGAATAAGCGTTCATGTCGTAGAGGCATTGGGGGTATAGCTTTTTTTTTCAGAGGAAATCTCCACGGAAAACCCAGCAATACTTCCCAACATTAGTGGATGGTAGAGGTGGTAAACTGTCGGCCATCCTCACAGATGACCTAACCCCGAAGGACTCAAGGCTCGAACCCGTGACCTCTCCCCGTACCGAGAGAGTGTGCGCACGTCTTACCAATTGAGCTAACCCTTGGAGCTCATTGGGGGTATAGCTTATTACATTAAGAAGAACATATACCCACATGTTAGGCTTTATAAGAAATACCCTTACAACCAATTTATTTGGATAGAGATCACATACATTAATGATGAAAAAATGTACATAGACATTTGTTATTTTGCCCCTATTGATTCCAACTTCTATAAAAAAAAACCAATTTAGATAAAAATTGTCCTTATGATCGTTTAGAACATGATATTTCTTGTTTAAGGACGGAAGGAAATATCCTTTTGATGGGTGAATTCAATGCTCGAACTTCCAGTAATAGCGATAGTAATTAATATTATAACCAATATATAATAATATTCTATTATAGTTAATTTTATAATTACCATCAAAATTTGGGTTCAATAAGTAATATCATAACTAATATATAATTAATATATAATAGTAACTAATATCACAAATAATTTACCCATCTATCTTTTAAGTAATACACCAATATATAATAGTAATTAATATTACAACTAATATATAATAATATTATATTATAATTAATATTTTATAATTACTATCAAAAGTTGGTTCCAATAACTTTAAAATAATATAAAATATAATTAATATATAATAATAACTAATATATAATAATATTATACTTTAATTAATATTTTATAATAATCGTCAAAGGTCCAATAACTTTTAATTAATATTAATATATAAATAGTGAATAATAATAGCTAATATTATAAGTAATTAATAATTATTATTATTATTAAAACTAAGCCCTGAGGGGTAACTCAGTTGGTTGGAGTCTGAATCCAAAGACCGTTTGGTATTGAGTTTAGAGGTTCAATTCTCACGAATCCAACTGTGGGGGTCCTTCAAGGTTCGACTCCCAAAATTGGAGCCGATTGGGTGAGGCCCCTTTGGGTGACCCCCCTAGAATTATTATTGTGGATGTAGAG
>LPNX010002491.1:418095-480944 GCA_001517045.1 Pseudotsuga menziesii
AATAATAATATATTATAATAATACTATACACTTTGAAAAGTTGGGTCTAATAACATTTAAGATGGCACTGTGTATTTAATTTTATTTCTTATTTTGGGTAAAAACACCACATCGAACTTCAACCTCATAAATTTATTTTAATCTAAAATCTATATCTAAGCTAGCTTTGATCAAAGTGAAATAATCTTGGGTAGCTTCGATAAAAGTGAAATAGTATAAAAAATTGCCTACATGGTTTTTTTTTATCATTTTCCTTAGGAGGCTATTTTTTCATCCAAACTTCCTCTAATGTTAAAATATTTAGTGTTCACATTCCAACAAAATATGCTTCAATCTCTCTTCTCCATTACATAATGCACACATTGAAGGGATCTCAATCGTCCTTTTCTCTTAAATTCTCCGTAGTGAGAACCTAGTTATGAGATAATATCTAGCAACATGCATTTACCTTGGGCAGACCATCTTTATGCCATATTTCCTTGACATGTTGGATGGTGAGGGGAGAGGCAGGCTACAAATGATATTCATGTAACCTTCCTTGACAGAGTAAACCCCTTTCGCTCCACAACCCATGGAATCCTTATCGTTAATGTGAGTTAGGGAAATACCTTGGAGAAGAGAGGAGATAATCATTTAGATATGTCAAAAAGAGAATTATAGCCATGTGTGATAAGCCATTCTTTTATCTTAAGAAGGCCCACTCCGCTAAAAAGTGTTAATGGCTGAGCAAAATCGGGGTTACTTGAACTTCAAAACCTTTATCAAACAATTTTAGCACTTTATGAAACTTTAAATCAGCCACATAAGAAACTTTATATTAGCCACATAATCAACTTTATATCTATGAATCTTTAAATTATCCACATATCATTATTTATATCATCAATATATACATCTTCAATAATAATTTAGCCACAAAAAACAATCACCACAAGAGACAAGATATACCCTGGGAAAACCCTCCAAATATGGAGGATGAAAAACCCAACAATTCTTTGAGTATTAGATAGATTTGTAGATAATGATTTACAACACATCAGCATATTGCTTGATAAGATATTTCACCGCAACAATAAAGAAGAGATATCCAAAGAAACCCTACAAAAATGACTGAATGCAAATTGTATTGAACTTGCCATATGCCTTGCATATTAAGAACAAGCCAAAACAACCTAGCATGCAGAAGGGGGTGAATTGGAGGCTCGGTAAACACACTAATATCATACATGGAACATCCAATGAGAGTAGAATGCACTAGAACTCCTCTCATGCAAACATTAGTGGCCTCCTAAACTCTAGTGTCTAACTGACCCTTTAGATTTTCTTGCATGCACAAGATATGCACCCTCCTTTAATTTTCTTTAACTGGATGCTAACTGATTTGAACTGAATGTGATCTTCTTGAACTAAATGTGAATAGGTCAAATTGAGTGTGAACTGGTTGAACTTAGTGTGAACTGATTGAACTGAATTTAATCTCCAACTGAATGTTTAGGAGACTTAATTGAAAGTATTTGGTACTTCACAATCATTGTCCCCCATGCACAAACACTTTGCATGAATTAAGGATATATTCCTTCTTTAACTGACACATTATTTATTTACAACTTAGTGTTAAATGAGGCCTTCATAATCCGAGTTCACTTGAGTCATGCATGTCACCAATTCGATTTTATTCTCTATGCTTTATTTCATTATCATTAATAAAATACCGCATGGTCCATATGTGTATTAATTAATTATTCATCTTATCATATCATACTCAGAATAATTTTTCCATACTAATGATCATATGTATTATCCCGGGTCATATAGTCATATGCTAAAGTAATTCATTACAGGGGTATTTAATCCCTAGAGGAGACTTATAGAACCTAGTGACCATGACTAGCAATACATCACATAGTATATATGCATGACTTGTTACAACACAAGTCTAGACTTTGATACAACATGTCTATAGTCTTTATACAACACAAGACTCCAACCTTGATACAACACAAGATTTCGATCTCAATACAACACAACATCACAGTACAATCATCTTTCATGAATAGGACTTGATACAACACAATGTCCTAACTTGATACAACACAAGTTTTCTTAAATTAATACAACATAAGTTTGTGACTTGATACAACACAAGTACCTTAACTTTATATGGGAAAAGTTTAAGAAACTTGATACAACACAAGTCTCCTGGAGAATGACTCTTTATGTTGTACATTTAACATTCCCTCTCAGTGAGGGAGACATTCTCTACCAATATTATCTCGAAAGTGTATGAACTTCGTCATAGATAGAGGCTTTGTCAACACATCTGCAATCTTCTCATCAGTAGTTATGTATTGAAGTTTCACAATACATTTCTAAACCATGTCTCGAATGAAGTGATACTTCATTTCTATGTGTTTCGACTTGTCATGAAACACTGGATTTTTGGAAAGCTTTATACAACTTTGTTTTTAAACCTAATTACTGTAGGTTCAAACTTATCACTAAAGAATCCTCATAGTATCTTTCTCAGACACACTGCTTCTCTGCAAGCAATACTAGCAGCAATGTACTTAGCCTCTGTGGTACTCTGGGAAACTTAGCCATGCTTTATGTATACCAAGAAATCATAGCAAAACCCAAGATGTAACAATATCCGAAAGTGTTTTTCTAGTCCACAATGATGCCACCCCAATCAAAGTCAGTATATCCAAGTAGTAACGTTCCTCCATTGGAGGCATACTTGAGTCCATAAGAAATCGTACCACATGGGTACCTCAAAACATGCTTTGCTGCAACCCAATGTCTATGTTTAGGATCTTCCATTAACTGACTCAAAATTCTAACTATATAGAAAATGTTTGGCCTCGAGTGTATCAGGTACAATATCAATGAGCCAATCAACTATCTGTAAAGAGTGGGTTCTACTAGATCTGATCTCGTCTCAGTATCATGAAGTTTCCTTAAATTGGAAACCGATGGAGTACTCATGGATTTACAATCCACCATGCTAAACCTCCATAATATGTCTATAGTGTACTTACCTTGAGATAGAAATATCTCATCATTTCTCTGCCATATCTCAAGGCCTAGAAAGTAGTGCATCATACCTAAGTCTTTGATCTCAAACTCCGAGGTAAGCTCCCTCTTACACTTGGCAATCAATATTTCCTCTCTAGTGAGGAATAGATCATCAACATACACAACCAATATCAAGGCTTGGTCCTTACATTTAATCTACTTCACTCTTCAAGAAACCCATTTTCTGAAAGTATCTATCTATTCTGGCATACCAAGCTCGGGGAGCTTTCTTTAACCCATACAAGGCTTTCTTCAACTTGCACACATGGGACTCATTTGCATGAATTAAAAATACCTCAGGTTGATCAATGTAAACCTCTTCCTCAACCTCACCATTGTGGAAGGAAGTATCCACATCCATCTGGTGAAGCTTCCAGACCAATACCGTTGAAAGTGAAATCACAGATTTAATGGTGGTATATCTTTCCACATGAGCAAATGTCTCCTCATAATCAATTCCCTCTTTCTGAGAGAAAGCTCAAGCAACAAATCTAGCTTTGTATTTTTCCACTCTACCATTTATAGCATACCTTATATTGTAAATCCATTTGGAAGTAACAACTGAATTCTTCTCAATTCTGGGAACAATTCCCCAAACATCATTCTTTAGTATCAACTGATACTCTTCTTTCATAGCATCTTTCCACACTTGTTTCTATGTGGATCCTTCATATGATGATGGCTCTGAGTCATTGATTTCACTCATCAATGCAACATATCATGAATATCTATCAGTTTTCTTGCGCTCTCAGATAGATCCCACTGGTGCTCCATGCTTTTCAACATCTTTCAGTACATTTCGGCACCATTTTTCCCTCCTCTTTGCAGGAGGTTCATTAACCATCTCAATTGGTTCATCAATGAATGGTAAATATGAATGCTTTGTTGGATTATTCCTATGAGCATCCGAAGGGGAAAAATCATCATCAAGGTCTTTTGATATCAGAGACTCATTTTCCTCAATATCTTTCGATTTCTTGAAAGCAGCTTCCTCATGGAAAGTCATATCCCAACCAACCTCAATATGTCTCTCACCAAGTACATATACTATGAATGCTTTGGATGTCACATTGTAACCCACTTAAGTTCCCTTCTTTCCTGAACGTTCCATCTTGTTTCTCTTTTCTTTAGGAATGTGAAAATATACAGGACATCCAAATATTCGGAGGTGAGATATGTCTGGCTTCTCACCAGTGAACACCTCTTCAAGTGTTTTCTCATCAAGTAGTGCATGCATACTTATGTTCTGAATGTACACTACTATTCTGGTAGATTATGCACACAAATAAGCATATAGGTCTTGATCATGTAGCATGGATTTTGAAGCCTCACAAACAATTCTATTATTTCTCTATGCGACCCCATTTTATTGGGGGTTGTATGGAACTGATAATTGTCTACAAATCCCTGCATCACTACAAAAATTCTTGAAAGCATTTGATTCAAATTCTCCACCATTATCAGACCTCAAAGCACAAATGTGCCTACTTTTCTGATTCTCTACCAAGGCTTTATATTCTTGAAACTTACTAAAGGTTTCACTCTTGTCTTTCATAAAATAAATCCAAACCTTTTGAGAGAAATCATCAATGAATAGTACATAGTAAATATATCCACTCAGGGAAGGGGTTGACATGGGACCACATACATCTAAGTGCACTAAATATAAAATCCCTTTAGATCTAGTATGGATGCTAGGAAATTTCTTTTTAACATGATTTCCTAAGGTACAACCCTAACATATACTATTATGTACAAAATCAAAACTAGGTATACCTTTGACCATTCGTTGCAAACTAGGTAGTGCTCTGAAATGGAGGTGACCAAGCCTCCCATTACAAATTTCACATGGAATGATAGCATGATGTACCATGGATGAAATATACTTTCTTGGGACCTTGTAAATTCCTCCCTCTCAAACTCCAATCATAGTAGCAGTATCAATGTTTTAGCTCTTCGCCCATAATTAAACTTGACTCTCCATGAAGATGACTCGGAATCCCTTATGAGTAGGTTCTTCTCTAATCCCGTGACATAAATAATGTCCTCCATATGTAGCACATTTCCCGAACTTAGCTGGAAGGATGTGGATCCAACTCCTTGGATTGAATATGTTGAGTTGTCCCCTAAATACACCATGCATGCAAACTTCTTCTCCTTTAGGTGGGAGATTTCACCCTTGAATCCTGACATATACTTGGATGCACCACTATCAATTATCCATGTATCCTCACTTGTGATGAGATATCTGGATAGTGTCAAGACAAGATAAAATTATCTCCTTGTCTATTTCTCTTCGGGTGCATTTTTCTTTGAAGTTTCTTATACAGTGGTGGAAGCATGAAATATTCCTTCTCTTTGTTTCCTTGTATGGAAATTCTATGCAAAGTGGCCAGACTTTTGATAATAGTAGCATAGAACTTTTGATTTTCCAAAACTTTATTAATCTCTTTTCTTTCCACGAAAGAACTTCTTGGGAGAGAATGGATTCCTCCCTTTCTTCATTCTTGTCGTAAGGGAAATATTCTCTTCTTTAGTGCATGATGTCTTGCTTTGTATGAACCCATCTTCTCGAATGCAATCATTCCATAATCTCTTAAAGTTGGGATACTCTTCTCTTCCATTTACCGTTGCTAAGAAAGTATCCCATGAGGAAGGGTTTCCATCAATGACGTTTTGAAGAATGCCATCTCCATCTGTCACCACATCGATTCTTGCTAGTTGATATTTCACTTGTGAAATATTTGAGAAGAAGGATGCTACGGTCTCATCTTTTGCCATATTTAGGTTGTGCAACTTTTTATTCAAATCCCTCTTTTGATTGGGATCTTTCTTCTCATACAAGTTTGTAAGTGTTTCAAACACTCTTTTGTCGTCTTCAATGGTGTGATCACCGACATGAGATTGTCCTTCATGGAGTCGTATATAATCATCTTTGCCTTTGATTGGTTCTTATTGTAATTTATTCTTGCTGCATTAGTGGTAGGATCCTCTACCATGGAATTCATGAATGAATCAAGATCATGCTCCTCGAGAATATTCAACACTCTTGCCTTCCATGTGTTGAAGTTGTAAGTACATTCAAGGCGGTCTTTCGGTCAAATAGAAAACGATGTCATGGCTGCAATATTTTGCTCAAGTCTTCAAGATATACAGAGGCTTATTTTGTTGCACAAAACTAATCTCTTTCATGCCCTATGCTCTAATACCATGTTAATATTTTCACAAAATTGGGGCTGCTTGAACTTCAAAAATTTTATCAAACAATTTCAACACTTTATGAAACTTTAAATCAGTCACATAAGAAACTTTATATCAAACACATAATCTACTTCATAACAGCCATATATGAATCTTTAAATCAGCCACATACCATTCTTTATATCAGAAATATATGAATCTTCAAGAATAATTCAGCCACATAAAACAATCACCACAAGAGACAAGATATACCCTAGGAAAACCCTCCAAATACAGAGGATGAAAAACCCAGCAGTTATTTGAGTATGATAGATATATTTGCAGAAAATTATTTACAACACATTAGCATATTACTCGATAAGATATTTTACCACGGCAATAGAGAAGAGAGATCCAAAGCAACCCTGCAAAAAAATTTAAATGCAAATTGAATTGAACTTGCAATATTCCTTGCATATTAATAACAAGCCAAAACAACCTAGCATGCAGAATGGGGCGAATTGGAGGCTTAGTAAACACATTGAGATCGTACATGAAACATTCATTGAGAGTAGCATGCACTATAAATCCTCTCAACAGACATTAGTGCCCTCCTAAACTCCAATGTCTAACTAACACTTCAGATTCTCTTGCATGCACCAGATATGTGCCCTCCTTTTTAATTAGCTTTAACTAGATGCTAAATTATTTGAACTGAATGTGATCTTCTTGAATTGAATGTGAACTTCTTGAACTGAATGTGAACTGGTTGAACTGAGTGTGAATTGATTGAACTTAATTTAATCTTCAACTGAATGTTTAAAAGACTGAACTGGAAGTCTTTGGTACTTCACAATCCATGTCACCCATACACAAATACTTTTCATGAATTAAGGAGATATTCCTTATTTAACTAACACATTCTTTATTTATAACTTTGGATTAACAGAGGCCTTCATAATTCGAGTTCACTTGAGGCATGCCTATGCAATTCAAATTTATTCTCTTTCTCTATGCTTTATCTCATTATTATTAATTAAATATTGCATGGTCCATATGTGTATTAATTAATTATTCATCTTATCATATCATACTCAGAAGAATTGTCCCATACTAATAATCATATGTATAACCCCAAGTCATATAGTCATATGCTAAAGTAATTCACTCTAGGGGTAGCTAATCAAGGAGACTTATATCACCTAGTAACCATGACTTAATACAACACAAGTCTAGACTTTGATACAACACAAGTCCATAGCCTTGATACAACACAAGACCGGTCTTTATACAACACAAGACTCCAATCTCTATACAACACAAGATAACAGTACAAGTATCTTTCATGAATAGGACTTGATACAACACAATGTCCTAACTTGATACAACACAATTTTCCTTAACTTAATACAACATAAGTTCCTGACTTGATACAACACAAGTCCCTTAACTTGATACAACACACGTTTCTGAACTTGATACAACACAAGTTCCTGACTTGATACAACACAAGTCTCTTAGAGAATGACTCTTGATGTTGTACATTTAACAAAAATATGGGATTGACCTAAGATTTTATTCTCACACATTCTAATTCATTCCCCATTTCCTAGAGTCAAATACAGTTCATCATGTATAAGCTCCTTGCAGCCCTGCAAACTTCCTATATACCCCAATCCTCTTTTATCCATAGTAAAATCATTAAGACATCTTAATCTGGACATGCTGATGTATTTCTTTCTTAAGATGTCCTTCAATAATTCCCTTTTTCGTGAAACCAGTCTCCATAGAATCTTATCCCCCATGGATATATTCATAAGGTGTGGTTTACATATTATGTCTATTCACCATGATCTAGAGGGCCTGAAACACTTTTACAACTAACTAAAAGAAAAGAAAACAATTGGTTAGTATTTCTCCCTTTCCATAAAAAATGATGTATTTATTGGTTGTTGTTATCCATAAGGCCTGCAAGGGAAAGCATGGTAGAACAAACAAAAAGAGGGAAAGAAGAAAGAATTGATTTTATTAAAATGATCCTACCAGTTGGGTTGAGCCAACGAAACACCCACTCTTGAATTTTGGATTTCCAGTCTATTGCCTAAGCCTTCACCCGGGAAATCAAAACTCCTTAATACTTGAAAGATATTTAGTTGGATTTCCCACCAAACTCAAGGATGCACGATATTCGTTGAAGTAGTCTGGGATAACAATTCCATCTATAATTTTTTCTCTTACCATCATTAATATTTCTCCTTGAGGATTCCATAAAGGATTTTAAGGTTCTTTTGAAACTATGTGAAATCATTGTGGAGGTAACTCCCAAGAAAATAGTGTCATCAACAAATTAGACATGATTTTTTTCCTTAACTCCTCTTGTTATCATAATGTCAGGAAGGTCCTCATTTTCTTTTTCCAAATTCAACTTTCTACTTAAGGTTCAACAACTATAATATACATGAAGGGACAAAGAGGACACACTTGATGAATTCCTTGAGAATATTGAAGAAAGGAAGTTGGTCGACCATTTCCTAGTGGGCTATACATGGTCATACAATACACACTTTGACTCATTTTATGAATGAAATGGAAAAATAAAATGGATCCAAGAATTCAAAGAAGAATTTGTGCCTCACTTTGTCAAAGGTGTTAGCTAAACCCAACTCAATGGCCATCCCCTTCTCCTTTTGAGCATGCATAGAATGAATCACTTCCTCCAATATGATGAGATTACCAATAATTTACCTTCCCTCTATAAACCTGACTTGATTATACAAGATAAGTTTTGGAAGGAGTCTCTTGATTCTATTAGTCAATATTTTAGTTAAAATATTGTAGACAAAATTAAAAAGAAAAATTGGTTGGAATCGCCTCTACGAAGTAGGATAACAATCCTTAGGAATTAGAGGTATAAAGAAAGAATTAGTGGCCCCATTGATCATTTATTTTCCTTGAGTCTAGTTGATCATATTACACAGGTCATATTTAATGAGAGACCATGTTTCTCGAAAGAATCAAATGGGGAACCCATCGGTCCCAACTCCTTGTACAGGTTTAATCCCCAAATAGTATCTAAAACCTCTTCCCTTGTAATTGTCATATACAACATGTAGTTTTAATCTTGATCAACTAAGGATGGGATTGACTTGGCACATTTCTTCCTTTTCCCTTGGATCGGTTCTTCCTGTCTTGATGTATAGTTCCTTGAAATGGGAGTACACTTCTTCTTTCCCCAAAATCAATAAGCTTGTTACCATCTCCACATCAAACTCTATGATTTCATTACTGTTTAATCGTTCTTATGTATGATTATGAATATAGGTTGTATTATAATCCCCTCCCTTTAACCATAACTACCAATATTTGAGGCACCATGTTTCTTCCTCCTACCTATATTCTTCCAATAGTTTCACTCTCTTTGAAAGGTTGTTGTAGTTAATTCTATGTTCTCCATTTCTTCATGAAGGGATGCCAAGTTTGTTAGTGCTTGGATCCTTTTCTTAATTGGTTCCACAAACTTATTTTTTCACGGCCCTTTAGAGCCCACTTGAAAATCCTTAGTTTGGTTTCCCAAACGAAATATGGAGACCCTTGAACCTAAGAACTCTAAGAATTATGGATGAGATGTAGAGCCTCCTCCTCCAAAATCCAAAGAGGAATGAAACGAAAAGCAATGGGCCCTTGAGGCTCGAGAAAGGAAAATCATAGGTTACTGGCTTATGATATGAGGAGGTAGAGGCATTGATACTTGACTGCAAGAGAAACCCATTTTGTAAGAAGGAGTTGTGAACGAAGATCCAATCAAATTTAGTTGCAAGGTGGTTAGGTCTGATCTTCCATTGGCCCAAGTGAAAACCCCTCTTTTATTAGGAAAGTCTAATATATCCCAATATACCATGAGACCCTATAGTTTCTCCCCAAATGGATCTCAAACCCTTCTACCCCCTCCCCTTTCCTTATGAGAGATCATGGCATTAAAATCCCTTACAACAATTTTATTACGAGACACTCTCGCCTCATGCGGAGAAATTAGTGAACTGCAAATTTACACCTTGATCCTAAACTGAGTCGTTGCATACACATTGCAAACTATAATTTGTTCTACAGCCCCCAATTCCTCCAATTCCACTACAAGTCAACTTTGGTGCTCATAAGAATAAACTAATTTAATTTTTCTTGAATACCAACATGTAATAATTCCTTCAAAATCTTCGTGATCACTTATCACACAACCTTGATTGTGCTTCCAAATATGAAGAAGGAGATTTAAGGCTTCTTCAACCTCCCTCTTAGTATTTTGGATAAGAAGTATAAAGGGTTTTTTACTTTTCATGAAATGCTTCATTGATTCTAGCTTTTTATTTCCTCCCATTCCCTTACAATTCTAGGAGACTATCTTCATTATTTTTTATTGGTACCTAGACCAACCTTGTCTTTCCCTTATTCCTTTCATTCCTTGCTAGATCTAGTTTCCCACATTACATTTACATGCTTGTCTAGAATAGTTTGTTTGCTCGTAGATTTATCCCTAGCCCTTTTACAATCCCTATGTTGCCAACACATTTTCCTCTGCATCATTTTATTTGGAAATTGTTCCTCACCAAACTCTTCAATGTATTCTTCATGAAAAGATTTTTATTTAGAGCAATTCTTGATATTTATGTGGTGACAGAGGATTACTCTATGTTCCATCAACATCTTGATAGGGAACCAGGGGGAAAAGGGGGATGTAATTTCCTTCTTTCCCTATTTCTTATAGAACTAGCTACATCAACAATCTGTGAAGGTTTCGAACTTGTTTCTCCACATATTAATCTAGAAAAACCATCCTTTCTTCCTTGTATCCCTCTTCTAAAGCTAAATATTAAAACTTATTCATAGAATAAGAATACCCTTCGTAAACTAGCAGGGGAGGAGTTGGCATTGATTTCTTCTCTTTTTTGGAGACTTGTTGTCAATCATCCTCTTGTCTAGTTTCAAGTTCCTTGGGCATGGATTTTGGGAAGTTATGGGGAAAATTCCCATAATCATGGTAGATATTGAATTTAAAGGGGAGTTTCTCATAGTCTTCCTTTTGAAGATACGCCCTTCCATCCATAGAGAGGTTGAAGGATTCAAACCGGCCCTTTTCCAAATCTACATCAACACAGATCCGAGAACATGAGAAAAGGGTGGGGGGGATTGGATCAACCTTTCTAATGTATTTCCCCAAATAATTACCTATGGATGGCATATCTTCATCACTCCAACAATGGATCAAAAGATGCAATATTTTCACTTAAATAGGAACGATCAATGAGATATATTTTTAGGTATCAAAGTTTAAACTCCAAAAATTCAAATGCATCCCTATAAGGTCCATGAAATACGACCCATTTGAGCTATGCCTTGGTAGTATCATGTGTCTAGAAGGTAGGCGTACACACCCAAATGCAGTCAAGGGTCTGTGTCTATGGCTATGATCATAAGTAAAGAGTAAAATGAGATATATGTCCTTTTTTTCAAACAAAATCACAAAAAATCCATTCCCACTACAGTTATGATACAAATTACCTTATATTAATGGTTTATAGTTCTCGTTGATCCAAATTTCCATAGCCCTAGTAAAGGGCTTGAGTCTAGTGGACTGTCCTACTAGGTATCTCTTATTAAGAACCACAACCTTGAGCTTAGAATTTGTGGAAGTAATCTTGATGACTTGAGCACCAAATAGCTAAAAAAATATGAAGAATTAGCACCATCAGGAGGATGGGTTGTTGCAACCACGATGCAGAAGGATTCATCCATGGGCCTAGATTTCTTCCCCGTGTCGATATCTAGAGGAGAATCTATGGAGGCATTGAGGCCCTAGATGGGAAACCCCAAAGCACGCAAGGGTAAGATTCTTCAGAAAAACCCTAATTGTTTAGTAGAACACAATTAGTGTTGATATTATGTGGTACATATATTAATATAATAACTATGCAACTAATAAACTAGTAATAAAATGCACGAAAATAATAATTATTATGACTAAATATACTATCAATTGATGGCAAAAAATGACTTATTAAATGAGCAATTATACTACCAATTGATGACAAATAGTAACCCATGAATTGAGAAAATAGATCACTAATGGATGACAACTAATCATTAATTAAATGAGCAAATATAGTACTCACTGATGGAAATTTGTGACTAATTTAACTACTAAATATGCTACCAATTAGCATCAATTAATGACAAATTAAATGACATAATATACTAAAAGTTAATGACTTGGATCAACCAATAAATTACTAATTTAAATACAACTAAAGTTTAGTCATGTTTTAAAGGACTACAAATATAACATGCTTAGTCAACTCCCCCAAATTAGTCATTTGTATACATGTTTTAGTTGTTTTTTAAGTTATAAATTTGTCATTTTGTACTAGTTTGAAGTTTAGTAAAGGATTTTTATGAGAAGTAGATGCATTTCCTCTGTAATCGCCATAGGTATCAAACTACCCAAGGCATCTCTTTAATGGAAAAAAAGAGGCTAGCTGCAAAAAAACACAAAGAATGACACCTCAACTTTCGAAAAGTCCTTTGAGAAGATTCATGGCAAGTAATTTGTCTTAGCTACATCCATTTTTGTAACTTTGTTCTAGTTATTTCTTATTTGTATTTATGTCTGTTGTACTAACAAAGGTAATTTCATTGTAGTGAGTTAATATGTGGACAAACACAACCTTTCCAAAGGGTATTATTTTGGGGTGAGATAAACTTTTGTCCCAGTCCATTCATTTTTTCTGAAATTTTGAGATCTAGGCCATCTTAAAATGGGAAAAAATTATCGAGGGCGAATTTCCAAGATCAAAGTTTCCATCGATAAGGCGGAACTATAACTTTCGACAAAAATTCAACTAGATTTGGATAAGAATTTTCACTGGGAAAAAGTTGAATCTATCTACATATTAACTTGTCTATTTTCATTTATGATTTGTAAAGGTTGACATGGTGTACTTCCATAAGGTATAAAATGACATTCCATCCAATTCAATTAGTAACCTACTATGAGAACCTACAAGTAGCTCATTTGTTTGACATAATGCATATTGAAAAGAATGTCATATAATTCTTATGAATAAATTTAAAGTTAAGAATAACAAAGCTAGATTCTAAACATATGAAATGTATTCTAATCAAGTATCTTCTAAAAATAAAATGGGGTATAGACATTTATCAGATGGAAAATTTATTTTCAACAGAGAGATGTTTTTTTTTATGAAACAAAATGTCTAAGTGCAGAAGAAATTGAAAAACAACTTAGTCGCTTAGAGAAAAAAGTAACTAAGGATAAACAACGAATGCAACACTTAAACAAATCAATGGATGATCAATGGTTTGAGATGACTTGGACTTCAAATAAACAAGTTGAAGATGAAGATTCGATAAATTATTCACAAGTTAACTTAGAATATTAAACTCAAGTTAACATTCAGAACAGTTCTATAGAAGGTACTTCATCAATGCCTCAAGTTGCACATGAGACACCGAGGTGGGAAACTAAGTCACTTCAAGAAGTTACGTATAATGAAAAACATAAAACAGGTACAAGGAGTTCTTAAATGAATCAAAGGAACTTGGGTTCACATAATTTTGTTATTTCTACTATTTAACCATCCACTTTTGTAGAGACAATTGAACATGATGAATGAAGGGAAAGGATGCCATTAGAGAAAAATTGGGATCTAAAATGGGTTTCATATGAAAAAGAGCCAACAAAGATTGGTATCATAAAAAAAGATCCAACAAAAAGAATTTCAAGAAAAGACCCAACCATAATTGTTGACTTGGCATATTTGTCATAAAAAAATCATTATTTTTATTCTTTGTATTTTCAACATATCTCCCTATGGTTTTACTCAAATTTCAAGCAAGAGCACTCGTTGGATGCAGAATACAATTCTGCATCCAACGAGTACTCACACTACATACTTTTTATGGACCTCACTCCACAAAAAGACGAGAAATACATTTCAAAAACATGTTACTTTGAAATTAACACGTTTTTAAAACGTATTTCTCATTTTTCATGGGGTGGAATCCATAAAAGGTATGCAATATGGGTACTCGTTGGATTCGAAATTCAATTTTGCATCCAATGAGTGCTCTTGATCAAAATTTGCATAAAACCATAGGAAGATATGTTGAAAACACGAAGAAGAAAAAAATAGTTGTTTTCTCTCTTCTTCCAAAATTCACAAATATTATTTTATTATGTTAACTATTATTTTGCCAATTTCCTTAGGAGGACCATTTTAGACCCCAAATTTCCTATTATGAATGTGAATACGATGAAATAATCAAAATTCAAACTTGGAAAGTTGTAGAGTTTCCAAACGATGTAAAACCCATTGGTTGTAAGTGGATTTACATAATTAAATACAAGGCAAATGGTGAATTTGATAAGTACAAAGCAAGATTGGTGAAAAAGAGGTTTGCTCGAAAAGAAAGCATTGGTTATATAGAAACCTTCGCTCCAACAACTAAATGGAATACTATCAAGGTTGTGCTAGATTTTATTAGTTTTTCTACTCTAATTCAAAATTGATTAGGATATTTATCTGAAGGAATAAAAATCACAACAATATACATAAGATAAAGAAGATACACAAGACACAAATATTTTCCTCGTGGAATCCGTAAAGGAGAAAACCCCGCAAACTTCCTTAGAATAGTTCCATCAATAATACAATATCACAAGATGGGAAAACCCAATAATAAGATGTCTTATGCAGCTCTCTCTCTCTCTTCCTCCTTTTCCTCTCTCTCACCTCATGCAAACTTGTGAGTGAGTGAGTGAATGTATAAATGAGTGAGGGTGCCTTCCTATTTATACAGATCAAGTGGATGACCTAAAACTTGATCGAGTCGACCTCTTAGCCTAGCAGGGCTGACTTCACCTAGGGAGACTCAAAGATACATTTAATTATATTCATCTTGGGGACTACTGCCCCGACTTACAACTGAGGGTTAACCTCAATGACCATACATAATAATAACATCCTGACTGGAGGAAAAAACATCTCTGATGGGGGTACAACAATATACAATGATAATAAAATAGAATAACTTCTAAAGTTACCAATACAACAACACTCCCTCTTAACTTGGAAGGTATTCTCTCGCCAAAGTCATCAACACATCTGGTCAAGTCATCGTCATTGTTGTTGTAGTCATCATCTTTTCGATCATTGATTAGTGACGTCTGTTAGATCTATCCATCATAAGACGTTTCTATAGATCCATCCTTGTTTCATGTTGGGTGTAGGCCTCATCCTCATCTAGGTCTTCAGCATATCCACGATCAATTCATCACGTAGGTAAATCCAAGGGCCATACATTACATTGCCACTGCAATCACCTGTGTTTCCTACCGTCATCTCTTCGTATCCAGATCACATCATCATCATACATGAATAACAACCCAGATGCACACCACATGTCTAATAGACCTCCTTCATTCTGCCAACATAGGAGCATGTCAGGACTCATTACATATCAAAGACAACCTACATCTACCACTATGCGAGAATTGCCCAAGAGCACACCAAGTGCACTGTGTCTCTCCACAGTCAGCCCGCATTCCACCAACAAAGGAGCATGGCAGGACTTATTACATCTCGAAGACAACATATGTCTACCACTATGCGAGAATCGCCTATGCGCACACCAAGTGTCTTCGTGACTAGTTGACCTCTCGTCATCTCCAACATGGGAAAACAGAAGGGTTGATTACATCCAAGGATAATATGTGTTTTATTCCATGACTAATTACATCCAAGGACAACCTCAAGGACTCATTACATCTAGGGAAAACCTACACCAGGATTGATTACATCCAAGGACAACCTTCAAGGGCTCATTACATACAAGGACAACCTAGATTATATGCCAGGACTGATTACATCCTAGGACAACCTAATAGAATTGATTATGTCCCGTGACAACATGTCTTATATGCTAGGACTGATTACGTCTGGGGACAACTTGTATTTCTTTGCATGTGATATCTCATTCTAGTGCATCTGCCTCTTCCATTCTTCTCGTCATCTATAGCATGGGATCACACCAGGATTGATTACTTCTAGGGACAACCTGTGTCTACCACCATGAAATAGATCGTTGTTCCCTCTTTCTAACGACCTTGTTTTGGATGACACCAAGTCTCTATTTGAAGGAAATTCTCCACTATGTGCAGACAGTAGATGGATTCCCTAGTCCAAATGATATGGATATAGAACAAAGGAATCATAGCAATGTATCATCTCCCTCGACTGCTAAAACACTTGACTTTCAAGCTTTCTTACCTCGCAACAAAAGTAACCATTGTCTCCTGAATTCCTTCACGATCAGTTGTACCTACAAAATAATTATCAAGACAAGACACAATAGGTAAAAGAAATAAGATAATTTAACATTCTATGTTAATGATCAATGAGAAAAGCAATGAATAACTCACATCAACACAAATTATTCATTGAAAGAGAAACACATTTGTATTAATAGAAAAGGAGAAGAGAACTACAACGAAGCCTTAATGTTGAAAAGACTTCCCTATGAACACCTTGCCTCTATGCCTCACTTAGCTCCAATGCATCAAAGAGTATAATCGTTGTTTGGCCAACATTTGGATGCTCTAGCACTCCTCTTCCTCCCTTCGCCATGAGGGGTAAGGTTGTATTTAAAATACAAAAGGGATAGGGTAGGTTGAATATTTTATGGATAAGGTCAAGGGATCATTCCATGGATGGGGGAATTCGAGTTCCACCTGTCCAGATTCTTTAGGATGAGGCTCCATAAGGGTTTCTTCAAGAAACTCCTTGAAATATTCTCTTTTTTTCAATTTTGGGAAGAGCACCACACTTTTCAGAAGGGAAAGAAGCATTGATGAGGGGTACCTCCTGTTGTATGAAGGAAACAAGTGGAAGCACCGCAATTTGCAAGTGTGCAAGGTGCGTTGTTAGCTTGGTAACGCTTCTTGTCAGAGGGAAAGGTGCGGTGGTGGCTCAAAACATGGAAAAATACAAGGAAAATATTCCTTCTTTCACTTCTCTCATTCAAACTCGCAGGGAATGGAGAAAACACTGAGATGCCTATCTCATGATTAGGATGGTGATGATATTTAGGTGTAACATAATTCCCCCCAAACTATGAGGCTAGAGGGAAACGATAAGCAAAATACTTTGATTGAACAGGTAACGACTTCGAGGCAAGGGTTCAATTATTCGAATTCATCAACAATCAAGATCATTTTGCAGGACTTTACACTTTGATGCATTTCCCAAAATACTCACAACATGGTTGTCGACCAATACAATGCAGATCCATGTCAAATAGAAAAATTCATGGCTACTGGAATACATCATAGATCCATGCAACATGGACTCAAATTTGGACATATTTACTAGACATACAATGTAGATCTATGTCATAGAAACGCAAATCTGAGCATAGCCATCGATATACAATGTGGATCCATGAAATAACTCATACAAAATAATCCATCGTGACCTGGGGGAAGGAAAACATAACAAACAAATGCTCAATGAACACCGAGATTCTTTATCCCGTTCTCAAGAAAGTATGATTCTATCTATGTGAATCGAACATTGCAGAAACCACTTGATTGCCGATCAATGATATGAATCATTAACAAGTGCGAGGTAAATCATCATTAATGTCTATCATTGCCAAGGTACCCCAATACATTCCTACTTGGCTAAACCTTTTGATCAAAGGCCAATGATGAAATCCTATCGTCGAAAGTGAGGAAATCTGCCATTAAGGCATGCAGATTTCAAGGTAGTTAACTTGTTTCTAAGAATAGTTCCTGGAAAATGTGTTGATGTCAACATGAATAGTCTCTTCACAGGAGGGCCATGATAAATCTCACATCAACGACATGAAACTTGGAACAAAATTGTTGGAAAATGGGTATGATGTAACCATAGGACTAACTCAAAGGTAACCGACACAAAAGAGATGTAGGTTTGACTGCAGAGGGTGATTCTTGACACATGACTTCCCTTTGAAGATTAGACAGCATCACCAAATACTCGGCAACATTGACTTGACGAGGCGGATACAAAGACATAATGCGAAAAAGGACGATGCATTATTTGAAATGAATCAAAGGAGTTACATGGCTCATTAAAGTGGATCGACTCAGAGACAAGTTGAAAACCCAACTGTTTGAATGAAATGCAGACAGGTTCCATGTTCAAAGGTGACTGAAAAGTTGCCATTAATACAAAAAATGATCTCTCATTCCCTTAATTTCCCCATCATTATTGATGATAGCCTCTTTGCTTTTTAACGAGATGAAAAAGGGTAACAAACACTCGATATGTTTCCCGTCTTTCGGATGAATCCAATCCCATATGTTTCACAAACCTGGGAAAGGAGGGGTTCATTCTCGGTGAGGGTATTTCAATTCTTATTTTAACGAGTCCAATGAAAGAAAAATCGGTTTCATTCATGTTTAGAGAGTCTAAATGGAACTAAAGAAGACTCTGGAAAAGTTGTTTTTCGGAAATTTTATTCTCTGAGTCCCGAAAAAAGTATAAAATAATACCCTAGAGAAATATTCTAATCAATGATTTGGATAGAGAGTACATTTTTTGTAAATAGTCTAACCGAACAGAAAAAGGGGTAAACTATCGTCGGGAATATGACCCTTCAATTAATTTTACAAGCCTGAAAGCAGCAAGTTAACTCGACAATCTTTTCATATTTTGAGAGTCTAAAAAAGAGCTCAAAGATAACTCCACTGAAGTTCATTTTTTGTTAAGAGTTTAACGAGCCCAAAAAAGTGATAAAAATATACTCGAGTCCTTTATACTAAAGTTTAACGAGCACGACTATGGTTTCAAGAGCACTCGGAAGCTTTTTCGATTTTGTAGAGAATAAAAAAGGCAAAAATAAAACTCTTATGTTACTAGAAATACTACTCCGTGAACCCTCCAATTCTTGAAAAAAAATCATTAAACACTAGTTTGACAAAAACTAGGCAATATAGGACCATTATGGTAAAAAATAATAAAAATTATTAATAAATAACTCAAAAAGGTAAATAAATTATTAATTAAAGTTGTCATTGATGCCAACAGTTCCCTGTGAGGGTTTATGGTTGTCTTGGTTACCTTTGTGGATCCTATGAGGGTTAATGTTTGGTTTGTGTTGTTTGTGGTTGTATGTGTCAAAGGATGTCTTTTGACTTTTCCCAAGCCCAAAATTAAATCCCTTGGAGGCCTTGGGATAATGGAAAAATCCCCAGTTACCCATTAACTTGGTAGAGCCTCCCCATATGTGCCTTGGTCGCCTTTGAAGTCCAATTGATGATCTATGCGTCTCCTTATATTTTTGTGGTCATGTGGTAGCTTGGTCATGTGCTTGAGTGCTTGTTTTAGGTCTCTTTATTGGTAATATGGTATCTTGGTCTTTGAAACTCTCACACAATTTTTCTTGTGCCCCCCTGATGTCCTAGTATGTTGATGAAGCTCATGCTCTTGAAAATAAGAAATGACCCATTCTATGGTCATTTAAAATGACATATTTAATGAAGCTTGAATCCCTTGACCTTGGTTTCTGTTGATAACCCTTTGACTTGACTTGGTTTATGATTTGGGTTTTGCTCCCTCATGTGTGGGAACTTTGACGTCCTGAACAAATTGAATAATTTAAGGGTATTTCACCATGTATTTGCAAATAAACCCATCATAGGTAGATAGTCCTCATCAAGCCCTTTCCATTGATATGTGGAGTGTCTCCTAACTCCTTATGATTGATGTTTTTTTTAAGTTTATGTATTAATTTGCCCCTTTACAAGTAGGTCAATCTGCTAAAAGAATTCAATTATTTTTTAGTTAAAACTACTACAAGTCAGCCAGACATGTGAATAAATCCTCCATGACATAAAAAAATAGAAGATCAAACATTTCATTTGTTCATCAATCAAGTCTCTATTTGGTATTTCGCAACTCTTGGATAAAAGTGTGAAGCTGTGTGGGGGAGAAATTTTTAGGCATATTTGAGGATTGAAGAGATTCACTAAAATTGGCATAACTTTCTCATACGAAATCAGAATTACAAAATTCTTGGCTCATTGGAAAGCTTGTTGCGAGGGCTATGCGATGACAAAATTATGGGCTCTATTGTATCTTCATATTGTGATCTTTAGAAATGTATGGTTCATGTTTATGGGTTTCTCTTGTGATGGAAGTGTCTCTCATGAATATAGTTCATCTTTGATCTTAGTATGTGAGACTCTATATTGGTATATCTCTTTGAAATCATTAAATATGTTATGGAGGATATGGTGATGGTTATATTGGCATATATATTGATGTGATATTGATATAGATCTTGATGATTATCTTGGATATTGTTGACATAGATCTTGGTGTTTATGTTGATTGTTGTATAGTGTAATATTGAATGAGAAGTTGAAATTATTGTACACAAGCAGCTTGATACAGGTTGGTTCAGTTGAGCAGGATTGGCACAGGTTGCTTTATGTGCAATTGTTTTGATTCACACTAGATGAGTTGTATGAGAAGTTGGTTTGAGTCAAGTGGACTGAGCTTGGTGAGTAGTTGGTTAGAATCAGATTGACTGAGTCGAATGATGTGAGAAACATATTGATTTGATATATTGTTTTGCACAAGTTGTTGGTACATGTTATTGTTACGGGTTTTGTGCAGTGATCAGTTGATGAGAAGTGTCAGATGATGAGCAATTGCATTTGATGAGTAGTTTTCAGCAATAACAATTAATGAGCAGTGGGAAGCAGTGACAGTTTTTGTGCAGTGTGGTGTAGTGTAGTATAAGTGTTGATTAGCAGGTCTGTAGGATCAGTGCGGTCATGGTTCAGTAGTTTCTATCTCCGTACCAGGGTGGCAAGATGGAGAAAGGAAATCTAGGGATCTAGGGCTTCCTTCAGGTTGCAGCCTGTAAATCAGGGGTTGTAGTCTCCTTCCAATTCCAGATGGAGAATTGAAGTCATTGTAACAAGGGGTTTGTTGTCCCCTTCCAGTGGTTGCTAGAAAACTATTATTATAAGGCTTCCGTGGTTTTTCCCCCGGGACTTGGATTTCCACATAAAAATCTTGTGTATTGTGTTTTGTTATGCTTCTTATGTGATGATGATATGATGATATGTGATGATTAGCTATAATTGTTTATATAATGATAACAATGTACTCTGCATAATATTGAATAAGTTGTTGATGATTGTTATTGTTGAAAAAGTAACAAAAAATATACCCATTTTTCACACCCCCTCTCAGTGTGCTCGACGTGTCCAACATAAATAGGGGTGAATAGTAAATATTTTTTACCATTTGTGTTTTTTACCCAACTTGGTGAAAAGAGCCCATTTTTAGGTCGACCTTGGTGCATAGATTGCGGGATCTACAGGAAACCATTCTTTCTTTCGTCCAAACCATGTGAATCGTCTCCTCCTTTCCTTCATTTTCATGGTTTTTTTTTTTATTTGATGTCATATTTTGGGATTTTGAGGCCAATCCTTGAGGGGATATGCGTGCTCACAGTACCGCCCTTCATTTTTTAGGGAAAAGTGATGTTAGGATTCCACCATGCATTTCCTTCATGGGAATCATGGTGCCACCGCTCAGTGTGAAAACATAAAGCGCAATGGCATAATCCAACCCAAAAATCTAAAATATCAAGAAAAAATAACATGTTTTAAGGTTGGAAAAAGATTTTTAATGGTTTTTAATGCCTCAATTTGGGTTTTTAACAAGATTTGAATGCAACCATGGTCGTGTGGAAGGAGAGGGAGCATGAAATGGATGACATTTGTCGTGCCAATGAACACAAAATGGTGAGTGTGCTCCAGGAGTGTGGACTCCTAAAGTTCTTTCATGTTCCAAGCATGAGGGCGCAAGTTTGGTTATTAGATCACTTGATCAGGATGTGGAATCATGAGCAGCAATATTTTGAGGTGGGATCACACATCCTTACCTTGGAGGTGGAGCATATCTATTTCCTCATTGGATTGTCCAAGTGGGGTGCACCTGTCTCATTAGTCGGTCCAAGAGGAGGAAACATTACCACAGAGGATCTCAAAGTTTAGTATTTCTTTCCTAGGACACAGATGAGTGGGAAGAAGATTCCCATCAAGGACGTAATGGCCATACCTATCAGGGCCATTTTGTTCACCATGCAGCGAGTGGGAGGGAGTCATGCAACTCAACAAGATTCTAGGGCACACATGCTCTATGCTTTAGAAGTTATCGCTCCTATAGTATTCAACTGGGAAGAGGGCCTATTGGTGGGCTTGAAGGAATAACTCATAAAGTGTGAAGAGGTGAGTTGAAACAATTTGGATACAGAACTATCTTAGTATCCTTCTTTCTGGAAAGAGTCCCACTTATGAGGCCCCAAGTTTCTATCAAAGAGCTCGATGAGAGAGATCCTCACATGTTGCGATGGGTTGAGGTGATGGCTCGGCATGGTGGCGGTAGGCCTACGATCAAATACGGAGCACCATTATTCTGCTCGCTGAGGAACCAGCTACTGATGATAAAGGATTGTGCTTACGCGGGTACCGATTTATGTGGAGATCCTGAATTGGCTCTCCTCAAGGGAGAGTAGTGGGGTAACCTCGCTAAGAAATATTCTACTAAGTATTTTTTTTAGGATTTTTTTATTTTTAAGTGTGATACTGAGACAAGTTTCCTTACTGCGCAGATGTCGTAGCACCCAGACCAGGGGGATCCTTGCCCATTGACAAGCGATGGGGGGACAGACTTGTGCATCAAGAGGCTGATGAGGAGATGCAAGAGGTTGAGGAGAACCTCCAGACTTACTATGGAAATTCTTGATATATTCGTGCATGACCTTCCGAGGAGGTACAAGCGGCACACAAATGGTGTGCCTAGACGCTTCGTTCGCTTACTTCGCATGGTGGCGAGGGCTATCATGTGTTACCATGAGCATCATTATCGTTCATTAGGTATGTTCACGAAAATCCATGAGCCTCGGTATTTTTGTTATCTTGTTACACTGAAAGTTATCGTACTTCAGATTTGGTCTCGGGACCAAATTTTTGTACAAACTTGTATATATGATATATACAAACTTCATTTTGCGGCTTACAAGAAAAAGTTGAAATGGAATTTATTTACATGGATATCATCTTTTATACTGCTTATTTTACAAATTTACTTGTTATTTTAAATATCAAAATGTTAAGAATGTGCAATATGCCAATCTAGAATGTAATTTGCAAGTGAATCAACAAATGAATTAAAACATATTGGAACATGTTGATAGGTTATAGACTGAAATGACCGTTCAAGGAGACATACTCTCCGAAAGAGACGAAGAAGTATGGGGTTGTGGATGTTGTAAACGTGATTTAACTGAGAGTCTAGGTAGAAAATCATATAATCGACACCAAGGGAGGAAGCTTCAATCAACAATCCTATCACTGCGTGATATTCAGCAATTGTACCTATTCAAGTAAATATCATTGTGAGGCTTCCTAGAAGGTATACCATCATAATCCACTAGCTTATAGGACCCTTTCTCTAAGACTCAACTTATGACATAGGGACCATGCCACATAGACTTGAAATTGCATTTTCCCAACTTGTCATGTATATGATCATAAGTCGGAACAATATATCCATCACTAAACACACGATGTTGAGCCAATTTATCATATTGTGCATTGATATGCTTCTTATGTGACTCATTAGCAAGATCAGCATCTCGTCGTGTTTCATCAAGGTTAGTGAGATAAATAAAACATTCTTCCTTGGCTAAGGTGTTGGGAAAAAATTTGACAGTTAGTTTCAAAGATGGGATCTCACATTCGATAGGTAAAACAACTTCTATCCCGTAAAATAATTGGAAAGGCATGAATCTAGTCGTTGTTTTTACAGTAGTCATGTATGCCCATAGTGCTGAAAACAGAGTCAAGTGCAAATTTGACTTATGGTCCCCCACCATCCTACGAAGCATAGTTTTTAAAACCTTGTTAGTGGCTTCAACCTGGCTATTAGCTTGTGGATAGTATGCAGTTGAATTTTCATGGCGAAAACCCAACTTGGCACTTAATTTTGTCATCATTTGATTACAAAAATGAGATCCATGATCAGTAACAATGGCCTGAGGAACCCCAAACCTAGAAATAATGTGATTGAATAAAAAGAGAGCAGCGGTATTACCGTCCTTGGCATATGTAGGCATTGCCTCAGCCCATTTCGTGAAGTAATCAATGGCTACAATGACGTAACTATTCCCCCGGGATGAGGTAGGATTACAATGCATAAATTCAATCCCCCATTTGGCGAAAGGGCCAACGACAATGACAGGGTGTAAAATAGCTGGGTGGGTGCGCTTTTTAGGATAAAATAGTTGGCAGGGTGGGAATTTATTAACACCTCATGACAATATTTGAATATCGAAGGCCAGAAATAGCCAGCGTGAAGGATTTTGTGTATTGTAGTCATCCCAGAAAGATGATCGCCACATGCTCCGAAGTAGCAATCATTCAACACTTGTTCAGCCTCTTCGTGGGTCAAGCATCATCGTAAGATAGACATTAAAGGAAATTTGGGGTCTAAAATGGGCCTTATAAAAAAACACGCCAACAATAAATTCTTGTGAGTTGGAATTCAAGAACCAATAGAATTTCAATAAAATGAGTCAACCACAATGGTTGAATTGACATATTTGTCATAAAAAAAAACTACTTTTTTGTTCGTATTTTCGACATATCTCCCTGTTTGTTTACTAAAATTTTGAGCGAGAGAGCATGTTGGATGCGAAATTTAATTCCGCATCCAACGAGTAACCACACTGCATACTTTTTATGGACCCCACTACCCCAAAAATAAGAAATACCTGAAAAAATGTGATGATGATGTCATCATCACATTTTTCAGGTATTTTTTGTTTTTGGGGTAGAGGGGTCCATTAAACGTATGCAGTGTGGGTACTCGTTGGATGCGGAATTAAATTACGCATCCAATGATCTCTCTCGCTTGAAATTTGAGTAAAAACACAAGGAGATATGCCGAAAATACGAACAAAAAAGTAGTATTTTCATTCTTCCTCCAAAATTAATAAATATTATTTTATTATTTTAACTATTATTTTATTATTTTACTTAGAAGGCCCATTTTAGACCTCAAATTTCCTCTAATGGTTGATACCACGTCGATACAAGGTGTCATGGATAATGAGGTAATATTTCGCGTGATGTCGGATACGACAACGATGATATCGAGACAAATCACGCTAAAAGCATTGAGTTTGGAGATACAAAATGAGATCTCCATACCAGGGATCAATCGTGCTAATAAGGAACAAAATATCATTTGGAAGTGAGTCAATGGGATCAATTTCCATTGTAGCACAGGAAAGGTCACACATTAGTTCCGCAAAGACTAAGGACTTTTTGGAAGTATATTTTGCAAACTCGGGGTCAAATTCTTGCAGGATAACTATCCAACAAGAGTATTCCCCCCCAGTACCTGATGATTCATAATATAGTACATGGGGTTTAAGTCCACAAGAATAGTAGCTATGCGAAGCAAAATGTAGTGACAGAAACACTGAACAACTATGACCGTAGCCAAAGCAAACTTCTCAACATGTAAATATCGTGTTTTGAAATCTAATAGACTCTTACTCAAATAATATATCACATGTTCCTGGTTGTTTTGATCTTCTTGCTCTAAGACCATACCAATGGTAGTAGTGGAAGTTCCAAAATATAGTAAGTAGTCTTTTGAATAATTGGCAGGATGCAATATAGGAGAATGTGTAATTGCATGTTTCATATTGTCTAAAGCTTGTTGAGCTAGAGAATCCCAAATGAACGGAGTGATACTTTTCAACAATCGCATATACCCATGCATTTTTTTCTATGAAATTACATACAAAACGGTGCAGAAAATTTTCCTTCCCTTGCAAACTTTGAAGTTCTGTGATATTGATGGGTGGGGGTAAGGCCAAAATGGCCACAATTTTCGAAGGGTCAATACGAATCCCATCCTTGGAAACAAAAAATCCAAGTAAACATCTGGTATCCACACAAAATATACATTTATGAGGATCGAGGTGAATGTTATAGTGGTGGCATTGAAGGAAAATATCTCTAAGATGTCCGGAATTATCTCTCGCTCTAAGTCATCCAAATAAGGTTTCACTATATGCTTAATATCATGAAAATAATAGGACATGGCTCATTGAAATGTGGCTCCATAATTATTTAAAATGAAAGGGAGTTTTTAGTATGCAAAAGTTCCCCATGGTCAAATAAACGTCGTCTTATGTTGATCAATGGGCAATATCTCAACCTGATTATAGCCGAAAAATCCATTCATAAAGGAAAAATAACACTTCCGACACAATTGTCGATAATTTGATCGATGTAGGGGGTAGGATAGTTGTGTTTGGGACAATACTTATTCATATCCCTAAAATCGATGCAAAATATAACAGTTCCATGTTTCTTCACGACAGGAACAATATTAGACACCCATTCAGTCAACGGCATGGGGTAGATAAAAACAGCCTTCAAAAGTTTTTCAACTTCGGCTTTGATAGTTGCAGCTTTTCGAGGGTGGACCTGATGAAGTTTGTGCCTAACAGGTTTCGCTACTGGATAATTCTTGATCTCATGGACAATAATCGATGGATCAATACCAAACATTTCCTCATAGCTCCAGGAAAAAACATCTCGTAATTCTTTGAAAAGGGCCATATAAATTTCAATTTCAGTTGTTGAACAGTTATGGCCTATGTGAACATGTTCAACAATTCCAGGCTTAACCGATATGTCGATGGGGATATTCTAAGTAACATTACACAGGTTCCCTTCATAATCAACACCTTGCATGAACACAGGTGACTGAGTATTTTTGACAATATCAGAAGTAATGAACGACACAAAATCAGGCTCTACCGAATTAGAATTAGGGAGGAAAGAGGATCTATGATGATGATCTTCCCATGGAGATTCATCCAAAATCATAATTTACATGATATGCTCATCCGAAGGAAAAGTGTGCAAGAGATAATCAAGAGTAGGGGGAGGATAATCTAACCAATAAGGCAGACGGTATGGATTTGATGCTACCAAATGGTGGTCATCGATATATGCATCAGAAGTGGATTGGATGGAATCATACACTTCTTCAGGAGGACTTAGAGAAGATACGTCGGCAATTGTCTTACCTTTTAACATGTCATCGGTGGTGAAGGATATCATATTCACCAAGGAAAATTGAGATGTAACGGGGGGACTAGACGGAAAGACTCCCATAAGGGCAAAGTATTTGAGAATCCTGACTCCTACATTCTGATATTAATGGGGTGACTGACCCAACAAAGGAACATTGTTTGTTATGGTGGAAGTAACATCCGGGGAGAAAAAATTGAGTTGGTCGATAGTCACAATCTTTCCTTGGTGGGGAAATTGAAGAAAACATAATACCGATGAAGCGACTGCTATCATGGCATAGAACCAATTCCTTCCCAATAAAAGGTTGTAATCTAAAGGTGCCTCAACCACCTCCACTTGAATAGAGACGGTTTTTCCCCATAGTTCAATGGATAAAGCCAGTAACACACCATAGGATTGAAAAGCTCATCCATCGAAAAGATTTTAACGTGGTAGGTGAACGGTTAACTTTAAGAAAACCAATGGCTCTCCAACAAGACATGGATATCACCAAGGTGGAGGCTCTTTCATCTAGTATAGTACGATGAACCTTCCTACCAATCACTTTGGTTGTGATCTGAAAAGCGTGTTGGTGAGATATACTCGGTTTAAATTTATCCAAATTAAAGATAATAGTGTTTGAATTCTCTAGATCTAAAGATCGTAGAGCTAACAACAAGTTTTTACATTCAGCAGGACAAGTTTGGAGTACTTCCAAAGTGGGCATAGTGCAGGGTGCCTATGCTAGATCTTCGTTGATATTATAAAACTAGGCAGCTCGGGCACTAGGATTAAACATCGATTTATGGATTGTACTCTTTGGAGGACTTAAAATTGCGTCATGAATTGGTTTTTCAATGGTGAGAGGGCTAGTAGAAGGAGAAGGAGAAGAAGAAGAATTAGTAGAAGGAGCACCATTGTCCTTTTTCTCTGGAGACTTTTCATATGCATGTGTTCTCGTAGTTAACCCTGTCGTTTCAGAAAACATCATCTTGATTTATTTCATGGAAGAAGAGGCACCGTGAAAATAGGCATGGTCAATCAACTGTTGTTGTGATGGGCAAGGGTCAGTTAACACTGTTGGTGAAAGATTATTCTTTAAAAAATTATTAATATCTTCACATCTAGGACACTCCTTAGTGAATTAATCATCACCACACAAGAGGCAGGGATACTTAGCTTTCCGTTTAGGTTTTGATTCATTCTCTAAAGTCATAGTCTTGGGATTCTCCTGCTGGTTTTCGGGTTTCTTGGATTTAATTTTACCATTATTTTTGTTCCCAGGTGATTGAGAGGATTGAACCACATTCACCTCGGCGGAAACAATAGAAATTGAGGTGGTATTAGGACAAGAACTATGTTGCTTGGTGGATTTCGTTTTGGATTGGGGTTGGATTGAACCTACAACACCATCCACAGGAGGTTCTGAAGGTGGTTTGGAAGGATCATTGTTGGGAAAAGGAGCATGAGGGATCAATTCATACAAAGTTTCGGACTGTGAGTAAACTAAGTGCAAATACTATGCTCATCTGATAACTTGTTCCTCAGTAACAACACCTCCCATGGCCACATATCTGGCAATGGGGGGTAACAATGACTTAGTGAACCAGTAAGATAACAACTGATCTAGAATGGTAGCTTTGATTAACCTTTGTCGCCTCCTCCACTCATGAATGTGATCATATATTTGGGTGGAGTTACTCTGTCGAAGAGAGGTCAAAATATTGGTAACAGTCTCACAATGGATAGGTAGCTGAAAGTGTGTAAGGAATGTTGTCGCCAAAGAGTTAAAGTCTACAAATGAGTGTTGCGAGAGCTCTATACACCATTTTGTGGTCGTACCAATTAGCATTCTTTGGAAGAGATGTAGATGAATAGAATCACCCATCAAGGAGTTAGATGAACACCATAGATGGAAGGTCATTACGTAATTCTTGGGATCTTCACCTTTCTTTCCGTCAAATTTTGGAATGTCTAACGACAACTTAATTGGAATCGCTGGCCAGAAAGGGTCATGTAAGATCATCAGAGGAAATTTGAGGTCTAAAATGGCCTCCTAAGGAAAATAATAAAATAATACTTAAAATAATACAATAATATTTATTAATTTTGGAGGAAGAAAGAAAAAAACTACTTTTTTTTGTTCATATTTTCAACATATCTCCCTGTTTTTTAACTCAAATTTTGAGTGGGATGGCTCGTTGGATGCGGAATTTCAATTCCGCATCCAACGAGCCCTCCCGCTTGAACTTTGAGTTAAAAAACTTGGATATATGTTGAAAATATGAAAAAGAAAATAGTTTTTTATGACAAATATTTCAAGTCAACCATTAAATTCCGCATCCAACGAGCCCTCCCGCTTGAAATTTGAGAAAAAAACTTGGATATATGTTGAAAATACAAACAAAAAAATAGTTTTTTTATGACAAATATTTCAAGTCAACCATTATGGTTGAATCATTTTATTGAAATTCTATTGGTTCTTGAATTCCAACTCACATGAATTTATTGTTGGCTCGTTTTCTTATAAGGCCCATTTTAGACCCAAAATTTCCTCTAATGCAAACTTTGGAATGTCTAATGACAACTTAATTGGAATCATTGGCCATAAAGGGTCATGTAAGATGGGATCATTTATCAATTTCAACAAGTCTAGCAAACCCAAAGTTGCTAAAAAAGGGAGTTGTCAATTTTGTTGCGGGTAGTTGTAACACTTATACGGAATGGGAACCCCGGTGGGGCCATAGGTCGATTGGGCTTGTCCATGGTAACCCACATATTGATGGTAGTTGGGAATGCTCTGCGCTACTAGAGGTTGACTAGGGTTAGTTTTGGTTAGGGGTACATAGGTAGGTTATGTCCATTGATTTGAAATGCCACCAACGTAAGGTACATATAGAGGGTTATTGTAGTGAGCCTCACTATAGTATTGATTACCAACATAAGGTTGTTGAGGTTGAGCCCAAGCAGATGCATATGGTTGTGATATAGGAACATAACCACTGGTTCCACTAGATCCTATGACTGTAGGCGTGGTTCTCAAAACATTATGTAAAACGGGCACATAAGGACCTCTAGTTGTATAGGATGTAGAAGGCAAAGACTGAATACCAACTACATTAGGAAAACTCATGGAAGGCATGGATGGACTACTCGATGAATTATTTAAGGTTGTATTCGAGGTAGTCCACGAAATTTCCACTGAAGTGGTGTGTGTAATAGAGTGCGCACTAATTCTGGTAACTGTAGGAGCAGGAGGAGCATTAGCCATAGCTTGACTAGAAGGAATGTTTAAGGATATACCAAGGAGGTGACTCGGCAGAATATAAGGAAACTCTCTTATACCGGTAGGAGTTAGATCCATTGAAGAGACACTAGTTGCACTAGTAGAACCAAATTCAGAGATATCTTGGCCTAGGGTGGTTTCCCAGAACGGAAAATTTGGACCAAACATAGCAACAACTCGATCATGTGGATTGTTATGGTTGAACATTGATCCTGTCCAGGTATGTATTGCAAAAGATGAATTTCGGGAAGAGGGTTGTTCCATTATATGTGGCAGTGAATAGTCAGTGATAGGAACATTTGTAGGTAGAGAAAAATCTCCTTGGTCTTTCGTCACCCCCTTCTGATTCCGGAAGAGATCCACTTCCTGTATCAGAATTAATATCCATCTCCTAGTCCATAGGAGATTGGTTCGTAGGGTTGAAAGGATATTCTGGAAATAATCCATGTATCTGAAGAGATCATCTCCGGGGGTATTCAACTAGCTTGGTGGGCCAAACTGTTTCTAAAGAACCTCTAACTAAATCAGACAAAACAAACACTACTCAAACTAAGGCAGCAAACAAACATGTGAGAGGAGTGGATTAAAATTCTGGATCCTCACATGATTTGTCAAACCATCACAACTCGTCATATACCATAGGATCCAACAGTAGAACTCGATAGGGAGGATTAGGACCGTACCCTTTCATGAATATACGAATACCTAGACGGTACGTGCGTAGTAGCTCCTCGATTGTTGTTCTTGGTGTATTACAATGATAAGACAAGAAAAAGGGTTTGCTCATATGGTCTCAAGATACCAAAAGATATCCCCTGATATACGCAAGGTACGTGGGAGCTCCAATGCATAGTAGTGTTGTCTAATGCACAACCGTAAGAAAGAGGACTTCCAATATACCTTCGATTATGTGAAGTACCTTTCTATATATACCACAAGGGTACGTGAAAGTTCGTTCAATATACTGATGTGTACGTGGAAGAACCGCATCGTCCCCAGGATGCAGTGCAGGAATATATTGACATCTCCTACACTTAAAGACGTCAGAACACATCTCTAACCTATCACACTTTGTTAAAAAAATTACCCTGGGCTAGTGCATTAATTTTATCTGAACAGTTAGGTGAATGCATGAGGTGAAGATATGACTAGTAAACCATGCAAATATGAAGATGGAGATCGTTTAATTTATCATTTAATGGATGTCCTACCTAAGAGAGGGAAAGAGGTTTGATTTTTCTTTAACACACAAAATAAATCCCAAAAAATGAAATCAAACTACCACTTTTTCGTTCCTAACACAAGCAAAAAAAGTCTCCTACTTCGATTGAAAAGAAATAAGATCTCTAACAAAGAACTGAAAAGATCACTAAACTCAGTAACACAAAAGATTTCAATTTTTCTCAACCAATGCAAAGATGAACTGAATGAAAAAAAATGTAATTTTCATTATAACAAGAAGGAAAGTCAAAAAATGAATGCTTGAGAGTTTATAAAACTAATCAAGGGTCCTTCTCTTCAAGAATTTTTATGAATTTTTCAAAAATTTTGAAAAGGAACAACACACAAAAAGTCTCTTATCACTAATGAAGAATAAATGAAATGATCTTTTCTTTACTTGCTGAAGATAACAAAGATCAGAGATCTATTAAAACCAAGTTATTTTCAACACGCCAACTCTCAATCAAATACAACTACGAATCTCTAAAGACCAAAATCAATCACAATTCTCGAAAAGAAAAGCAAATCAAGAATAAAATCACTTCCAGAATTCAAATAGTCACTGTAACTATCAAAACAATACTTTTAAATATTGAAGTATGTATCTAAGAATCAAATAACAGAATAGAGTCCAAAATATCGCCTAATACCGCGGGTTGTTGGCTTGAACCAAAGCGTTGGCAGTCGAGTACCGCACCTTGAACACATATACATAGTGGTGGCGTCACTCCCTGTTAACTGACAAAAGGCAGTGGCACCATAGGTTGCACTAGGGAAAAGTGCAGTGGACACACTTAGTACACAGCCCAGGTGCGGTGGTCCAATTTGAGATTTGAAAACAAAAAAACACGAAAGAAGAAGTCAGTTAAAGCTAAAATATGAATCCCAAAGGTCAACTGGAAAGCCCAGTGATCCAAAGCATTAACATTTGAAGGTGAGGAGATGCAAATCTATCAAATCATAAGAAGATTTATCAAATTGGAAGAATATTTATCAAATCGGAAGCAAATTTATCATATCAAAATTACATCTATCAAATGAAAATCATATCTATCAAATTTGAAAAGAAAATGAAGATTCCAACTTACTCAAATACTCAGAATTCATTCACCAGTGTGGTCGCCAATTTTGTTTGACGAAAATTCTTCGATCTGTGCGGACAGCAGACTGTTTCCCTAATCCATATGGTATGGATCTAGAACAAAGGAATCACAACAACGTATCCTCTCCCTAGAATAACTCACATGAACATAAATTATTCATGGGAAAGAGAAACACATTTGTATTAATAGAAAAGGAGAACAAAACTACAACCAAGCCTTAATGTTGAGAAGACTTCCCTATGAACACCTTGCCTCTATCCCTCACCTAGATCCAATGATTTAAAGAGTATAATCATTGTTTGGCCAGCATTTGGGTGATCTCACTCTCTTCTTCATCCCTTCACCATGAGGGGTAAGGGTGTATTTAAAGGCCAAAACGAATAGAGTAGGTTGAATATTTTATGGAGAAGGTCAAGGGATCATTCCATGGATTAGGGAATTCGAGTTCCACCTATCCAGATTATTTGGAATGAGGTGCCACGAGGGTTTCTACGAGAAACTCCTTGAAATATTCTCTTTTTTGCATTTTTTGGAGGATCACCACTCTTTGCGGAAGGGAAATAAGCATTGTTGAGGGGTACCACCTGTTGTATGAAGGTAATGAGTGGAAGCACCACACTTTTCAAGCGTGCAAGGTGTGTTGTTGGCTTGGTAACACTTCTTATCATAGGACAAGGTGTGGTGGTGGATTAAAACATGAAAAGATACAAGGAAAAATCTTCCTTCTTTTACTTCTCTCATTCAAACTCTGAGGGAATGGATCAAACACCGAGATACCTATCTCATGATCAAGATGGTGACAAGATTTAGGTGTAACAGTCTCTCTCTAAAGTACTTGAACTTCACTCTAGATAGCGGCTTGGTCAACACATGGGTTATCTACTCATCTGTCGCCACGTACTAGATATTTATTTCTCCTCTCTGCACCATATCCTGGATATAGTGATACTTGATCTCAAAATGCTTCGACTTGTCATGGAACACTGGGTTCCCCAACAACTTCGCACAACTCTGGCTATTGCAAAAGATAAAAGTTGTCTCTAACTCGAGATCAAACTAATCAAACAATAGATTTTTAAGCCATACTGCCTCACAACTAGTTGAACAGGCTGCAACATACTATGCCTTGGTTGTACTCAGCGCCATGCAGGACTGCTTCCTTCTAAACCAGGATATCATACCAGATCCCAAACTGAAGCAGCATCATGAAGTGCTCTTCCTATCAGTCGCATTGCCTGCCCAATATGAAGCAACATAACCGTGCAGTTTAATCTTCTTATTCACATCATACTTGATCCCATGGTCAACTGTACCCTTTAAGTACCTCAATACATGCTTTGCAGCAATCAGGTGAACATGTCTAATATCCATCATGAATTGGCTCAAGGTGTTCACTGCAAAGCATATGTCTGGTCTCTTGTCTGTCCTGTAAATCAATGAACCAATCATCTGACGATACATCATGGAATCAACCAACTCTAATGAAGCATCACACAGTAGCTCCAAGTTCAATGACATAAGTGTGGCTATCGCCTTGCAATCCAACATTCTGAATATCTTCAAAATATCCACTGCATATTTTCCTTGACTAAGGAAGATCCCATCCGCACTCTACCACACCTCCATGCCTAAAAAGTAGTGCATCATCCCTAGGTCTTTCATCTCAAACTCATCAGCAAGCTTCCTCTTTGCCTATACAATAAGTTTGTCCTCTCCTGTCATAAACAAGTCATCGACATATAGCAGGAGCATCACCAGTCTTCCACCTTCAACCTTGAAGTAAAGGTTGGAATCTGCTTTACTATTGGTAAATCCTAAGCTCATTAGGAAGTTGTCCATCCTAGCGTGCCATATCCCCAGTGCCTGTTTCAATCCATAAAATGATTTCTTCAATTTACACACGAGTCTGCCTGTCATGTGTCTCAAATCCCAATGGTTTCTCCACGTACACTTGCTCTTCAACTACACCATTCAAGAATGTTGTCTTGAAATCCAGCTAATGTACCTTCCATTTCATTTCTATAGCCAATTCCAGTATAGATATGATGGAATTTTATCTCGCTATGGGTGCAAATGTCTCCTCATAGTCTATTCCTTCTTTATGGGACGTGCCACGTGCCACGAACCTTTCCTTGTGTTTTTTAATGCTACCATATGTAGCATGCTTGATATTGTAGATCCACTTTGAAGTCACCATCGACTTTCCTTTTGCTATCAGAACTATCTCCCAGACATAATTATTCATAATCAAATGGTACTTTTCAATCATGGCATCCTTCTATTCTTTCTTTTTTGCAGCGTCTTCATAGTTGGAAGGTTCTTTATCAATGATGTCACGTAGCAGGGCCACATAGTTGTTGTATGGTCTAGGTTTTTTCCAGTCTCTATGAATCCCATCTGTATCACTACACCTTTATGCATCTTGTATTAGCTCTCGTTCCCATGTTGGTTTTATTTTGTGGGATTTCCTCTCGTTAAGTGGTTCTACAAGTTCTTGTGGTTGTTCCATGTCATGATCTTCCTGGTCTTCTAGGTTTGTTTTTTTTTATTGTCGTTTCTTGGACTCTAGTTGCTTCAGGTTCTTCAACCTCTTCAATAGATAGTTTTATGGATCTTGAGTATGTTGAGTCTTCGTCAAATGTTACATCTTTGATGATGTCGATCTTCTTAACTCCTGGGAAGTATATTTTCCAGGCCTTTGAAGTGTCACTGTATCCTATGAATATTCCCTTCCTTCCTGAAGGATCGAGCTTGGTCCTCTTTTCCTTTGGGATGTGTATGTACACTAGGAAGCCAAATATTCTGAGATGGTTGAATTCTATTTTCTGTCCTGAGAAATCCTCTTCAGAAGACTTGTTGTCAAATACTTGGTGAGGAGTACGATTCTGTACATACACAATTGTCCTTGTTGCTTCTTCCCATAAGTGCATCGAAAGATCCTAGTCATGTAGCATTGTTTTCGTTGTTTCCATTATCATTATGTTCTTTCGTTCTGCAATGTTATTCTGATGAGGATTGTATGGAGTGCTCAACTCCCTCTTAATCCTAGATTCTCTGCAAATTTCCTTGAATTCTTCGGAGGTGAATTCTCTGCCATTATCTTATCGAAGAGTCTTGATCTTCCTTTCATTGTGATTTTTGACAAAGGATTCGAATTTCTTAAACTTGTTGAATACTTCATTTTTCCCTTTCAAGAAATATATCCAAGTCTTACAAGAGAAATCATACATAAAGGAATCATAGTATACATACCCACTTAGTGAGATGGATGACATGGACCTGCAGACATCCGAGGGGACGATATCCAATATTCCTTTTGCTTTGCTTTTAGTACTGGGAAATGTCTTCTTTACGTTCTTTCCTTGCGCACATCCCTTGCAAATTCCTTCATGTTTTGTCGAAATTTCAGGAAGTCATAAAATCGTTTTGCTTGCAATTGGTAGTGCTCTATAGTGCACATGTGCAAGCTTTATGTGACAAAGTTCACTTGGTTCTATGGAGTCATGAACCAATGCGTGTTCAGGTTGTCCCTTCAACTTGTACAAGCTTCCCTCTTGCTCTCCAATTATTGTGTCATAATCTATTGTCTTTCCTTTTGGCCACATTAAAAATTGGCCATCAACAAATGTAACCCTTATTCCCTTTGCATCTAGTGCAAATATGGAGAGAAGGTTCTTCTTCAATCCTAGAACATATAGCACATCTTTCATCTTCAAATATTTCCCAGAATATAGCTTGTAGGAAGTTTCTGCACTTCATTTTATGGGGTATTGATAATAATCCCCAAGTTTCACCTTGTGAGGTGACTCATGCTCAGATAGATTGACGAATGATTATTTGTATCTTGTCATATGTTTGGATGCCAACACTATATACAAGCCTATCATTTCTACCATGTGAGATAATGCATGTGAGTGTTGATATTAGGACATATTCTCCATCGCTTGAAAAATCAGTTCTTTCTTCTCTGAATAGTTTTGCTGTTGGTTCATCATCTTCAGCAGTGTGAGTATGATGTCTTTTCTTGTTTGACTTGTGGTTGAAGGAACCTTTGTTTCTGGGACAATATTTGGAGTTAGTGTCCCTTGTTGCATCGAATATTGGAAGGATCTCTTCTGAATTTCTTTTGTCTTTTGTGATGAGGGTCTTCCCTTTTGTTGTAATGATGGTACTCTTCCTTTGTATGATCTCTTCTAGTGTGAATTGTGGGAGCTTGATCTTCAGTTGCTCCCATCTTATTTTCTCTTGTTATGAGTCAAGATTCTTCTTGTGTGCATTCTTCCCAAAGTCTGCTAAAAGTGATCAACTTCCTTCTGGAACATATTCCTTGAATAAATGAATCCCATGATCTTGGGAGACCATTCAAGGTGGTCATAACAATATCTCCTTCTACATTCTCTTCGACTACTTCAAGTTGTTCCATGATTTAAGAAACCCTTGTGAAGTAGAATTGCATGGTATCTGAGTTTTATATCTTCGCATTCTTCAGTTGGTTTCTCAATGTCATCTTTCGGTTGATGTTCATTCCTTCAAATAGCTTTGTCAAAGCTTAGAACACTTCCTTAGGTATCTTCAAGGATGACACATGGGGAATGAGATTATCCTTAATAGAATCTGCAATGATTCTCTTGGCCTTGACCAAGTTCTTCTTATGGATATCCTTAGCCTCATCTCCCTCCGGTTATGGAACTTCCTTACTTATATACTGATCCAAATCATTTTCTTCAAGGATCAAGGAGATCCTATACTTCCATGCTCGGAAGTTGTCAGCTCCCCCAAGCTTATCCTCAAGGTGGGTTTGATGAGTCATTTTGAAATTGGAACCTCAAATGGAAATAACATAGATTTATATATTACCAATTTGAGGTGCCTGACCTAGTTTCAGAGCTGGATGACCTAGGGTTTGTTAGAGAAACTCTAATTTTCCAAACGTCGAATTTTGTCTGGATAGAAAGATGCACCTCCTTAAGGCGAGTTTCTCAGTAAGGTCCTTTTTTCTAAAAACTGTGGTGGGAAGCCTCTGTAACTTGATGCCCTAATTTCTTCTCGTAGTGTCCCGTAGTCAAAAATTGAAACTTCTCCAAATTTGATTCCGCTTCCACCAAAATATGTACCCTCCTTGGGAGAGTTAACCTAGCCCTCTTTTCTTGATATTGCTCTTCTTAAGACAGAATCAACAAGAAGGTGGAGTGGTAAAAGTGAAGGAATCCCTAGAGGAATGTACCAAAGAGAAGAAACAACAATTGGAGATCTGTTTACATGCATACAAAGAAGTGTTCTAGGAGCCTAAGAGGCTACCTCCTAAGAAGGAGGTGGAGCATGAGATACAGTTATTGTTGGATTATCCAATGCCAAACATCGAACTTTATAGATAGTCTGTTATAGAAGCAGATGACGTGAAGAGTAGTTGCAACAGTTGTTGGAGTAGGGTGTGATCCAACCATCCACCACACCTTGGTACCCAAGAAAGATGGGACTTGAAGCATTTGCATTGAATATAGAGCCTTGAACAAGATTACACTCAATAATCGGTACCCTCTTCCTAGGCTCAATGATCTATTGGACCAGTTGCAGCATTGCCACATAATTCACCAAGTTGGATCTCAGATCGAGATACCACCAAGTGCGAGTGAAGGAAAAAGAAACCTGGAAGACCGTCTTCAAGACTAGGCAAGGTATATATGAATTATTTGTAATGTCGTTTGGTTTATGCGATGCACCAACAACATTTATGTCATTGATGAATGATGGATTATGTCTTTTCTTAGATTAATTTGTTATAGTATATATATATGACATAATGGTTTATAATGCTACCTGAGAAGAGCGCATCTCACATTTTAAGCATGTGTTAGAGACTCTAAATAAACACCAATTGTTGACTGATTTGAATGTAAGTTTGCACAATAGTTTGTGGTGTAGTTGGTGTATGTGATAGGTGGAGGAAAACTCAAGATTGATCCTACAAAGATGGAGGTCATTACTAAGTGGCCTACTCCTACAAATGTCACTGAAGTTGGGAGATTTTTGGGGGCATCACAATACATTTGAAAGTTCGTAGCTTCCTTTTTTGTTGTGGTTGCACCCCTCCATGCCATAACAACCAACAACAAGGAGTTCCAATTGGGGGAGAAATAACAAAAATCCTTGAAGAGCTCAAGCGAAAAATTAGTCATGCATTAATTCTTGCATTTCTTAATCTCCAGAAGCCTTTCAAATTGGAGCAAATGCAAGTTGGTATGCCATGGGAGTGGTTCTAATGCAAAGAGGAAGGACAGTATGTAATCATTCTAAAATGCTTCATGGAGGAGTTTCAAACTACCCTTCCTATGATAAGGAACTATATGCCCTAGTTCAAGTTGTTAACAAGTGGAAGCACTATATGATGGGCAAGGAGACCATCATACACATTGGTCATCGGCCACTGTAGTTTTGGAGGCCCAAAGTAAACTACAACAAACCAGACATTATAACTGGATGGGATTCTTACAAGAATTCCATCTCATCATCAAGTATAAGAAGGGCACTACAAAAAAATTGGCAAACATGCTCTCAATGCCACCTATAGCCGAGATTACATCTTTTGGACCTTTTATGCACTTGGAACCTTTTACCCGTGATGCATACAAGGAGTACAACACAAAAGATGAGGAATTCAAGGAGGTATTTCAGCAACTTCAAGGCCATTTCCATGTAGAAGAAGCTGACAACAAGGCTGACTATCATCTCCAAAATGAGTTACTCTATAAGCTAGACAAGATTTGTGTTCTTAAAGGCAAGAGATTTGTAGCTTATCAAAGAGACACACACCTCCAAAGTTGCAAGGCATTTTGGTGTAAGGAAGACAAGCAAACTTATAAAGGTATGTTTATTGGCCTAGAATGCAAGATGTAACTCGGTTTGTCAGAGGATGCATACTTTGTTGTACAAGCAAGCCCAACAATAGAAAGCAAGGTCTATAACATCCCTTACTCGTCCCTATGAGACCATGGGAGAGGATCTCCATGTATTTTGTGGTTGGTCCTCCAACCAGTAGGAAGGGACATTACTATTTAATTGTGGTAGTTGATAGATTCAACAAGATGTGCATTCTTATGCCTTGTAAAAATACCATCAAATGACAAAAAGCAACGAACATGTTCTTTGAACATGTCTAGGTACACTTTGGGACACCAAGGAGCATCATCTCAAACAGAGATATCATATTTCTCGATATATTTTGGACTACACTTTGGGAAAATATGGCCACTAAGTTGAAGAGGTCTACAACGTTCTGAACATGTCTAGGTACACTTTGGGATACCAAGGAGCATCCTCTCAAACAGAGATACCAGAGTTCTCGATAGGTTTTGGACTACACTTTGGGAAAATATCGACACTAAGTTGAAGAGGTCTACAGCGTTCCATTCACAGACAGATGGACATACAAAAGTAGTCAACAAGACTTCAGTACAACTTTTGAAGGGTTACAACCAAAAGCCTCCCAACACTTGGGATGAAAATATGATCTACATACAACAATCTTATAACATGGTAGTCCACACTTCCATTGGGAAGTCCCCTTTCAAAACTTGTTTTGGATACTTGCCACCTTCACCTTAGATGTTGTTTATGGACAGCAAGAGGGAGCGAGGGAAGACACCATAGGTAAAGCAATAAGAGATGAAAAGTTCATTGATAAGATGAGACATATCCATTAACAACTATAGGAGGCACTTAAGAAGTCACGGGAAAAGTACAAGGCAAGACATGACCAACATAGGGTTGAGAAAACATTCAAAGTGGGAGATAGAGTATGGTTACAACTGAACAAGCAAAGACTGCAGGGTCCTAGTAAGAAGATCAAAGCTCAGAGGTAATGCCTACAAACTCAATCTACCCCATAGATGCACATTTACTCTATAGGGAATGTGGAAAATATGAAACTCTATGAACCTTCCATGTTGGAACAAGAAACTAAGTAGGTCTTACCTTCTATAAAGGACTTGGAACCATAGGCTCATGCAAAGTTAGCAGAAGACACAATGTTGTGGAAGAGTTCCAGAACTACCAAGTGGGGATAGTATGAACTGTGGCAGGTGGGGATGATAGGACAACTTCCATGCAAGGCTAAATGGTACTCCATGGAGAAGGTAGAGGAAAAAATTCCTCGCCTTGTTCAGTAAAAACTTTTGGGGACCAAAAGACTCCTGAAATGGGAAGGAGTAATCCAATATGGATCAATATATAATTTGTCGTCTACTTGGAGTTTTTGAGGTTGAAAGATTGGACAAATTAGCTTATCGAGCCCATTCTATGGGCAAGACTCATTTTGCATAATTGTGGTCTAAAACCTTCTGGGGCATGTTTGAGGGTCTAAATGACATTTTTGGGGGTAAAACAACCCATCACTAGTGTCATGGGCCATGAGGTGATTCTACACACCGAGACCTTTTCAACGGTCTAAAGATTGCCTCAATCGAAGTCTGTATGCAAAAGTTATGCTTTCTACAAGTTGACCTATCCAATTGACCACCATGATACTGAGAGGAATCCACGTCAGTTCTCATTTTCACACATGTGGAGCTAGTCACGTGTAGACGTTCAAGAAGGACCAAAAACCTAACCAATCGAGAGTTGAGACATGCACAAACCGTAAAATCAACCCTAGACGATTATTAGACAATGTTAAATACCAGCCCGATAGAAGAAGGGGAGACATTCTTTTGATGTATTGTATTATTACATAACTGAGCAACAACACTAGAGCATGTTAAAGCATAACAGAGTAGATAAGAGAAATTGTAGTAGCCATTGTGACTGTAGAGTCATAGGTAACTCCATAGAAAGTAATATTTCCTTTGTATTTGCATTTTGATATGAAGAGCAATGCATAGTGTGGACTGTATACTTATTTGCTCAAGTTTCTATTTCAATTCCATTGTATTTAGTATTTTTATGAAATTAAATTAACACAATGAACTAAGTTGTAGGATCCGTTGTGATAAACGGATCCAATGGAATATCCACAGTACTGTATGGATAAGATGATGATGATGATAGGACATCTACTTTGGATTACTTATTGTGTATGGGACTAGCTACTGTGTCATGGAGTTATAAAAAGCAGGGCACAAATGCAGATTTTACAGCAAAAGCAGAATATATGTCAGCTTGGGAAGCAGCTTGTGAAATAGTATGGCTACTAAGGATTTTACAGGATCTTAAAGTTGTTCAAAAGGAAGCAATTACATTATTCATCGAAAGTCAATCAGCGATCAAGTTAGCCAAAAATCAAGTTTTTCATTTGAAGACAAATCATGTTGATCAAAAGATCAAAATGCAGATATTTTCACCAGATCTCTTAGAAGGATTAAATTCACTAAGTTCAAAAATAAACTTGGTATCTGCTCTAAAGAAAGTTTGGATCAAAAAGGGGATTACTAGAAGTTATGATCCAAAATGTTATGTTTAGGACTTTAGCTTAATAAATGTTTTAGTAAACATTATTGTAAAATAACATATACACACTCATGTGATTATGTGAGGTGTCCAAGTCAATTTTAGTAACGGTATTTTTAATTTTAGTCTTGAGTTATTTAAACCTATTTTGTATTTCATATATAGGAATATTTTGACTCTCAGTCATCATGTCTATGTTTTAATTTGTTTCCTCCTTTACTAATAAAACTTGTGTCTCTTAGGTGTCAAACAATTGAATGATGTTGTCTACACAATACAACTTATGAAACAATCACAAAGTTGGGAACTGGGGTTGTAAATTATTTTCAAAAAATTTCAATAATTTACTATTTTATTACTTCCCAGGATCTATTTGTCATTTATCTATTAAGAAAACTTTTCAATATTAACACCAAAAGGAGTAATGAAGATCAAGCAATTGAAGCGGACAAGGGACAAGGTTGATCCAGCATCATATTGGGTTGTTGAGACTGAGGAGCCACTGCTCACAGATGAGAACTTCAATTTTCAGAACAGCAACAGCAAGGCGTGAACATCAGGGGTAGAGGCTTTTGCTTCTCATTCTCGAGTCTTAACTGATCAATTTCATGTTGCAGTGCACCATCCATGTTGGTTTTTAGTACGTATGATGTAGTTTGGACGTCAAAACAATATTATATTTGATAATATGTAATAAATGCTCATTGCCAATGTCTATATTAATTAAATGATTAGGTGATATTTTGCAATTTTTCGAGTCTAAAACATACTCTTGCTCTCTGGCCTCATCTATTCGTTGAATTGAGTTTGCCTATTATGATTTGGAGGGATTTTACTTTTATTTCACATCTGATAGCATAACAAAGAAGGGTGATTATAGTTATTGATCAAATGCCATGCTTCAACATATCAAATTAATATGTTCCATGTGAAGGTGGATCCTTGGATTGACAACAACCCTGAAAGCAGATTCACTCAGTTGCAAGGAAAACACAAAACCAAAAGTGAATTATTGCCAAGTTCGCTCGAACCAGACCAAAAATTTTGAAAATTTGATAATTCAAATGCAAATAATTCGATGAATCTCATACGGTTCACACGACTGGGCAAATTAGATACTAGTGGCGGCTTGAAAAAAAATAGATACCAGTGGCACATTGATGGGGTATTTTTCACAATGCCATTGTTATATGTTACGGGCCTACGTGTCTTCCGATCCCCACAATCCAATAGCAACAACATGGAACATATTATATTCTATTCTATTATTGGTGGGTAGGTGCTTCACTTGCACGAGCCCTGATCATGAGCTAACTGATTGCTGGTGGATTCACAATAGTCGACCTTGTTGTTTCTCACTCATTTTTTATATTATCGAGGAATGGTGGTAGAGAGACAGGTAGATAAGAGAAAGAAGGTTGAACAAGCTCCTAATTATATTACGGCACATCCAACATCGTTATATATCATGCGAATTATCTAATTAGTAAGGTTGTTTCAATCCGCAGTGGTTTAGGAATTTCCTTTTGGTTTTAGAGCAGAGAGTTGGGAGTTAAGTTTTCTATTATAATGTGCCTGAAATGTTCAATAATCTTTAAATAACAGTCAATTTGGATGGATAAGGCTAAGAGGCATTGTTGTGCAGAGCTACCGAGTAGAGAATCAAACTGGATGAGTATCAGAATGAGCATAATACATGGCCTTTTGTTGAATATATGTAGTCAAATTAGATTTGAGAATCCAAGAATTCATCTCAACAACTTGGGGCTTCAAACTATGTACCTCTTCTGCATGAAAAAATTATAAAAAACAAAATTTATAATATATATCTAGTTTTTAAGAGTTATACGGACCAATTTTTTCTAAATGGAAAACTCTTTATCCGAAAATTTATCATATCGCACCGAATTGGTAAGTATGGTTAGCAACATCTGCTGCCAAGTATCAGCACCTAAATATCATTACAAATTAAGAATGCACTTTCAGATAAAGAAACACACAACACGAATGCTTCCACCATATAAGAAAATGTCAATAAGATTTTAATTCTTTAATTCTTTAAAGGGTCAAAGTGATCATTCCGAAACTCTATAAAGCCATATATCAGAGTTAGAATTAAATTAATGACTTTGGTCAAAGCATGATGAACAAAAATTTTGTTTAGCATAACAGAGTGGTCTGCAAGCAAAGTTTGAAATGTTTTTTCAGTGACATCAGCACATTAATCCGACTCATGCTCTCATCACCTACCTCCTCTCTTCTACTACAAGTTTCTTTGGCCTTCGCTAGAAGAGCTTCTACAGAGGGTTCCGCCTCTGCCCTAATTTCCACTCTCGCCCCTAGTAGGAATATGGGAATATATAGAAGCCACTGCAGATCACTTCTAAGGCCCCATCGACCTAGGGCATTCTCCAAGAAACATTATCGGGCAGGCTCTCAGGGTGGACATTGCTCTTCCTAGATCTGAGAAATATAGCCACCAATCCTCTTTACAACCTCTCTCACTACTACGTTATGATTGCATGTGCAGTTGACTCCCTACGAGATTTAAGGTTTTATTTTTCCTCTTGTTCCCTTAGCTTTTGGTTTTGTATTGTACTCGATAAATTTTGCAGGTCCCTTATCATCGTCCTGTTAGGTTGTACATGCTAGTCCCATTGACATATTTATACAAGTTCATTTATTTCATCTCTTCTGTCTACTCCCCTTGACATTGTGATTAAGATGGTTATCGTGTCCTCCCTCCAAACTGCTGACAAACATCAAACGGTAACTTATTTTCTATGGCATAAATCAAATTGTATTATGGGAAAACGACTAAATCAGTGAAGCTCTTAAAGCTCTTTCGCTCTGTTTATACTAGGTATTGACACAGTGTCCACTCAAGAAGAAAAATAATGATGCAAAGGTCAACACAATATGAATATTATTAGTTGAGGCAACCCTTGCTAGCCGAACCTGATTCCCATTTCACCATATCCTATATTTAATTATCAATGTTTGAACCCATATTATAACCATTACAGTTTTCCTAAAACAAGAAAGAGAAAATTCTCTTCACAACTAGAGTAGTTACTTCGTAATCTTCCAATCATAAGTAAATAAATAGTTATGAAACAAGTCTTTGGAAACAACCATATTTCAACTTTCTTTTTATATTATAACAAGACAAAAGTAGAGTACTGTTAGCATGAAGAATCTCTCAAGACCGAAAACTACAAAGCTTTCACACTTCTAACATGGCAAGAAGTTTCTAAAGCATGAGTTCTGTTTGGAAAAGTACATTTACATGTGAGAGCAATGCCAGTTTCCTTTGTATGTCTCAATAATTGCAATAAAAGCATATTACGTTGAGAGAAAAATCTGACAAATCTGGAAAACGTAAGAATAAACCATTCCCAGTGAACAATAAATAGATTGAAGCATAAGAGGTAGAAAGGGGAGTTTGTCATTGAAAATATAAGGATGTAAAAAACGACCCCAAATTTCAGCAACTACCATTCCCCAGATATATAAATGACCAAGTTTTCCAATTAACCTGCTCCTCAAGTTGTCCTTATTGCTAAATAAAGCAATCAAACGAGATTGTGGAACTGGTGGTGCCTTAGCTAGGGAAGGGTAGCCACAGGAAAGATGTCCTCTGGCATTTCCATTGCTAAAGTAAAGAGAGAAGCTTCTCCACATAACTGCTCCATGTATAGTGAGGAGAAGAACTTTCACAGGATATTCTTCATCTTCATAAAGCAGTGGAAACATAGAGTAACAAGACACTGCATAGTTTGGGAAAACAACAAAGAAGAAATTTTCTGATTAGAAAGGACTGGAATCCTGCAGATAATCTTCCATAACATTAATCAATGAATAAAGACTTTCAAGGATAATGAATAAACAGACAAAACAGTCTTCTGTGCATGAATATAATGTTTTGTCATCTATTTCCTGAATATGACCAAACCCTGAGCAGTCATAAGAGGAAACATGCCAAACAAATTCGTAATCAGAAAATGGGAAAACCTGAACAGAGAGAAGAAAAGACATACAGTAGACCGAGCTAAAATATCAAGGACAAAAGCAAACCTATTGACAATAAAATATAGTGGCCTGCATCCTCCGAACCGACTATGGCAACCAAGCTCAGTGGAATGACAAAGTGCAGGGAGGCTTTCTCATGAACATGCCATCCAAACATGAACCCACAAGTATAAGCATATGCAACCCATCGTGCAATGTGCTCTTGATGTGGACGCCTCCAAATTTGGACAATGCATGGAAAGATTGCTAGCACCACCAAAAAGAGACTCACCATAGGTGTGATCTGCCAACCTCATAAACCCAAATAAACAAACAGCATAATAAGAAAATAACTGACTAAGTTATAGAAATGTGAAAAGCAATAGAGTAGTACGAAACCTGTGGCAGCACAGCATAGGGTGCAAAATCACCAACAAGCCCACCAGTCAAAGAGGCTGTTGCAGTATGGATATTGAAACCAAGCCTCCTAAGAGAAAAGGAAATAACTTTATCAGCTGTATTATAAAGTGCCCACACATTTGGAGCCCAGTACGCATGACACAGGCCTCTTCCAAATGGAAATAAGCGCTTCAGTACTTGTGACATCTGCAAGCAGAACCTACAACAATCAGAATGGCTAGGTAAGTATCAATAAATCCAAGGCTTCATTTAGAAAGAATTCTCACTATTCACCCTGTTTCAGTCATGCAAAGGAGATCAAACAATCTGTTCATAGCTACAATGATGATGGTTTTTGCAAATATGCCACATAATGGTCAAAATAAAAAATGCTTGTAGACAAAGTACTTGTAACTGTTAAACCTAAAGTACTACATCCTTGAACTTGGCAAGCAAACATTATTGTAGGCCAGATCAACCCATAAGAAAGAACTGTAATGAAGAGCTGCAAAAATAAACGAAATAAGGAAACTGATGCACAGTAAACACAAGCTTGATTCTCAAGTTAAAGGCAATTGCTGATTATGATCTTTAAATATGAGTAAATAAAAAAGGCACCAAACTTTGTAAAAATGTGGAAGGCCAAGGGCCAAGTTTTTTAAATATTCAGTAAACATCACAGTAAAGATTCATTACAGTGAGTTTTGTATAATGAGCATGTATTAATTCCATGCTTGAATGTATTTATAATGAACTACCACCAACTGGTTAAAAAGGGGTTGATGGGGGGAAATATAGCAGAGTTGACAAGACTACACTTCCCTGGAGGTGGAGTCATTTTGAAGATTAACTCAGCAAAGGAGTGTACCCTACATTCCTAATAAAGGTTAAAGAGCATGTCCCCACAGATTAAAGTTATATGTCTTGTACATATATTTGCTGTGGAAAGAATCCTAATATAATACAAAACTGCAGGAAACTCCTGTTAAAGTTGGGGCTTTTAAACAAAAATTTAAAATAATGCAGAAATACACAGTAAAATACTACTGAAATAAAACATATACAAAAAGATAGCAGCAGTAAGAAATCTAATTAACAAAACAAAACAGATCTGAAAACTTATCTGATGGGTAGAACCTTCCTTATACTCAGAGTTGATTTTCAGATCAGATCTTGGCTCTCAGAGGCAAGTCAACAAATGGAACAAAAAAACTGACCCTTACCTGAGGGTATGAACATACCTGAGAGAGAGAGAGAGACAAAGTGCTGAAGGATAGGCTTAGATAATTACAGCAGAAGGGACAGCAGCTTAATGAGGGAGCAGCACAACCAAGAACAGCCCCACAACCTCAACCAAGACAGCCAACAAGTACAAGTCCAAGCGACCCCTTCTCCAGTCAACGCTAGGTAAGTAGACACAACGTAGCCCCAGAAACCGACCTCAACAGTGGGCAGCGGCCTCATCAAGTCAACACAGCCCCATATCAAACATTAAACACCAAACGGCAGCCACAGGGCAGATCTTAACAGCAGACGGCAACCACAAACAGACCACAGTTCACACGTGTGGAAGGACGGGGAAGAGATCAGACCTCAAAATAACAGCACTGAGGAAGAGAGCCCAATACAAGTGAAAATCCAAGCAAAAGGACGCAGACTGCTGTAATAACCCCCAGAAAGGGCAGCGTTGTGCAAGGAGAGCCGAAGATAAGTGAACGCCCAAGCAATAGTAGTCTTGAAACCCTAGACGTCAGCCAAGCAAGAGTGCTTGAAACCCTAGATCAGTCAAGTAAAACATCAGAGCTTGAGTTATCTCTTCTACATTTACAATGAAGGATAGGCTTGTATTTATAGCCTTTCAATGGCCCCTAGAAGGTCCCACCTTCTATTTGGTCATTGACCCTTAGGGTTACTCTAACAAAGTCAAGATGTCATACAATTAGGAAGGTTGCAACACAAAAAATATAAATTAATGTTAAGGCATCTTAGGAGAGGGTTTCATATAAGGCATAATTAAGGGTAAGATACCACACTCAAGGGGGGCGCTTTCACAAAGAAGGGGCCACCACAAAGCTAAGCCAACACAAGGATAACAAAGGAGAGAGCGACCAAGGTTCAACACAAGGATAAACAAAAGAAGCAACAACCCCTAAACCCTCTCTCTCAAGGTATGTGGTCCTCAAATGTCCCATGCAATAACTAGAAGTATCATCAGCATATAAGGAGGGTTCAAACTTGATGATTTGATCCTCTGATCCTCCTAACTGCTCCTAAGGTCTGTTGACTTTTAGCATTAGCATGAATACTTTTAAAATTTGCAGACTAACTTAAACAAATGACAAGTGCAGTAAACAACATCAACACAAGATTTTTCACTGGGGAAACCTTTAAAGGACAAAAACCCCAAAAGCATTAGTAATTCATCTCGTAAATGAGATGACTGAGTTCTCCAAAAATTCCACAAACCCTAACTGGGTTTGTACCATAGATCCACAATTACACAGACAACGCCAAATTGACCTTTTAACAAATTAGGGCTTTCTGCCCTAAAATTTCTCTCCTACCCAGAGAGATCAAACTGCCCAAAAATCTTCTGTGGTTGCCCAGAACTGTTTTCTCTCTCCTTCCTTGTCAACTACCCTGTACGTACCAGCTCTGCTGCTGCCCGTCTATACTACTGCCCAGTCGCACTATTTGTTGCCCGATTGGGCAGATCTGCTTCCTGAAACCTGATGGGCAGGTCTGTGGGTGCCCTACTACTGACCCGAGGTCTGGTGGCTTGGCCGAAGGTCTTCCGGGACTACTTGCTAGCTGCCCGAATCCTTCCGGGCATGTTTGTTGGTTGCCCAAGGCCTCAACAGGCTGCCCGACCTGTTGTAGGTGCTCAAGGGTACTCCCGAGCCCTGCTGTAGGTGCCCGAAGTGACTCTCGAGCCTTGTTGTAGGTGCCTGGAGGGTTTGCAGCGCTGCCGGTGGAGCAGAAGTGGTAGCCCGTGGAAGGATGGGGCTTCCCAGAGATGTTGTCGAGAGGAGAAGGGCTACCCGAAGGAGCTGTCGAGAGGAGGGTTGCCCGGATGCAAAACCCTAACTGCCCATGGAAGTCTTGTTGTTGTTCGTGGAGGGGGAGGTGTCAAGGTAAAACCCTAACCCAAAAACTGATAGAAAAATGTTGTTGTTGATAAAACCTCAACAGGTTGCCCGACTTGTTGTAGGTGCTCAGGGGTACTCCCAAGCCCTACTGTAGGTGCCCGAAGTGACTCTCGAGCCTTGTTGTAGGTGCCTGGAGGGTTTGCAGCGTTGCCGATGGAGCAGAAGTGGCAGCCCGTGGAAAAAATGGGGCTTCCCGAAGATGTTGTCGAGAGGAGAAGGGCTACCCGAAGGAGCTGTCGAGAGGAGGGTTGCCAGGATGCAAAACCCTAACTGCCAGTGGAAGTCTTGTTGTTGTTCGTGGAGGGGGAGGTGTCAGGGTAAAACCCTAACCCAAAAACTGATAAAAAAATGTTGTTGCCGATAAAACCCTAGCTTAGGGTTTACAAGAAAAAATAATTGTGAATTCCCTAGCTAGAATCATCCATGTTAGGGAATCACATTAATTTTCCTTCTTTTCAATAACCTGTCCAATCTTCAGCTGGGGCAGTTGTACTTATGAGAGCAAGTGTGTGTGTAATAATGAAATGGATTGATCTTCTTTTATATCCTTTGAGTCACCTATAAGTAGGCCAAAATTAGAAAGATCAAAATAATATTATTTTATTCTTTTCTAATTTTGACTTTTGCCTTTAGCGGTACTAAAGGTCTTTTTGCACTTTCACTTTTACACCTTGGTGGTACTAAGGGTCCTTATGTATTTTTTACTTTTGCGTTAGCCTTCTTTAAGTGCCCTGTGGTCAATACAAGTGGTCTGTTGATTTTCTGAACAGCATCGAGAGCCCTTCTCTTCGGAGAATGGGACCACCTTGTCCGGGACCACAATGAAGACTCAACCCAGTGTTGAGTGACCATTCTGTTGAATGGTAGTTATCTGGTATGGGACCATGATATAAACCCAAATCTGCCATGGGTAGACTCAACCTTGTGTTGAGTAGACATCTGGTCCAGGACCACGATGTAGACCAGTCTGGGACTGGTAGACTCAGCTTAGTTCTGAGTAGCCATTCTCTAGGAGAATGAAGACACTGTAAGCCCTAGAGTGGGTTTGGGCATGTGTGTGGCATTTTGACCCTCGATCTATGGGCTTGGTGTGCTTCTCCAAGGATTAGCTACCCTTGGTTAAGTTAACCTAGTATCAGATCTAGGTGTCACACAGTGTGTGAGATAAAAGCATTAATAACTCTCTTGGTTTATGATGATGTACTTTTGAAATAAAAAAGTACCACAGGGGCACTTGGTAAAAGGCCAAAGTCAAAAGTCAAAGAAAAAAAATAAAAGTACATTTTTGGTAAAAGTGAGTGAAATTAGGAAAAGAATAAAAATATTATTATTTTTATCTTTCCTAATCTTGTCCACCTAAAAGGACCACAGGTGGAAAACAAAATTAAAGAAGGACTTCTTATAAAAGTCAAAGGAAAAAAATAAAAGTACATTTTTGGTAAAAGTGTAAGTGAAATTAGGAAAAGAATAAAAATATTATTATTTTTATTTTTCCTAATTAAAGAAGGACTTCTTATAAAAGTCAAAGGAAAAAATAAAAGTACATTTTTGGTAAAAGTGAGTGAAATTAGGAAAAGAATAAAAATATTATTATTTTTATTTTTCCTAATTAAAGAAGGACTTCTTATAAAAGTCAAAGGAAAAAATAAAAGTACATTTTTGGTAAAAGTGAAAGTGAAATTAGGAAAAGAATAAAAATATTATTATTTTTATTTTTCCTAATCTTGTCCACTTACAGGTGACAAAGGCTATAAAAGAAGATCAAACCTTCTCATTTGTTACACACACTTTTGCTCTCACAGGTGAAGAAGACTATCTTATGTTCAAACCCTCAGCTAGGGTTTTATCAGCAAAGTCCATCTTCAGCATTTTTGCACAGCTATCTTTAGCATTCCATTTTTTTGGGCAGTTTTCAGCAGTCTGATATTTTCGCGCAGTTTTCAGCAATCTGATATTTTCGGGCATTTTTCAGCAGTCTGATATTTTCGAGCAGTTTTCAGACAGTCTGATATTTTCGGGCAGTTTTCAGCAGTCTGATATTTTTAGGTAGTTTTCATCAGCCTGATATTTTCGGGCAGGAGAGAGAAAATCTCAGTTTTTCTGAGAAAGCCCTATGGTAATTTTCTGTAATTCTGGAAATTGTGGGTAAAATTATCAGTCTGATTTTTACTGATGAATTTTACAGTTACTGTGGTCAAAATCCAGATCTGGATTTGAGGAACTTTTTGAAGAATTTCTTAAGCCATCTCATTATTAATGCTTTTGGGGTTTTTGTCCTTTGAAGGTTTCCCCAATGAAAAATATTGTGTCCATGTGTGCTGATGTGATGAATGTATTTTTACTGCACTGCTGATCTATTTATGTTTATCTGCAAATTTTTAAAGTTTATGCTAATGCTGAAAATTCAACATGGTCAAGGTGGTCTTTCATCCCCACTCAAAGTACATCATCATAAACAGAGAGAATTACTAATGCTTTTATCTCACACTCTATGTGACACCAAGATCGGGTACTAAGGTGTCTTAACCAAGGGAAGCTAAGCCTAGGAGAAGATCGCAAAGCCCACTGATCGAGGGTCAGAGTGTCACACATGCCTAGACCCGGTCTAGGGCTTATAGTGTCTTCCAGGTAACAGACCAAGTGCCTCAGCCATAGGCTGCATAATTTGACACTAAGTCAAATACTTGGTAACAAACTAAGCGCCTCCATTCTCCCGGAGAATGGCCCTCAACCCCGTGTTGAGTTCCTAGTCCCGGACTAGGTGAATTCCTGGTAACTAACCAGGTGCCTTCATTCACAAGAATGGCCACTCAGCTCTAGGTTGAGTCCCCAGTGCTAGACTAGTCCAACATCTTAGTCCTGGACTAGATGTCATCATTCAACAGAATGATCACTCAACTCAAGGTTGAGTCCCCTAGTGTTGGACTAGTTCCATATCGTGGTCCCAGACTAGATATCCCCATTCAATAGAATGGTCACTCAACTCTAGGTTGAGTCCACACCCTGGTCCCGGACCAGGTGTCTCCATTCTCCTAAGAGAATGGCTCTCGATGTTGTTCAAAAAAATCAACAAGGTCAAATGCTAGTGACTCCATCAAGGGGTGGCCAATCCCTTGAGGAAACAACCTAGCTCAACCATCTCGAAGACCTAGGAGAGGACATCACACATCATCATCTTGGTTAACTGACCAAGGACATCACACATCATCATCTTGGTTAACTAACCAAGATCCACCTAGTTAATTCACCAGGTACCCTAGGGATCAACTAGGGGCCCTAGATAACTGCTAGAGGCTTATCTGACTTGGTCCTACACCAAGTACCCTAGATATATGCTAGGGTTATGCACTGCTTGGTCCCAGACCAAGAATCTCTTTGGTGTAACTGACCAAGAGGTCCTAGTGATCAGCTAGGGGCTTCTTCCATGGCTCTGTATTGCTTGGTCCCACACTAAGATCCCTAGATAACTGCTAGGGACTTAAACTGCCTGGCTAACTGACCAAGAATCCTAGTTAACTGTCTAGGGTGCCACCCTCCCAGAAATGGCTCTCGAGCATTATCTTTAACAACTCCTGCTCCCCCTCCCCCCAATCCCCTATTTTCTGTCCCAATATAGGGTGAAATGCCCTGAAATAGTTTATGGGGCATTACCTATTTCTGCAACATTTCATGTCCAAAAATGCCAAAAAATAAAGCATTTCCCAAGGGAAAAATGAAAAAAACAAAAAATAAATCCCCCCCTAAAGGGAGTGGGACCCATTTATGGCCTGCTCGCATGTAAATAAACCCCAAAACAGCCAATGAACCCCTAAAACTTTCAAAAAACAGAAAAACACAAAAGAATTGGGTTATTAATTTTCTTCTAGGACTTTTAATATTTTCAAACTTGTTCCTCAGGCATAAACAAATAAGAATTGGATCACTACAGCATATAATAGCAACCTTAATCAGTCATTCATTTTATGCTGCCTGACCATGCTCATTTCCAGTTCATGTCAATATTCTCCAGAAAAACAGAAGTTTAAAGTGCTAATATGTAGTTTTTTCCTTTCCAGAGATAACAAGTTCAGAAATAAATGCTTGTACAATGTACAGCTAATGAACCCAGCAGCACCAAAACATAGATGGCCAAAAAGAAAATTTCATATCAGTAGGAATCAACAACTGAATTTTGTGGCAGCATTATTTTCCATCTCTTTATCAACACTCCACTCTTTTCAAGTTCTTTTTCCAGTAAAACTTAAAATCAACAAGAAAAATTTACTAACCAGTCAGGACCAACCCAGTGAGGTGGGCATAGGACCAATCTGAGAAGCGTTAACCAGTGAGGACACATTCCATCAATTCAAAAACGTTTACCAACTCTTCAATTTTCTGGATTCTCTGGATCAAGTCTATGAAACTCTTCTCTATCTTGAACTTCATGAACCATCCCCAAACTTTGTTGTCTTTCATATTCCATGTCTTCAAATATCTCCCATACTTGAACTGCTTGAGCAATCTCAGAGTCCTCTTCAAATGTTTTATACCAAAAATGTGTTACTCTCTCTTCAATGCTATAGCTCAACAACTATTTCTGACATTCATCTTCCACATCTTTTCAGTTCCACGTTTTCACATGATTTTCAAATTTCCACATCTCCATCCACCTCATATTCATTGACCTTTTGCTTTTGCCCTTTTTTTGTTTTTTCTCTCTCATTTCACTTTATCCTATCCATATTAAGATGTACAAATGGACATTTCATTTTCCAATAGTTCCATCTCTGTCTATATCAATGGTTTCAGAACCTCATGATCAAAAGACCTAGGAAAAAATCAAAAAAAATATATTAATATATTATGAGACAAAGCCCCTTATTAGACTAATGGTTCAGGTTCATGGCAATGACCCCAAAAATAATATATTAATATATTATAGGAAAAATAGAACATTCGAATCTATTACCTCATTTAAATATGTTGCACCAGCATTCTCATCTTAAAAAAACATTTGGCTCTGTGGCAAATCCCATATGGTGTTTGATCTATTAAAGTACATACACTTGTAAGTGTATATTCACATAAACCGATTCTCATCTTGCATGTCGAAATTATGCATGTCTTCTCCATGTTTATAACTTTATATTTTACTGTTATTAATTTTATGGCCTGCCACAGGAGTTATGCTCAATGCTATCAATTATCATTTTTTGGCATCTCTGGTCAAGACTGGGTTGAGAAAGGTTTCAATATGTAATACTTAGTCTCCTTCAACATTTTTTCTACTTGTAGGAGTGTTCTGATACCATGTACAAATAATAGCTCCAATGCTATGAGCAAAGATGCTAAGAAGAATCACAGGAAATAGATCTTGCTACTAAGATAATTCTCACAAGCATGCACAGGAAAAATAGAGAGAAGAAAAGAGACTAAATCACATGAATGAAAAGATGAATATTGGAGTGTATCCTTCCATTTAATACTGATGAATAATAGTGTACATAATTCGTACATCCCTCATAGGTAAAATCGAGTTGTATGGAGACAACTCAGAAAGGTAGACTTACCAAATATGATAAACCCCCATAGGTGGCTAAAGCACTTCCCAAATCAGTCAAAGACCTCACGAATTAGCAAAAGCATGAGTGAGTTGTTAAGAGTGATGGATAAACATGCTAATCCTGGAAAATGGAGAGAAAATCATGGAGGATGGGTTGGCAACAAAAGATAACAGCTTCCTAGTTAACTAGCTTTACCTTATCTACAGAAAAGCTGGATAAAAGCAGAATAAGGCAGAATCTGCAAGAAAGCCCAGTTACTAATTCTAGGAGTCCATAAAGTGGTCAAGATCAACCCAGAATCAGAATTAAAGCATTCCTGGGGTATAGATGGTGAGTGTTGACTTTAAGGTGCAAGTGGATGCCAACTATCTAGCTAGTGGGTAGGAATTTAATCAAATAATGATTAAATATTTTATCCTAAGTTATGAGTGGGTTTAATAATATCACAACACTACTAGGCCACTTACAATCCAAACACCCAATATGGTGGAGCAAGCTACATTTGGCAAAGATCAGCATCCATATCAAATACAAGCAAAGAAAATTGCCCAATAAGTCATTGAGACATAAATTATACTCAAGATTGTCACATATTCTGCTATTTTGTAGATCAAATTTGTGGCACTGGCACACTAGCACGCCATTCAAGCATTCCCCAAGCATTGCCCATTGGGATTGTATCTTTGAGATGATAGAGTTAGCTTAGTATGATGGGCCTAGGATAATGTTTTACTATATAGCTTAGTAGTTTAGTGTTACAAGTTTTAATAGTGATTTAAGTGAGTCACATACCATAAACAGTTATGTAAAGTGATCAACTTATGTCAAAACACAATAATAATTGGTTACCCAACTTACATCTGTCTCACAAGAGTTACTATGATATATCTTATTGTACATTAAATATCTCCCTTGTTTCTCTTCCACAACTACTCTACATGTGCTATGTGCAAATTTAATATGGTGTCAGAGCCATGATAAAAGGTTGGCCTCTAGGAAGTCAAAACCCAACAGCACAGGGTATTTGAGGGGGCACGATGAAGAAGACGACATCACAAGTATAGGGAAAATAGGATGCACTCAATGAATTACAATGGTGGAGAAAGAAACTAAAAGTCTATATTCATAACATTGCAACAGTACTATCTCTCACACACTTGTCAATGTCTCACATTACATATCTATAGCATCCCTAGGGAGTTAGGTAGTTTAACCACCTAACCCCTAAGTCTAACCATAAGATGTAACATTACAATAATACGGCACTTAATAAAGTGCCTTACAAAACATAACAGAATATATTTTTGTTTTATGTTCTAACACCTAACACTCCCCCTTAACACAGAAATTACATCAACAACTTATTATCCCCACTTTTATGTGAATTACTAGTTTTTATTTAAACCCTACTTATTAGATAATTCAAAACTTTGTTCGCAATATAATTCAAAAATATGTTTACAAAAACATGATAACATTTCATTTAATAATGTGACTTACATAACACTCACAATATATATATCAACAGCCCCTTTGTTATGAAAAATGCATTTGTAACATAAGTCCTCCCTTTACACAATATAGTGAATATACTACTTTTTTATTTAAACGTGACCTTCATACAGAAGTCGAAAACTTTCTAACAATATTTATTCAAACAGATGTTTACAAAAACATGACAATGATTTTCTAAATTCAAAGCCATAGTTGCTGCCCTCCACAGATTTCAAACTCTTGCACGTGCTCTATCAAGTTGTTTTCACACTCATAATGATCGAATTCTCAAATTCCCAAATTCCCGTAGACAACCACACATGTCAAGCAACCTTCCATGGTTCCCACTGCCTTGGAGATCCAACTGCTCAGAATAGGAAATAATCATTGTCAATTTTTTCACTATCATCCTCGATGTCCTTGCCAATATAGGATAATAATATCATCTCTTTTATTTCAATGGGGTGAACATAAACTTTGTTTCACTGTCTTGTGAGGGTAAATTCTGTCTAATATATTATATTACATACTAACTGATCAAAATATCTATTGTCTACAAATCTCTGGCATTGAGTTGGTAGAGTCCAACATCATAAACTCATCCAACAAAACTTGTACAATGTCAGCTTTTTTTTGTGACCACATTATACAATTTCCATAGCAAACTAAAAAAAACTTTATGCCCTCATTTTAATATATTCGTATCATAAAAAACTTCTAGACAAAGAAATAACTACCTCCTAACTCCTCTACATTTGTACAATCTATGTGGCACCAATGAGCCTGCAAGATCAGGCTCATTTTCTCAAATTGCAAGACTGCCTCTAATGTCATGTTCCTTCCACGCTTGCCTAACTTGTGCTTTGTATGGGCTACTTTTGATAAGTTTACTTCCATGTCCATGACTGTTTCAATTCCACAATTTTGCTTTACCTATTTTCTGTACCTCATGCCTTGTGCATCAATGTTTTTGTGTGTGATGAGTTCTAGTTGATATTTCTCTGCCCTCTTTTGTCTGGTTCATAAAATAAAGTTTTAGATTGCCCGATGCCTTAGTTTCTTGGTATGCAACAGCAAACCACCCTCTATTCATGCATGTTTCTAGCCTGCAAACAGGGGCATTTTTTTGTACTTTGCCTCTCAAGTCTGCAGTGGCAGTAGTAGTGGCAGTGGCAATGGCTGAAATTTCTTGTGAGTGTGTCTATTGTTCTATGTTACAAACTTCTACTATGGCTTCTCTAAAATATGGTATGCAACAGTATGCACCTCTCACAGGTTCATTTATTTTCAAATCTTTGCTCTAGCAGGTTTTGGTCATGATTTTCTCTAGGTCCATTTTCTTCCCACATGGGGTTTCTCTTCTAATAGCATTGGACATCTCTGTCTTATCTGCGGTTTTATTCTTTGCCATGTAAGAATTGGTATTTTTTCTGTCTATTGTATTTTGTTTTTGTAAGCAAAACATTATATTAAAAGAAGAAACAGTACATATCACCGATTACAAACTGCCGCCATGGGCACATAAAGCTTGGACAGAAGTTGCCAATAACCTCAAAAAGAACCAGAACCAACCCAAATTACCCAACTTACTGTCTCGAGACCAACAGAACCACCCTTAATTCCACCATTACATCAGGCCGAGGAGGGCTATTCTACTACAAAACAGGACACTGAGAGCCAATATATATCCAAACGACACTGAACTTACAAATAACACTAGACACAAAAGAACAAGACAGATTAAAGTCCAACCACCGCAAAGCTCAGAACCTGCGAGGCACACCAGGAAAGCCCAACAGGAAGTCAAGCGGCCCAAGCGAACAGTCTCCGGCCAACGGCATAGGAAATCCCTGAAAGCAGATGCCCAGTTCCTTAGCAATGGAGTCGACCTTAAAGTGCATCACTCTAGCTTCCGAGTGGTGCTCCTTCATCCTTCAACTGTTCCTCCCACATCACGCTGCCCATCATATTTTTCATAACCCAATAGACGGCAACAGTTCGCTCATAAAGTCCTAGTTGGGCAGCATGTTTCCAGAGCCAATGCTCATAAAGTCCTAGTTGGGCAGCATTGTTTCCAGGGCCCACGCTCATAAAGTCCTAGTCAGGCAGCATTGTTTCCAGGGTCCATGACCCAATCTTCCAACATGGCCTCCTGCTGCAGCTTTTCATTGTCCAAGTCCGCCCACAGCCCTGCTTCCAGCGAATCTAGCTCACTTTGGACATCAAACGGAAGCCCAAGCTTGAAGTAGCAGGCGTCCATGGCAGCACATTTATGAGCCCTGGTGATGCTACGTCCCCCATCTAGACCCTTCCCCTTGGGAGCCCTCCTCTTCCTAGTTGCACTACCACCCATTGCCTCATTCGCAGCCTGAATTTTGAGAATAACATAGATTTGCCACCCCACCCTCTAGAAGCATAAACTTTGCATGCATGCAGGAGCGAGAGCAGACACGACGATGGAATTGGTCACCTTTCCTTGGAATAAATAGGAAGTTACCATATTCAGCCATGATAGAGTTCCCGCCTCTACTTATGTCAATCACCTGTATGATAATCCATGCCAAATCTTTAATATTTAAATCATTAAAATATTCAAAGATAAGTTTTTTTTTTTTAATGTGTTTTAATATTTTAACTTAAGAGTAGTGGTTTAATGTATTGTGGGTTTAGGGACTTCTCCTAGGGTAACAAGACCTTAATAGTACGCAAGTGACCACTGAAGGGTAATAGGACAAGATTGTGGTACTGGGAAATCATAAGACAACTTAGGGGTACTTGAACACTCTACAGGGCTTTTGGCAATGTCCCAAGGACTCCAAGGGCTTCAGACTTGGGCTTGGACAAGGTCAAAAAGGCCTCCTTAGACATTGACACTTACTTCATCCTCAGGTGCTCCTCAAGGGGCACCAAGACACACTGACACACACCTGTTGGCATCAATGACAATTTAGTCAACACCATGATCCTCCACTTTCTGCAATCCTTAAATTTCCTATGGACAACCTTTTCCCCGTGGCATGCGAATAGGCTAGTATTCATTAACCTTACTACCCATATAAATACCTACGGCCCCACATGTTATCTTGTACTTGCAAGGGGCTACCACCTTGGGTCGTATGTCCACCTCATAGCTCCACTATGGATCTTGGGGCGCAGTACCTTCCCAACAAGACACATCCAAGGCATGTTGAATGATCCTTAATGATCAGTCGGGTCCATTAATGATCCTTCCATGATGGCTCTTTGATCCTAGATCCCTCTGTTCGCCAGCAGATCCGCCACATTGTTTCCTTTCCTCTTGATGTGACAGAAGGTGCACGCTCTTGTGTCCAGCAAAATGCCAGGCAAACGATCCAGCCGATGTTCCAATCGCCAATGTGTGGACACTTTCGTACTGGGAGTCCTGTTTTAAATACAACCAACCATATCTAAGATAATTCTCAAGTCTCCTTCTACCACTAGAGGAAACCAGTTTCTTCTCTGAGCTATGAGCAAACCATGGATCAGCCCTTCCAGTTCTGCAGCATTGTTGGTGTCGTGGCCATTGAACCCCATGAAGATGCCTAGAATGTTCCCTTTATGATAGGAAACAGACCCCCAAACCTTGCAGGTTCAAGGTTGCCCTTTGAGGCGCCATCGAAGTTGATTTTGAGGAACCCCTGTGGTGGGGCAATCCACCTTTCTGGGCTGGAAACCGCCTGGTTAGGTATCCTCTAATTTCCAAAGCATTGGAGTGGCCTCATGATGCCCCATGCGTGGAGGATAAGAGCTTCATCTCCTTAAGTATTCCAATCCATCTCTGGCCAAGAGTTCATCCATATAGTTTCCATCTTTCCAGCATGCGCGCTTGGATGATGGAACAAACCCCATTCTCGGAATTGGATTTGCCTTGGAACATTTTGAGGTTTCTTTCTCGCCAAACTTCCCACATCAAAAACCCTGGGAAGATTCGCCATAGACGGCTAACTAAAGGATTTTGGAATGGGTTTTCCAGCCATTCCTTTATGGAGAGATCTGGACGACCTTGAATCCTGCTAGATCGCCTGAAGGAAGCTGCCCCTTTCTCCCAAAGATGCCCTTTAGTCCAAGAGATGGTCGATGTTCTCGTCTACTTTCTCGCAAAGACAACATCTAAAAGGTTTTCTCATTCCTCTTTTCATAAGATTTTCTTCGGTTAAAATTCATCTATTGATAAGTAGACGTAAGAAAGTCATAATTTTGGGCTACAATTGGGCCTTCCATAGCTTTTTCTAGACTGTTTCTCTGGGCGGAAGGTGATGTCCTGTCCATACAAAACCTATATCTTGGACTCGTTCTTATGGAGTACCTCTTTAATTTTTCTTCAGTGAAGTCGCTAGGTCAAACCTAGCAGATTAGATCAAGACAAATCTCACCAAAGTACAAAACAAGAACATACCTGAGTCACATGAAAGATGTTGGATGTCTCTAAAATCTGTCTTCAATGGGACATCATCGCTATTCTTAGAGGTCCCCGACGAGAGCACCAAAAATGTTACAGCTCAAACTAGTAGCGCTTTGCAAATCAAGGCAATGTATACTTGGTGCTACTGAAGGTAAGTTCGGGAGAGAGTTAAACCCAATGTCACCACAGTCTAACCTCTCAACACTTCAAGTAACTACAAAACCCCAAGGGAAGACCCTAATTAGTGAAAGTTACATACAACCACCAACAAGACACAAATACCTTCCACAAAACCTTTATAGCTATGATCAGTGCCTTAGTAAAGTCAAACAATATCAAATCTAGACACTAGAATCATATATATAGAAATGGAGTTATTCACTTTATCAATCAAAATCATGCCTTTAGAAACGATTTCACGCTTCCCAAGGTAATATCACACTTCCCAAGATAGGCACTCCAAAAAGTGTGCCCTCAAGGGAAAGAGGACAATTGGACTAAGGTGAACATGGAGAATAAAACAAAAATTCGATTCATAATTTACGAGGGCTTCTCTGAGCTATGAGCAAACCATGGATCGGCCCTTCCAGTTCTGCAGCATTGTTGTTGTCGTGGCCATTGAACCCCGTGAAGCTGCCTAGAATGTTCCCTTCATGATAGGAAACAGACCCCCAAACCCTGCAGGGTCGGGGTTGCCCTTTGAGGTGCCATCGAAGTTGATTTTGAGGAACCCCTATGGTGGGGCAATCCACCTTTCTGGGCTGGAAACCACCTGGTTAGGTATCCTCTAATTTCCAAAGCATTGGAGTGGCCTCGTGATGCCCCATGCGTGGAGGATAAGAGCTTCAACTCCTTAAGTACTCCAATCCGTCTCTGGCCAAGAGTTCATCCATATAGTTTCCAACTTTCCAGCATGCATGTAACGTCCCCAAACCTCCGACCGACGAAAAGGACGCTACCATCACATTAACCATCCAGGCAAAACCGCCCCCATGAACATTAACATACATAAAACCGAAATGCTTGAACATAAAACATGCTAAGATGCATAATCATTCACATACACAGCGGAAGCAAACATACATTCATTCAGGCATTCAACATGTTCATCATCATTCATTAAACATCAAATATGATTGCAGAAGTAAATTAGACAAGAATACTTATCTTATAAAGAACTTGTCCCGCAACCAGCTACGTCGTTGCAACGTTCCACCCAACCATAGGCCAGCGTGCTCCTTAATCTCTCAGCAACGCTGCCACCCCCGAGCTGGGCATGATTCCCCAAG